>OZ025249.1:14087746-14686419 GCA_964019135.1 Arenicola marina
ATAGTTCACTGTTGGATGATACACAACTTCAATATCACCGTTGGATGATACACAAATTCAATATCACGGAAACATTTTCCATTATTATTACTAGACTCTACATAAACCTGAGCTCCCTTGCATTGAATACCGAAATTTATAGTATACATATGTATTTTTTCACGGTTGTCTATTGAGTACCCGAATAAAATATAAGCTTGATGATATATGAAAGGCAAAACGTAGAATGCTACCTATGTTTCATAATTGTCTAATGAGATACATAAATGTTGCACATAACTTAGACTTTATGACATATGAAACATAAAACTTACAGAATACTTACATATTTGTTACACAATTGTCTAAGTATTGACCTAACTGGTACATAAAACATAAACTTGATTGCATATGAATCATCTAATACACAAACTTATATAATAATTACATATTTTTACCATTGTCTGATCCTACTTATGCGAATGCTGCATAACATTTAATTCATAATTCAATGAAAGATAAACTTATTTATTCCTTAAATCATTGCCGTGTATTACACATAAATCTTTCAAATTAAATAAAACTTTATAATTATATCTTAACATCTTCAACCATAGCAGTACCACGCATATAGGTAACAACACCTCATTCCTTCCTAACTTGATATCATTTATAAAAATATAGCATGCAAGCATCTCCACTCCGAAAGGTGAATCCCCTCACCCACACGCCTCATATCCTAACATTGACATTGCTAGAAATAGTGCACACACGCCCCTATTCTCTCTATCATAGTACCTATTCTCTAACCACCCAACTCTCTACTCCTCACCTCTCAACATAAGGTATTGTCCAAAAATAGAAAACGCATGTATGTCCGCTGCATCCTCTCTGAGATTGCAACGTCACTGATTATTCAGACCTAATTCCTGTGATCATACCATTTCCTTTCACATTTGTCTCCACACAGTTATAACAAGGCCAGCTATAACCCGTTATTCTCTTAATCGTTGGTAAACTCATTGTAAGTTGATACATAACTTCAACATCCTGGAAACAATTCGCTTTATTATTGCCACATAAACCTAAGCTTTCTTGCATTAAATATCGAAATTTATAGTATACATAAGTATTCTTTGACGGTTGTCTATTAAGTCCCCGAATGTGGCATCAAATAGAAACTTGATGCTATATGAAAGGCTAAACATGCAAAATGTTACCTATATGTTTCACACTTTTCTAATGAGCTACATACATGTTGCACATAACTTATACTTTATGCCATTTGAAACATAAAACTTACATAATACTTCAAAGTCGTTTCACTATTGTCTAAGTATTGCCCCGAATGCTACATAGAACATAAACTTGATTGCCTGTGAAGCATCTAATACACAAACTTATATAATAATGCTATATTTTTTACCATTGTGTTGTTCTAGTTATGCGAATGTTGCCCAAAATTTAAAATCATAATTCAATGAAACATTAAAAAAAAATCCTATTGTCATTGCCGTATGTTACACATAACTGTTTCATATTAAATAAAACGTTACCAATAAACCTGAACCATCATAGCACTACCACGCACAGAGGTAACAACACCTCATTCCTCCCTACCCTGATATCATTCATAAAAATAGAGAATGCATCTAAACTCCGAAAGGGGAACCCCCCTCCACACACCCGCCTCATTTCTTAATATTTATGTCGTTTCTAAAAATAGTGCATACGCGGCCCAACCCCCTCCATCAACCACCCTCTCCTCATCGCCTCAACACTAAAAATAGAGCATGCGTGCATAACCACTCCACCCTCCCCCAAAAGTCTCTCACCATCTGTTCCCCTAGCCATTTACGACAACACGATATGGAAAGGTAGGCATGGAAACTTAATTCTAGCCAACTCAATGTAGGAAGCGGAACAAATCAGTGGTGGGGATCTGACTCATTTTAGCTGTCTTTGGTCGAAATGTTCCGTCAGTAAATGATACTGACTGATACTGATCACACAGTACCCTCACTGTGTCCAAAAACTTCAGTTACCCCGTCATTCGCATTATGGTGGTCTAAGAACGGCCCGCGTGCTTTGTAAAAGAGAATCGAGTATAAACTGATGGGTACATAAATCTCCGACAAACCCTCAAAGTAGTCTGATTAAACACTCAATCCCTTCGAAACGCCCCTTCATCGTAATCTTCAGACTAACTCCATATATCATCCAACGTACGTGATGCCCGACAAACCTATTAGTTATAAGTTAACCGAGCCTATCACTTCCCATTAAAAACATACATTTAAAAGTACCAACTACACAGAGAAGAACTTATAAACGCCAGACCTTATGTTCTCAATCAAAACGGGGAACTGAATTCAATATTGTTTTTTACATTATCGTCCGCTCACCCCCATCTCGAAATACGATGAACAGCCAGCTGGGGTGAACTTCGCACACCCCCATTATATCCATCCGCCTCCTCTCACCTTCAAGCCCACAAAAAAAGAGACAAGGCTCAACACGCTCAGTGGTGACTAGTACTGGCTTTCCGTGGCGACACGCTTCGGTGACTCCACTGGTCTGGGTAGCCTCTCAATTTGATGTATTGGTTTCCTTGGGGTGCGGGCGTGGGGGAGGCGGGTGGGCGGTTAGAGTACGTACGTCCCTCACTCATAGGTGGTAGTAACGGAGGGGCGACATGCTAAATAGGAAGGGGACGCGGTGAACGCGGTGAATGCGGCAGAGGTGTAGGAAAAACGGTCGGACCAGGAGGGAGGGGGAAAAAGAGGCTGAGGGAGGGCGACTAATTTTAGGAGATAACTGCTGTCCTTGCAGTTATCTGCAGATGACACATCTTAACGTCACTACATGATTGTGAATACCGTTCACCGTCATGGTTGGGTGAAGGTAGGAGGGGATCGGCTTTCGCGGAGGGAGGGGCGGGGGCAGTATTATCAGGAGTTGGTCGCTGGATGAGGAACAGGGGGTTGGCGCGCTCTTATTGTGAGAGAAAAGAGTAATGACAGTTGTTTGATGAGTCAGTCTGTTATTTCAATACTAATAAGCCCCTGTATGCTCTCCTCCTCAGGTAGTTTTACATCTGCAAGCAATTAATACGTCGACCAGAAAGGTGAATGGGTTGACCTTTACAACATAAGCAACCAGCTGTCAAGTATTAATTGTCTTCTCTAACCGCTCCTCCCGTGGCAGCTATAGGTGTAGGGATATCGGTCGGACTAGCAGGGTGGGGGAGAAAGGGGTATCGAGGCTGTGAGAGGGCGACTGATTTGACAAGATAATTATGAAACTACTGTCCTTGCAGTTAACCCGCGATCATACATCCATGACGTCACTTCGCGATTGTGAAATACCGTTCACTATCATGGTTGGAAGGGTGTAGTAAGGGGTCTAGCTAGTGGAGGGGGGGGGGGCAGTGGATGAGGTGGGGGGGCGTGAACAGGGGTGGGGGGTATAGGAGATACATTTGGGGATCGGAGGGTTGGGGGGGGGGGTACAAACCTTCACGCGCCAGGTGGCGATAGGAGACCGGCGCGCATGCGCGCCCGCAAAAGCGTTACCCCCAAAAACGTTAGCCCCATGAAAAAGTTACATCAAATCGTGCCCCTTCCTACTACTATCGTCTGCCAAGCCATCTTGCGCTCATGACAAACTAAGAATTCACATCGTCTGGCAAAACCCTCTCACGCTCACGACAAACAAGGCCTTCATATCGTTTGCAAAGCCATTTGACGGTCATTCCTAATTCTTCTGCCAATCCCTCTCATGCTCACGACAAACAGAGCATTCACATCGTCACGTGCGAAACGACATTTATTGTATCTTGTCATTAAGCCATTTCGTAATAAATGAAAATTCATTTGGCAACTGTCATACTGCCAATGTCATAATCTGCCACATTATGGCGTACACATTCTTTTGAATTATTAACGTTATACATGAAGTCAAGTCTGCTTATTGCCGTGATCGTGAACTGCCGTCATTCTTGTTTCGTAATGCGGGATTTAGGAATTCTATTCCTGTGATCCGAGATGAGATACCTCTCTTACCCCGCCCCCCCCCCCCCCTCGCTATACGGTCATTCACCGCGCGACCACCGCGTGCAGTGGGCTATAGCCACCGCGACCGAACCGCGCCGCCTCGGTTCCGTCGCCGCGTCAGTTCCGTCACCGCGCCGCGAACGCGTCCAGAGGGCGTCAGCACTAAGCGTTAGTAACAAAAGTGTCCGGGGTAAGGTAACACTGTAAGTGCTGAAGCCCACTGGACGTTTAACCGCGCGGTGAGTGACCGTATAGCGAGGGGGGGGGGGGGGTGTAAGAGGGGTATCTCAAAGTGCAGTTGCAGGAGTTGCTGGATCTGGTTGGGGGAGCCCTGTAGCATGTCCCCACCAACTTTCGCGCGTCTTTGTGTCCGGAACAAAGGCTTTTGCCGCACGGCACCGCGTCGGTAGCACTAAGTGCTAACGCCCACTAGACGCGTTTGCGACGCGGCGACGGAACGGACGCGGCGCGGAAAAATAGGACAGTTGAGTTGCGCTTGGCTAACGCCCACTGCATGCGTCAGCGGAACGGCACAGGCGCGGTGCCGTCGCGGTACCGTCGAGGCTCCGCGGTGAGATAGGACATGTTCTATTTTTCGGTCGTCGGTCGGCGCGCCGTCGACATTTCAGCCAATCAGAAAAAGGAATGAAATTCAGCGCGATGCACATGCTCCAACCTGGCGGCAAAAGCCTCTGTTTCGGGTACAAAGACGCGCGAAAGTTGGTGGAGACGTGATCGCACATCCAGCAACTGAAACTGCACTGGTGTCAATCTGAAGTAAATTTAGGTCCGAAACCACTTATCGTTTGCAATTTTTAGCTCCTGTAGGAGCCTGTGTATTCTACCAGCGCCAGTCTTCTTTGAAGAGTGCGATGAATCAAATACCTCTTCCTTCTGCGACGTCTTTACGCTGCTAACACCATGAGTGGGTCCTCATCAGAAGAATTTATCTTACCTTTGTTTCAAAATGCCGCTAATATCTAAAAATAGCCTAAGCCGTTAATTCAGACAGCTGCTATACGGTCACTCACCGCGCGACCACCGCGTGCAGTGGGCTATAGCCACCGCGACCGAACCGCGCCGCCTCGGTTCCGTCGCCGCGTCAGTTCCGTCACCGCGCCGCGAACGCGTCCAGTGGGCGTCAGCACTAACACTGCCACAACCCACCGCGGCACCATTTTGGATACACGACCCGTTTAAATCGTTCAGTTTGTCTACATGTAACTAACGCAGGACAAAGTGTGTCCCGTCTTTCGTTTTTGCTTCCATACAGGCATATAAGCTACAGCTAAACGCGTGTATAGGTAACAAATATTAGATTAACGATAATCGACCTGAACATTAACTTGGCTGACTGCTCGTCAAGACAGTTACAGCTATTACATCATGTTTACACTTAGACATTTCATACAGTTGTGGCTCCAAGCTATTACAATATTAATACATTCCATGATGAACTTACCTTGGCGGCGCCACTTTCCATATTCCTGTTGCAGTTTGTCGTGTTGATATTACCCCAAGCAGTGGTGACGCAAGCACCAAAATGTTACAATAAGCCCCGATATACGCTCACTTAATTATGATCATTAACAAAACTCACCGTCAACTGGTCTTATTGACGCTTGTATGATAACCATGACTAAAATAAAGCATGGAACAGTTAAATATGGCATGGTCGATACTACCATCTTAGAAATACGACTTCTTCTTCGCGTCCTCGACGCCGCTAATGCAGAGTTAATATAACAACCCGGCTCCTGTATGTTAGGAATGAAGATTCGCTTCAGGAAGTCCGAACCAGGAAGCTTGAGAGGGAACCCCTGTGGGTTGATATATTGCCGCAGAATGGCTATGAAGCATGATTGTTTACGAGACTCATTTTTTTCAAGTCCTAGAGAAGAACAAACCTCTAAAACTACCAGGGCGTCGTTAATGTAGTACGTACATCCAGCCAACCATGTGAAAGCAAGTTTTATTCTGTATGCACATATCAGCCAGCGCCATCCGGCTCATGCTCGAGCAGGCCAACGAATCGCATCTAATAACTGATTCACGTCACACGTCTTATGTTAAGCTTTATGCTCAACGGTATACAATATGTTTACAAGTCAGTGGCAAATGGGCTGTACCTTCAGACACTTAAGCGTCGTCAGCTTTGAGAGAGGGCACAGGGCCATGTGACTGTATGCATACAGAGTATGGGAGGCGGTGGCTAAATGTTGCAGGGGCAGGTTGAAGCATTACAGTTATGTTTGCATCTTGCCGCTATATGGCGTTGATGTTTTGAGAGCACGTCTCGCGACACACGCCACTTTTGCAACATGGTATAGCGGCATAGGTGAAAACATATATGCTTAATTATATCGAGTTTTCACTGTATAAGTGTATTATTCAGTTTTCAAAGAATGTATTATGTTGCATAGACGATGCGCGTCGCGATATTTCATGTTACGCGGTTGACGGGTTCATATGTACTGAAATCAAGCATCCAAAAACATTTAAAACATTGAGCTCAAGTTGGCTTATGACTGAGGGGTGAGGATGCGTTAGTAACTGACTTGAGGGGTGCGTAAGCGTTAGTAACACAAGTGCCCGGGGTAAGGTAACACTGTAACACTGCCACAACCCGCCGCGGCACAATTTTGGATACCCGACCCGTTTAAATCGTTCAGTTTTGTCTACATGTAACTAACGCAGGACAAAGTGCGTCCCATCTTTCGTTTCTGATTCCATACAGCCATATAAGCTACAGATAAACGCGTGTATAGGTGACAAATATTAGATTAACGATAATCGACCTGAACATTAACTTGGCAGAATGCTCGTCAAGACAGTTACCGCTATTACATTGTGCTTACACTTAATTATTTCATACAGTTGTGGCTCTACGCTATTACAAATATTAATACATTCCATGAACAACTTACCTTGGCGGCGTCATTTTAAAAGCAGATTCATATGAATTTGTGCTTTTTTTTTAATACCGCTCAGGCGAAGATGAGAAATGAAATCATAAACTTTCCTGCTGCAGTATGTCGTGTTGATATTGACATTAAGTACCAAGATTTTACTATATGCCCCGATCTACGCTCATTAATTAGGATCGTTTACAAAGCTCACCCTCAACTGGCCTTTTTGACGCTTGTGTGATAACCATGATTAAAATAGAACATGGAACAGTTAAATATGGCATGGTCGACAACACAATCTTACAAAAACGACTCTTTCTTTGCGTTCTCGACGCCGCTAATGTAGTCTCTATATAACAACCCGGCTCCTGTATGTCAGGAATGAAGATTCGCTTGAGGAAGTCCGCACCAGGAAGCTTGAGATAGAACCCCTGTGGGTTGATACATTGCCGTGAAATGGCTATGAGGCAGGATTGCTTATGAGACTTATTTTTCAAGTCCTAGAGAAGAATGAACCTCCAAAACTACATTACATCCAGCCAGCCATGTGAAAGCAAGTTTTATCCTGTATGCACGTATCATCCAGCGCCATCCGGCGTTTGAATGTAAACGCTTGTACTCGTAAAACCATTGCAGTCAAATTGGTGCCGCCCAACCGGTCCAATACCTGCTCTGTTGAAACTCTCGCTATGGATATAGACGGCCCACATCGAGTGTGACACAGCGAGTTCTCTTAGCAGTTGTCATGTGTCATGCCGCGACTAACAAAGAAATATGCAATCACTGCTATTTTCTGTGGGAAACTGTCAGTATATGTCTATGTATCAACTGAGGTTGTTTAAGAAGGTCGTTTCGCGCATCTATCCGTTGTGACAATGTAGTCAACTTTAGATATATTGCCAAACCAGATTGGACTCTTGGCGGCCATGTTTCAATATGCTCGACAACGCCAGCACTAATACTCAATTCAATTAAAAGCTAACTACTATAGAACCATTATTTTTCTGCCTATATATCGATTTCAGGGGTCCCAGGCTTCTCAAGTAATAAAACCTATGCTTGCTATAAATGTGATATGTTTGACCGACAATCATTGAAATGGCATATATGTATATACGTGTTTTGGCAAGTTGTCAATATATTACATGCTGGCAGTTAGATTACCCAGAGAACGAACCCTCCCCCCTCAACCAGTGCTAAAGTCACGCGACGTACTAACATTACAAATTGCAGCAATGACAAATACCAAGACATACATGATTCGACGAAAACGCAGGCTCTTCCATAAAATATCTGTCTATTTCTATTAGCCTGCATATGCCAGCATTTCGATTATGCTAAGAGGACGTCGATATATACAACTTCAAATGTAGCCCTGTAAAACTCAGGGGTGGTAGCGATGCCTGGATTCTTCAGAGATACTATATATAGCGTGGCGTAAGTACACTGGCCGTGCATATCAGTAAACAACCTAAACTTTGTTGCTCCGCACCACAATCATATCCACAGGCGGGAAATGTTGGTGCATGATTTGTTTGCGTGAGCGACTAAGTGTTCCTAACGGTACGATCCATAAAATCAGTGCCATTTTGTACCATGCTAGGCCTACCTAAACTTCATAGTTACCGGAATATGTGCATGCGTATGAACCGAAAGGTCAGGTTTACAATAAAACAGTCAGTTGAGATTACACTTTCTTTTCGTTCTTCGCGCCATTTTGAATTTTGTCATTGTTCACCAGCGGCTTTCACCAGGTGGTGTCTCGGTTATCGCGTGTCAATGGCTGGGTGTACGAAGCGCTGCTAAGCGAATCGTCTCGTTTTGATGACTGTGCGCATGCGCAATTTCTCAACTAGGTGAACAAGGTGACGGACCAGAACAGCATTGTCTGCTCGTAAAGATATGAGTAATAGTGTCTTTGCTGTTCGCGCGACAAACATGAAAGGATATCGTCGCAATCATGGAGCATCGTGAAACGACGACCTTCGACACTGAGAATTTTGAAAAAAAGCAGTACTGAATCCTCACTTCCAAACACATACTACGGAAATATGCCAGCGGAATAACAGGAAGTAAAGTGTAATATATGTATTTTGACACTAATAGTATCGGCATATAGCTACATGTATTATCAGTTGTTGTATTGCATGTGTATGTATCAATATATATATATATTAGAAAAAAGTAAAAATAAAACAAACATCATAACATATTTATTTCAAATTACAGGAACCAGCTGATGAGCTAACCACCTATAACGCTGAAGCATCATTTAAACTACCAAGTGTACATTTAAAGCCAGATGCCAGAATAACCACAGTTACCATGGGATATATACAGACAGATACATACAATAGCAAATACACATAAAAAATGACATATTATAAATGTAAAATGTCGTATCGAGAACGGCTGTAAGCCTCAGAACAGTTGGGGAAGAGGCAACGTTTTTTTGTCCCTCTTCAACTGTAAATAAGCATTGCAGAAAAATCGTGCGCACTCTTTGCGTCAGTTGTACAGGTCTCTAACATATAGATCACTAGACCTCTTGATCAGCCTGGACAGGCTGTAAATTGATTTCTTCTGTGTTTCTGATGTCCTCGTAGAGCGACCCGGGGTTCTCATATTGGGGGTCCTGGGGAGTTGGATTCATGGAACGGGTTACGTGTAGAAACACTCAACACGGCAAACAAGCAAGTTAAAATAATGCCTCAGTACACGGTACATACGTTTGCATATATTTAGATAGTTGGATGGTTTAATTATGGCTGGGCGCAATGCTTTGGACCCTTAGCCTCAGGTCGAGATGATCCATGTGTCCGGGAGTAACCCCTACACGGTGCCACGCAGGATTCGCACCCATGGCGTGTTGATTTGCCGTTCAACCTGTATACCAACTAAGCTATTGGGGCTCTTTATGATGGTGCCAGTGGGATCTCTCAAGTCGTGCGTTCTCTTTGCAGCGGCTTTACAGGTCTCCAGTACCCAGATCATTAGAATACTTGACCACTCTGGAGAGGCTGTTAATTGATCTCTTCTGTGTTTCTGATGTCCTCGTAGAACGACCCGGGGTTCTCCTATTGGGGGTCCTGGAATGTTGGATTCATGGAACGGGTTACCTGTAGACCCGACAATATGGAAGATCGAGTTATAGAGGAGCCAGCTCCGGGTATAACTACACCTAATCTTTGCAAGGAAAGACGGGAGCTTTATCCTGTTTGGACATTTGCACAGGTGAAATACGATCTATCGGCCGTGTGGGCAAGTTTACCAGAGGGCACTCCAATATTTAGCAGAACGCGCTGCCGAGGCCACGGGGTGAACCCTAGTTTAGATATAGACGCACCTTCTCTCCCATATTCTCGTAGCCACCCTCCGCGCGCCCCTGGCTGGCTGATTCGCTTGGTACCCCGATCGACTCGATAGGTGGCGCTGTGGGTCGCCTTGTCTCCTCAGCTGGCGGGATGTCGACCAACATTGGTCGTTGTTTGGTTGGAGAAGGGTTAAAGACCCGGCGACACCCATGGTGCCTGACGACGGCCACGGCCAGCGCTGTCCCCAGGATCACCATGACGACCACACCACAAGCAAGAGCAGTCAACATCGCTGTGGTCTCAATAATAAATATAGATGTATTATAGGTACATGCTGAAGTGATCCAGTGTTATATTAATGTCACCCCTAATTGGTGCTTGGCCGTTCCCCCTACCACGTCATTTCCCTCTACAACCTAATGTCCACGATCGCGTACCCCGTACCCCGTAAAGAATTGCACCCTTTAATGTCATAGAAACTCAAAATATTCCTGAGCGTTAACAACAGACAAATACAATTTCTGTTCAAACAATAATGCAAACGACAGTTTATTTACCTTGCTCGGTTGCTGACAAGGTGAACAGTTTTGTGTCACCTTCAAAGGCAAATTATATTAGTTTAAGGAACAAGAAACTCTTTGTTGATCAATTACATGAGAGTAATGACGTAAACGTAATCTCATATAAATTTTATGGGGTCATTTTGAGCCCGCCCTACTGAGCATGTTCATCCAAATCGTAACCTTGCTGTCTCCAAGAGACACCACTAGTTGGCAGCACTTCACTCGGCGTGAAGCCCAGATGGGGTCTCCTAGGGTTAGTTCGGGTATGCGAGCGGAGTAGTCTGACTGACCGAAGGCGAAGATTGTGGCCAGATAGCGCGGTCACGTGGTACATTTTACTCCCAGATATTACTCCCCACCCAGAAAAGGATCACGAGCAATTTCAAAATGGCATCCAGGCCCCACACTACGCTAACTATATATAGCGTAGTATTTCTACCTGCACATTTTACTATACCATAATACATTACTTTACTATATTATTGAAATACTATATTAAAAACGAGAATAAAATAATTAACGCAACACGTATCGTGTGAACTAGAGCAAGGACCTGAACATGACAATTATCATTGACAATCAATATCACTTACCTATGGATGCTGTCTTTACTGATGGTCCTTGCATAGTGTCACCATACTCCTTCCTGTCCTCCCAGGTTCTGTACTGCTCCAAGATAAACTCATAGCGGGTGTTATGGTTCAGACCGGCTATGGTTTCATAGATATACCTTAGAGTCTGAAAGGCAAGGGGGCTCGTGCCCCCTGTGCCCCCCACCCCTGGCCAGAAGAAACATCATTTGAAAAGAGAAGTGGGCACAGAAATATCCTAGATCTGAAAGGGGGGGGGGGCATGTGCCCGCTGTGCCCCCCTGGACACGCCCATGTGTACGGGGTCGAACACTTTTCGTTCGGTCTTAGTCATAGTCATAGTTTCGCTCGGTCATAGGTAGGTTACCGTGGAGCACATAATTTGAAAGGGGGATGGGAGGGGGGTAAGGTATATCAAGGGGTCTGAAAGGGAAGGGGAGGAGGGGGGGCACGTGCCCCCTTTGGCCTCCCTCCACCCCTGACGGCACCCCAGGTGGCACAGAATGGGAAGGGGGGGGGGGCACAAATATGTCTTGGGGTCTGAAAGGGGAGGCACGTGCCCCCTGTGCCCCGCCCCCTGGAAAATCAATTTGAAGTAAAGCTAGAATAAGTTATATTATAAGTTATACTATAAGCGGATATGAAACAATAAACAATATCAAATTGCCGAGTCGAGATTCGGGGGCAGCGTGGGATTTAACGGTTCTGTTTTGGCTTGATGTTGTGTGTTTTTCGCGCAAAACACCTGCTCAGCAATGGCAATACTGCATTGATTCATGGTTCTATATATGACCTGATATGACACGCCCACACAAAAATGTTTGCACTTTTTCGTGAGGCTTTACCAGGAAAATAAAGAAAATTATTACGTGTTAGTTTGGTAAGAAGCATGTGAGTTATTGGAGGGCACAAAGATACCACTTCATCCCCAATATTTACTTCGAGAGGTGGGGTGGGGGGGGGGGGCGGGTCCACGTGCCCCGGATGCCCCCCGGTCCCTTCGCCTATGTGTGTTGGCCTGATCGCGGTATGATGGATCAGGCGTCAATGCTTTAATAGGTGAGCGAAGGACATGTGATCGTGTTCGACCGTAACGTGTCACCGTAATGAAGCCTTTGTGTGGGTGTGGGTGCGGGTGTGCATTGGTGGGGCGGGGGGAGGAGGGGGGGGGGGGCGGGGGTTAGTGTCATTAATAAGGGAGGTGAACTATTTACTCTGTGATATAAAAGAAAACCGAGTATAGAAACTAAAAAACACTTGTGTAATTCAGAATTAATTTTATGTAACCGCGAAATGTTATTTAGCACGTAAGGTGTTGTATATGTGATAATGAGTGGTCCCCAAGACCTGATATAGTTCTGCCCGGAAGAAGCAAGTGCAGTGCCGGGGCCCGTGTCTCTTCAGTCTTTGTAACAGCCGGCCGGGAATAAACAATGGAACGAATAGGCTACTTACTGTGTTGTTCTAATACACTAACTAAATAAGGAAACAAGACCCCCTCTAATACAGCCGAAACCAGAATAGACTCGTCCACGTTGACACTCCTAGCAACCGTTTTTTTTACTGAAGTCAACTAATTAGAGGCCAGCTATTGACTGACAGCATGAAGTTCTACCCAGTCAGTCATTCGGACAACAGATGCTGACGAGGTTGCCTCCTCCTCCCCACCGCCCCTGTTATAATATGTTTCGATTGAATTTCAGTTTTAATCACTACGCAATGAATTATTAAAACGGTTAAAAACGTTAATATAATCGTGAGGCCTTAGTAATGTTTTGGTCCTGAAAGCAACTTTGCAAAACACTACACGTCTTAGAGAACAACGGGTTTAAAGAAATAAATTTGCAATCCTGTCCACAGTAAATTCAAGCGCCGCGCCATTTTGCCACAGAGCGTGACGTCATGACTGATCATACATGTGGCGCCCACATGCGGTTAAATTTGGGTTTCACTTGCTTGTCCAGGGGCGCGCTGAAACGCATGCAAACATATACCGTGGCCTCGCTTAGCGCTGGAATTGTTACAATTCCAAACCGCGCTGTAAACCATCTGTTCTAGAAATTAGGCCCGAGAACCACTTTCGATTTAGCAGCAAAAAAATCAACAGATTGTATCTGTCTAATATGAGTGTTTAGAGTATAAACTGCGTTTTTTTAGTGCTTTGAATATGAGCGAAGTTAGGTAAACATCGCCTGTTTCGCTATTTTCGGTTTGGGTCTCGCTCTCTGATTGGCTATAGCGCCAGGCACGCCTACCAAGAGGGCTGCACCCGGGAAAACTGCGCTTTCTCGACAGGCGGTCACTTCAAAAAATTATTGCGACCAACTGGGGCGTCACAAAAATCTGCGCTTTGGAGGGTTGACGTATGGATAGCAAATAAACGCTTGGGTCAGCTACAAGGGTTAATATTTTTATTTCCTTTAAATTGATAGGTCTAGTATGGCTTGCACCGTTCAACACTTTCATATTTATGAACTCCCGTCATAAACTGACGTGTACGTATTTGATTGAACAAGAACTGAATATTGAAACATATAGATGGCCGCTGTTTCTTCTTTTCTGAACACCAATTGTAAATGTTATCATACTTTCGATAATCCCAGCTTTCAATTAAATAGAAAGCAACAGTACAAACCAGAATCCCAGTGATTCTCATGAAAGCGACCATGCAGAATTTGAATAAATCTGATCGAGCCTGTAGACTAAGTGTAAATCTTGACTTTTTTTATATTACTTTTATGTTTTTTCACTAATTCGTTTTGATTTGATCAACTGAATGATTGCGATTCAGAATAAAGCCTAATTATATACATAGTGCCAAGACATTTAAATATGAAAGTTATGAATGTTATTGATGATGTATTGCTGAGCATGGCGGATGTCCCCTCACCTTCCATGGCTAAACTATAAGAGCAATCAGCTCAATTGAAATGTACATGCCGATGTGTTTCGCCTTCGTACAGGGCGATGTGTTCCGCCTATGTACATGGTGATGTATTTCACCTATGTACATGGCAATTGGTTACGCCAACGGATAATAGGGTCACGTTTATTAGCGATGCGTTCAGCCAATTTCTGGCGAAGTGTTCCGCCAGTTAGTGGCAATGTGTTTTTAATTTATTTTATTAATTTGACAATTTGTATGTCATGTATGGTATCTTTTTTACTCTTCAATAAGCTTGCCTTTTCCAATTTCATATACATGTACACCAGATATTTTATCTGAGTTTGTTGTATTTTGTAGATTAAGTAACTCTCTCACACTGGCAATATGGGCATGTAGGTCATAATTCGTAGTGCGAGTCTCAACTGCCTCGCCGTCCTGCCCATTCGTTTATTTAAAATACGTTGCTTTTTATGGGATTAAGAGGAAAACTAAGCCACCCCCTTAAAAAATATGTTCCAATCAAAAGATTTTGGACATGTCACTCCTAGATACCTAAGGAATGAGAAAGGACAGGTTATATTACTATTGCCATTTGTTTTGGGTATATCCCTAGGTTGCTCGGACTATATTATTAGTTTATAGGTTTGATGTCCAAACCGAGCTGTTTTATTCGCGTCCAAAATTTAATTCAAATTCGGGGGATACAGAATTTGGCTGTTCTCCTTAAAACTTAGTTAAAACTTGTAACATGCCTGTGCTTGAGAGATGGTATGGAGCTATAACGGCAAAAGTTCACCTCAAGGTAATTGCATCGCTTCTCAGATACTCTTTCTGTTTTCCAATTTCCCGGGATTCTATGCCTACTGCATAGCTTAAACACACATTCTAAACTACTCTGCGATTCTTCCCTATTAGAGTCGTGTATTGTACGTGATATTAAAACCTTATAACAGTGTTACAGGGCACCGATCTCCTGCCAGAGGGCGTTACGCTTGCGCCATAGTTCCTCTGCCACACCTAAATTTTTTTCATCAGAATTATCCTCGATACGCGAAGATATTTTATGTAGAAGAATCTTTTATTGCACCGTTTAGGCCTTGGGCCAAAGAGTACAGATATGTGTACAACAATAAATGAACGATATAAGAACCGACTTACAATTACAGATCCCAGTGCAACTTGAACGCCTGATAAATGAATGCCGCGACATTTCTGACAATCGTAGTATCTCTATTTTTAATAAGTTGCTGACCCTCAAATTTAGACAGGTTGCAAGAACTGAGATAGTGGGATCTTATATTCGCATATAGAGGGCAGGTAGTTAACAAATGATTTTCATCTTCGATTTCACTGACACCTAAAGTCAAACAGTATTTACAGAGTCGTCGTTCTCTTGGTTCCTTTCCCCTCAAACGTTCGATTGCCAGTTTATGAGAAGAACATCGGAATTTACTTAATGCGATCCTATGCTTCCGATTTACAACACAAGTTAGATATAGCTCACATTTTAACTCTGATTTAAAACAACAATAAGTATCAAGCTTAGACAGGCTATTGATATCTGCTCGCCATTCCTGACAGGAGACATCATGCATCCGTTGGTTAAATAAATTCAAAAATAAAAACATCAGCTACTCCCTGTGAGAGCCAAACATGGCCAAATCCAAATCTAAATAGTAGTGTTTTAATTTTTGATGCCCAAGTTTGCTTTCCGGCTTCACACAAATTAAACAAAGTTTTATAAACAGCTTGGGTATAACCGTGTCTTTCAGCAGTCACCAATTTCAACCAAAATCTCACACTCCTGCTGATGTACCAAACATACAGAGGCTTCCGCCCACACTCCCCAAGAGCAGCACAGTCGGGAGTTTGCCGCGGCAGCTGCAGAACATATTTACAGAATCGGATGTGGCATTTTTCTATGGGTTCTCTGTATTCACATCCCCAAATTTCTGACGCGTACAGGAGTATAGGCAGGATCATTTTATCAAAGAGATCAAAACATATATTAATTGGAATATCTCCACACTGTTTCATTACTTTCTTTACAAGCATCAGTCCACGCTCAGCTTGACTGGAGAGGTTCTTTAACGCGGGAGACCAACTCAAGGACGAAGAAAACACAATGCCGAGATATTTATAATAAGTTGTGACCTCGACTGGTTGACCATCAAAAAACCACTTTTCATTTCGCCTTAGAATACCACCTCTACGGAATACAATTACTTTAGTCTTTCTCAAATTCAATTTTAAATCATAGTTTTTACAAAAATCGCCTAATACATTTAACTCACTTTGCAGCCTCCCAACCGTGTCATTTACAAGAGCGATATCATCAGCATATATTAATACAAAGATAACAGGATATATCTCATCAATAAAAAGGCCATTTGAATTTTGTTCCCGAAGCATATGCTCAAGTTCGTTTATATAAAGGGTAAAGAGAAATGGACTAAGCATGCAGCCTTGTCGCGTTCCTATTTCACAGTCAAAGAAATCACTGAGTCTGTTCTTTGTTTTGATGCAGGATTTAAGTTTTGAGTACATTGATCTTAATATAGCTAGAATCTTACCATGAATTCCCTCATTTATCAGTCGATGCCATAATTTATAGTGAGGTACGGAGTCGAAAGCCTTGGAAAAATCGACAAAGGCGCAATAAAAACGACCACGCTCCCTACATAGATACTTTTGAGCTAGACCATATAAAGCGAAGATGTTATCAGTGGTCGATCGTCCTTTACGATAAGCGGACTGCCCTTCGCTTATTTTATTATTAATTTCCGCCCACTCAGTCAACCTGTTGTTTAAAATTTTGGTGAATATCTTACCAATAACACAGAGTAATGAGATACCTCTATAATTATGTACATCTGTTTTGGGGCCCGACTTGTGTAAAGGGGTTATTAACGCCTGAGCCCATGTATCCGGAAATTCTCCTGAATCTAATATAGCATTAAATAAGGATATTATTGGTCCTCTCAAAACGTCAAGACCACTCTTAATCATTTCATAAAGCAATCCATCAGTGCCTGCAGATTTACCTTTTGGTAACGCATTAACAACATCGTTAACTTCATCAACTGTTATGTTCGCGTTAAGGCTTTCCGGCTGATCATCAAAACATGAATCACACCAGTCGTCATGATTGCTGAGATTTTCGTTAACTCCCTCGTCAAACGCTGTTGACGGTATTCCTATACCCTGTAGGAGAGACTTAAAGTGTTGATACCAATCATCGTCAGATATTGCATTCGATGCTTTTGCATTAGTTTTGAATCGTCCGACAAAGGACCAAAATGAACCAGGTACTTCCCTCGATTGAATCAAGTCCGCACATAAATTCTGCTTATGACACCTTTTTTTAGTTCTACATATTTCTCTAAAACGACGTTTCTCATTTAGATAGATTGTAAGGTTCTCGTCTTTTCTTGTTTGTCTAAAGATACGTTGAGCCGCTAGTTAATGTCTCTTTGCATCAGTACATTCTCCATCCCACCATGCTGGTTGAGTTGCTTTGACACGTTGTCCACCTTTGCCACTCGCTACCTTCATGTCACAGGCTGCATCTTGTACCAGTTTAGTGAGAGTCTCTACAGCCGCATTGATACGACCGTTTGCAACATGGTCACTAAAATGTTCCAAGGCTGACGGGGAAACCTCCTTCTTTAATTTATCTCTAAAACTTGCTTCCTTGGCAGCATCCCACCTATAGCGTTGAAGTGGTATAGTATGCATAGGCTCGCTACGTTCAGCTTCATTCGACATTAAAACAGCCATTTTGCATGATACTGGGTAATGATCAGATCCTTTATCTAGATCTACCATGAGATTTTCAACTCGATCTATCAATCCTGTTGACATCAATACATAGTCAATAAGACTCTTTCCCGAGATAGAACAATATGTATATTCACCAAATTCATCCCCTGTCGTTCTGCCATTAAGAATGTGAACTCCGAACTTCTTACAGACCTCTAGCAGTGATAAACCAAAACGGTTCAACCGCCCTTTGTCTCTAGATTTGCGAGGAACATTAAAATTATCTTCCGTATACCAGTCTGTACAAGGGATAAAGCTAATGTCATCATCTATTACAAAATCTGGCTCTTCACCTGTGCGGGCGTTGAAATCCCCCATCAATATCACATCACTGTCATTAAATCGAGTAATAATTTCCGTTAGTTGCATATCAAATTCTATAATACCATCCGTTTCATCACGAGAATCATAAAACGTTGAGCCTTCATTTGGGATATACACGGAAGATATAATTATTTCGCGTGGGAGATTGAAAAATTCTTTATGCATACGTAAAAAGACAGCATAGTCACTGGATCGGAGATGCGTCACACCTCTGGTAATACTTGGATGCACTAGGACTGCGATGCCGCCTGGAGTCCTGCCATATCTTGATCTTGATATAAATGAATCTAATCATAGATATAAATTCGCCGTTTGGCGTCAAATACAACATTGTTGAGCATTGCCTGTACCACTGGTACCATACCTGACGAATGCATTTGGGTTTGATTAATTTGAAGTCATGTTACTTTCGAACTATATTTTCGAGTGCGGTCGAGGTCAAAGGCGTGAAGCGTTGTTAGTCTCGCTTAACTCTTCCATTGTGATCATTCGAAAACGGAATGTCTAGTTTTCCAAAATTATGCATCGAAAATTCAAGATTCAATTTTTAAAAACCCTCTAAGACCATTCGTGACCCCAGAACCGTTGGGGTCAACCGTGAGGTGGGCGGTGACGTGGGGCGGAGGTGATGTGAGGAACCAGCGCCCTCTGCTGGCAGAGTGATATAGTGCATTTCTTTGGTAACCCGGGTGTATCCCTACGGTGGACCTAATACGCACATTACGCATCGGCTCACCGCCCGACACTTCTTTCACCCGGGTATGGGTGCGGTATGCCGATGTGCCCCGTTCAATACAGCACAGGACATTTGGGAGAAGATGGTCGCTGATTAAAAGGTGATGAGAGTAGGTTGCTTCCAAGGCCCCTACGTGCACCGGATGTGACCGGTGTATGCATTTATTTGGGAATAAGCATGTCCCTATCGGCACACACGGAAGTTCCCTGTCACGGATTGCGGTTCCCGGGCGAGATACCGAACCTGGCCCAAAGAAATGCGCCCACTGTTGTATATCAGACCAGGAATGTCAGAAGCCTCTAGCACGGAGAATGAACCACAAGGGTCATATTCCGAGCATATATAAATAAACACAGTGGTTTCTTTCGCATCGAGCTAGCTGACTGTCTGAAGTGAGTGAAAGGGAACAGGACCCTCTAAAATTACGGGAGTAGGTTAGGCACACCACAATCCGGAACCATTCCAAATATGTCAATTAGATGTTTATATCGTTTTAATTTAATGTAAAACATTCACAAATTCATTTTGGTATACTTTTGGCTGAACTCACAAACACTCTTGGATCAATGTCGACAGGACGTGAAACAATAAAATGATAGTCCTGTAATAAACAGTCTCAACCTAACCAAAAACATTATACATATATGCCTTCAATGAAAACAATGTCTTCCATCGACACTCAGTTGGCATGGCTTCATGCAACGAAGCTATAGTACACGTGCAGATACATACACTGTTCAAGTTACCACTTCATGTTAACGAAACTCTTAATGATGCTGTAATCAAAACACTGTCTGGTAGTTATTCGAATGCGGAATCCATGGAAAAGTACGGCTCTCCACATTTCATCTAATGTGAACTTTCATGCCCGTCCAAGAATTTAATAACATTTTACACATATCAAAATGAAGCTATGTAATTCACGCATTGTGGCGGCGTTAAGACAATAGCAACTGTGGAGGTTAAAGTCTATTCAATTAGACGATTGGCATCCCGTATATTTTTATTCATAAATCATTTGATCTCTTGTATCGCACTCACTTCAACATAAACAACTCCAAACCAGATATAAGATAGGCCTACTAGCGTTGATGCTTATATAATAATCGACGGTTGCTGTCTCTCTCTTCAAATGAAATTCAAGCATATTTTATACAAGATTGCGAACCAAGGTAGGCGTCTTTAATAAATATATCGCTGTTTAATACTTCTGACGCAATTGTATATAACATGCATGGTGAAATCCTTGATACTGTTTAGCGATGCCATCAGAAGAATGTGTTTTAAACCTGCGCTTCGAAGTTATGATATATTGTATACAATATATTGTGGTTGCATCACATTCTGTACCAAACTGATCGACCGAGGTTTCTTCAACTGATATCAGTGTCGACCAATATGCGAATTAAATGGGATCCATGATGTCGTACACTGATCCCTCGTCCAGGCACTGGGATTCCTGATGTCAGCGTTCACTGATCCCTGGTTCAGGTACTGGGATCCCTGATGTCAACGTACACTGATCCCTGGTTCAGGTACTGGGATCCCTGATGTCAGCGTACACTGATCCCTGGTTCAGGTACTGGGATTCCTGATGTCAACGTACACTGATCCCTGGTTCAGGTACTGGGATCCCTGATGTCAGCGTACACTGATCCCTGGTTCAGGTACTGGGATTCCTGATGTCAGCGTACACTGATCCCTGGTTCAGGCACTGGGATCCCTGATGTCAGCGTATACAGATCCCTGGTTCAGGTACTGGGATTCTTCATGTCAGCGTACACTGATCCCTGGTTCAGGTACTGGGATCCATGATGTCAGTGTACACTGATCCCTGGTTCAGTTACTGGGATCCCTGATGTCAGCGTACACTGATCCCTGGTTCAGGTACTGGGATCCATGATGTCAGCGTACACTGATCCCTGGTTCAGGAACTGGGATCCCAGATGTAAGTGTACACTGATCCCTGGTTCAGGCACTGGGATCACTGATGTCAGCGTACACTGATCCCTGGTTCAGGAACTGGGATCCATGATGTCAGCGTACACTGATCCCTGGTTCAGGAACTGGGATCCCAGATGTCAGCGTACACCGATCCCTGGTTCAGGCACTGGGATCACTGATGTCAGTGTATATTGTTCCCGGATTGACGTACGGAGGCTCCTGTAAATTTAAAAAGATGCTATAAAATGTGCGAATCAATAAATCTCCATTTACAAGCCTTATTGTCTCAAAAGTGCAGGTGGCGGGAAAAATACGTTTCTTTTGTGATATAGTTGGAATTCATGACTATTTATAATATATTTACAGGCCACGCTCGTCGACTCATCGCTTTAATACAAACTCCATAATGCCACTCCTTCTGCAATAATTCATAATAATTTGGTAGATACTATTTTCATTTAAAAAATATACAAACCCTCTCCCCCAGAGTTTCGTAACCATCCTCCATGTTTCCCTGGCGGATAGATTCGCTTGGTACCCCGGCCGGCTCGCTAGGTGGTGCTGTGGGTCGCCTTGTCTCCTCAGCTGGCGCTATGTCGACCGACGTTGGTTGTTGTTTGGTTAGAGAAGGGTTGAAGACCCCGCGACACCCACGGTTTCTGACGACGGCCACGACCAGCAATATCCCCAGGATCACCATGACGACCACAGCACAGCCCAGCAAGGCGAAGGGTATCTTCTGAGTAACGCGAAAAGTAGAGACATGTAGTAACGGTACTTATGTCACGACGGATACGCCGAAAATATAAACATCGATAGTAAATAAATATCGATGATTATGGAGAGAAAAGGTACGCCAGTTCAATCAAAGAGATCTAGTAAACTCACGAGAAGCTTGCCAAAAGGTATGCGCGGTTAGACTTTATTTGTTATCATTTACAACAATATATCATTATTGATAAAAGAACAATTATATATCGTTCATTGTACGAACTAGGTTAGCAGCTTCACTTACCTTCCACGAGACGTAAGGGTGTTGTCACCGGGGACGTATCTACAACAGTTAATTGATCCACACAAAAATGTTACACACTCAAACGCTGTCCTTATGCGTCTATTTACGTTTCGGCGTTGTGTTTCATATTTTTGGTCCATCATATCACGTTCTGACTATGGACAGTTGCTGATCAGGGCAGAAGGACGAGAGGCAAACGTAAAAGGTTGGAATTGGGGTACACTTTAACACAATGAGTTGTGCATGCCAGGAAGGATAAACGGATCTACACCACATAGCGTCAATCATAGCTACAGACAGTATAACATATAGATAACTAACTTAGTTAGGGGCGTCACTTACCTTCCGTGAGGGGTGGGAGTTTTGTCGTCGGCGACGCACCTACAATTTGGCGCACAAAGAAATATGAAAAGAAACTTGTTGTTGTACACCACAATCGTGATCATCAAAATGTTGGACGGACACCAACTGAAAATTCAGTGCGCAAAATGCATTGATGATTTGGGTCATAACAGCATTAATTGCGTCTAAGGCACAATTATGTGAAAGGTTAATCATGATCAAGAACGACGTTGTCGAGTCCCGTACTTTATTTCAGCTCGCTCGGTAACTACATAGCAGGTTCCAATTTAGCCCCATCGAATGGCTTGTTATGGATTTTATATTGTTCTATGTCCATAACATAACATAACGGTAAGGACGGCCTATCAGTCTGCAGTAACTCTTAACGCCATCAAACGGGGCTAGTTTCAATTCATGTCTTGCCACCATGGTACGTCTGCAGGTCTTAACGCCATTTTAAAACGACCACTCATAGCGTCCGTAAGCAGGTAAGCTTGGATATTATAGCAAACATTGCAAGAGGATCTGTACTCGGTTATCGAGATTCACCGGTGAACAATAACATGGGGCGGTAACACTAATGGCTGTATACGAAAAGATAACTCTTCATTATATCCAGGTGTTAAACTCACTGGGTTTTGACAGGGTTCTGACTGTTAGTCCGTCCAAAGCCTCTCCGTACTCCTTCATGCCGTTCCAGGTTCTGTACTGCTCCACTTTGAAGTCATATCTGATGTTGGGTGTCAGGCCGGATATGGTTCCCATTCGCCAGGTGTCGCCACTGGTATGCGGGACCTCCTGGTCGACTGGGTCGCTGGAACCACTAGTCCTGTAGCTGATCCGGTAGCCGTAGTGAGTCTCCGCTCCCTCGGGTAGGTCCTTGTTCTGTTCCCAAACGACCTCCGCGAACCAACTCCCCACACTCCCGACAGTCACGTTCTCGCCGTTATTATCAGGGAGATCTGGAAAATTAAAGTGGCACAAATGTGCATTATTCAGTCGTGACTACCGACCACTGTTATTATTCAACTATTACCAAGTATGCTGGTATTGTACCCAATAAATCTGTATTTGTTTATTTTCGCGACCATGGAATCCGACTTTTCTGTCCTTCGCTAGTCTAAATATGAATGGTTAAACAGCGCTGCGGATTTACGAATCCAATTCGTGCAAGAACGCCAACCTATAACGTATAGACGATACGGCTTAGTTACGTCTCAAAATAACAACACATGCACGCCAAGTCAACATTCCAGCCTAAAGTTTGTGAGGTATCTGCGATGTTAAACTATCAAGGTTATTAAACAGCTCTATAGAGTATGGGATACAGAGGTTTTAGAGCACCATGAATCATGTAGTTTTATGGTCAAAGAACCATCACAAAACTCAAAAGCTCAATATAGCGACCACTGATGGGGTTAAGTTGGCCTTAACCATACCAAGAAGCAAACACATGTTCATATCTTCATGTCTAAATGCGACAGTTTTATCAAAAGATTCAGATTCAATATACTTTATTTGAGCAAGAACCAATACAAACACGAATTGCAAACCAATATCAATTCTCCCTCTGGAGACTCCCATGAAGACCAAGAAGGCCGCTAGCACAGGAGCCACCATATATGCACTAGCATTTTGTATGGGTCACAATTATTTTACTATTGTCAACGTTAGGACATGTTAAGTGAAGGGGATGGATGGAGTGGGGGTAGATCGTACTTAGTCGTAATAATGACCATTCCATGAAGCCTACCGGAAGGATATGTCAGAGAATACTTTTGTACAAGATTTAAAATGATTGGTCTAAGATTGGCTGCCAGGTTAGCCATGGACATTGTAGTGTGGTGGTACTGTGGAAGGATCGCCGCAGCCATACGTACCTATGAAGACGCGGCAGTTGGTTCCCGTGTACCACTGCTGACACCCGCCGGAACACGACCCGTCAGTAGGTGAACAGTTGCAGGGGTCGTCGGTCCCACAATGTCCAGTGCAGTTCTCGGCACAGTTCATGCCGTACGTCCTGCAGTCACACTCTGTAATGTGAACAAAATGTAGAGAAAGGCTACCACAAGGGAAGTTACGGTTATTTGACATACGGTCTGATCTTGCTAATACAAACTCTTGTAATGTACTCTTGTAAGAAATATAAGCGGTATAATGGCAAACGGTTAATGTGGTACCTATGTCTGAGTTGTGATGATGCAGCACACTAGAACGCCACATTATCCCAGTGAAAGAATTGTTGCCGAGGGAATTTTGTGTTGGAGAGTAATATCACAATTAGTTAAGTGCCGACATGAGCCTTACCTTCCGCGCACTGCGGCCTCTTTAATCCAGTAGCAGAACACGAGCGACATCCTATGACCTGCGAACAGTCCTGACACTCACCACAACCTGTGGAATATAAGATCAAGGGAACAGTCCTGGAGACACTCATAACAACCTGTGAAACACAAGGACAAGAGAACAGTCCTAGGGACACTCACCACAACCTGTGGAACACAAGTACAAGGGAACAGTCTTGGAGACACACCATAACAAGTAGAACAAAAGAAAATAAGAATTACTGTGAAATACTTACTGTTGCTTTCATGTCCGGTGACAACAACTTCACACAGTGTCATTAGATGAGGTTGAAAGCCGCCAGTCCTCTCTATGATGACGTATCTGCCGACCGGATGTGCGTCACAGCTGATGTTGACAGTACCTCTCCAGGTGTTATTCGCAAAGGCCTGAGGTGGGCTTTCGGCGTAGTGACCACATGTGTGGGACCCGGATGGTCCCCCCATCACAACCACATCGAGGTCTGACAGCCGCATCGCGCCTGGTGGGTATTTAGAGGGGCATTAATAAATGCAATACAGTATGCAGTACAAGTATTAAATAGCTACCATCGCCTAATTCAATAACATATATAAATATTTAGGCAGAGATCCAAAGAGAAATCAACATGAAATTAGTGGGGAAGATATCAGGAAACGCAATGTAACAAGCAGCATGAGTAGCGTGAAGAAAAAGGCTAATATTGGAAGTAATGGCAACGATGGCATCGGTGGCAACAAAGCAAGGCTCACCGCTTATGACGATAACGGCTGAGAAGTTGAATCTCTTGACGAAAGATTGTAGGCTACAGGGAGACCCGTAATATAGAATTGAACCACAAAGGAGGGGTAACCGTTAAAAACGGAACACTTTGCATGTGAAAACTGGCGACGTGGTGAGTCAAGTAGAAATCAAGCGAAAAAACAATTCATTGATCTCAAGTGGAAAAATATGATCAATGATAAACTATTTCACAACGAACAGGAAGCTATAAATGATTGCTGACGATTGTGAAAAGACAATGTGTAATAGATAAGGAATGAGTTCCTGATCTGGTCAATGTTTATTTTCATTGCTTTCTCTGATGAGGGGGAGGAGGCGATGGCGCGGCTTATTTAAGCGAGGGGTCTTTTTTGTGTTACATGTAGTTATCCTCCTTTCTATCTGATACCTTTGTGTTTGTACAGTCTTGCTTGCATCCCACGCAATCGATAGTGAACTAATCTGCCTTTGGCTGTGTTCCGAGTATGTATGGATGTGTATGTATAAGTCACGGTTGCAGTTTTCTTCACAACGAAAAGGGCAATCGCTCAATGTCCTGCTATCCTGGTTTCTATTTAGCCTTTTCCTGCTTCGAATAAAGAAATGACACTGTATATAATTATTATAATAACCCTACTCAGTGTATCGAAGTAGTATCCCTGAGAGTTTGATATCCTTATTATTCAATTACCATCGTTCCTTGTTAACGTGGTGTCCAGATGAGTTATTATGTAATTCTGTTTAACTATTGTGCGAGCCTTCATGCTCTACCAACGAGGCATGACACACGTTCAGTATATAGACCTTGAATTAAATAATTATGTTCTAAATAAACGTATAAACTCACACGACACAACAGACACACAATATTTTGTTTCAAGGCTTGGATGAAGGTTGTTAAACGACATTATTGATAATTGAGAAATAACATTTGTAATCGTATTTATAGCTGGTAAACCTTTTGTAGCATAACATTATTTTAGTGATGAAACAGTTGTTTTTGTGTACGGCATTATTATTTTTAAAAAATCTTTCTATTAGGTTTTTTGTTTCTTGTTTTTTCCGTTTCTTGTCTACGTGTTTTTTCTTGCATGAGCATATATAAGCACTGCTTCTGCTCTGGTGGCTCTAAAGGTGGTGATACATTTTGTCTGCTTAATTATCAATCTGAATGGCGGTGGGGGGGTGCTTCCTTGCTCAAATGGTTACCCCAGAGATGCGCAAATCACTCTCGGGAGCTTCCGCGAGTGGGTCATTATTTGTGACGGAACTATAATGACACGCGCTGGGACAATAGTGACCCGCTGTAAGAAAATAATGACTTTCTGTTCATTGTTCGCTGGGCCTTACTGGCAAAACACTCCGAGGAAACAATAGAAACAGTATGCATTAAGGTCTTCATGAGTATACTTTGAGCTATTGGTGGCCAATATAACGCTCCAACTCAACCGTGAATGTATCGTTATTAGTTACAGAATTATACTAGTTCTGGAATTCCATCTGGCTGATACTACTACCAAGTTTGATATGCCTCATTTTATAGTCATGGGTGACTTTAATACCCGTACAGGTCTTTTGGCATATTACATACTAGATGATACTGCTGCCCTTGTGCCTTGTGAGGACTGGTATTGTAGCGAAAATTTTCATGCCAGAGAAAGTCACGTGACTCAATTGTTAATAATTTTAGGAGGGAACTTGTACAGCTCGGTAAGTAATTCAGCATTCATATTGTTAATGGTAGGGTGAATGGTGACCCAGACGGAAATATGACATGTATAAGAAGGAATGGTGCCAGGCTTATCGACTATTGCATCACATCAACAGAACTTTTTAGGTATATAAGAAACTTTGAAGTTGTCGAGGACACAATTGTACATTTACCCATCAGTGTACACCAACCAATGGCATGTAAATTATCTTCTGATATGAGAATGAAAGATGTAGAGAATACAGAAAGTAAATTGGAACAACGTATACGCTTTAGGTGGCCTCAAGATGAAATGTTTACTGAGAATTTAGTCCATTGGCTTGATGAATCAGAACATTCTCCACCCATGCTAGATACTGATATAGATCTTGCTGCTCAAACAATAACTGTAGGAGAACACTTAAGTTTATGGCCGGTAAAGCCATAGGAAGGGTGATCAACTAGACTGGTGGGATAATGATCTTGCAAACTGAAAGGGGCAAGTGTTTGAATGCATTTAGAACATACAGATCTAATGAAACCAGGGAAGCCTTTTTACTGGCAAAAGAAGCATTTAAGCCTATGTATAGAAATAAACAGAGGCAGCATAAAGAAATGAGACTCGTGAGTTAGAAACTGACTTTAATTGATGGGCTTAGAAATGAGATGCTTAAATGCTCTGTAAATATAATCACACCTTATCTAACCAACATATTTAATGCCATTTAAGACCAGGGTAGGTTTCCATCACTAAGGAAGCAAGCGATCCTTACCCCTATTCATAAGAAAGGCAGTAAGTCTGATGTCGGCAACTATAGGGGTACTGCATTGCTGCCAGTAATAGGTAAAATATTTACTGGTATCTCAAATAATTGATTATATAAATGGGCGGAGGAGTCAAAGTTGTATGAGGAACAAGCTGGTTTCAGAAGACAGCGAAGTACTGTGGATTATACCTTCTCATTGCATGAATTAGCACAGAAATGCCATGGGTAGATGAGGGGAGAGGTATTATTGTCTATTCTTCGATTTTTCTAAGGCCTTCGACTTTGTACCTCATTTGCTTCTCTTTCACAGATTGATCAAATCGGGCGTTCAAGGTAATTTTCTTAATGTAAAACAGTCTATGTATGAAAATCTAGAATCTTGTGTTCAAACTCCGGAAGGGTTAACTGAATTTTTTAACTGCAAAACTGGTGCCCAGCAGGGTTGCATGATAAGCCCTTTGTTATTTATTTTATACCTTAACCAATTTATTGACTTATGCAAGAGTAAAGGTTACCAGGTTTTTTTTAGATGAAAATGTTCCTAATGTGTGTCTTATGTTGTATGCGGATGACCTGATACAGTGTTCGGATCTTGTAGGACGACTCCAGCGTCAGTTAGATGAACTTATAATAACTATTGTAAAATGGCAGGAATGAATGTTAACTTTGACAGAACTAAATTAATTGTATTTAGGAATGGCGGTGTCATACGTAATGATGAACAGTGGTTCTTTAATGGTACAAGAATTGAAACAGTAACATATTACAAGTATTTGGGTCTGATTTCTAGCTCCAGACTGAAGTGGACGAAAGGAGTAGAAACCCTGTCCCTTCAAGCCCAAAGGTTTCTCCAAAGATGGCATTTGGCCTGTTTGACAAAATGGTACTGCCAATACTCATGTATGCAGCTGAAGTTTGGGGGTATAACATTTATGACAATATCGAAAGAGTACAAACAAAATACTGCAAATTTATCCTTAGTGTATCCAGCAATACATGTAATGTCGCTGTCTTAGGAGAATGCGGACGTAAACCGCTGTATATTCACCATTTTGTAAAGTGTGTCAAATACTGGTTTAAACTCGTATGGACAACAGTAGACTTATAAAATCTGTTTATAATATACTTCTTTGTCAAGAAGAACATGGAAAGCATAACTGGGTATCAGAAGTGAGACTGCTATTGCCTCGATATGGATTTGGTGAGGTACTTATATATCAGGGAGTTAATGATATAGATTTATTTATTAATGCCTTTTCACAACGCCTATCAGATTGTGCAAATCAAGAATGGGTCAGTAGTATGAATGAAAATTTAAAGACATACTCTAAAGCTAAGGACATACTCTAAAGCTAAAGACATACTCTTCTTATAAGATACTGTTAGCACCTGCAATCTATCTATATGTTATTACTATTAGAACATATTTGGTTGCTTGAAGTAAATTTAGATGTTCAGATCATGACTTAGCAATTGAAGTTGGAATACGTACAGGAATCCCAGTATACCTAAGAATTTGTCATTTTTGTTCACTTAATGAAGAAGAAGTTGTAGAAGACGAATTTCATTTCATCTGTGAATGCCCAGAATACCAGGAACTTAGAAGTCGATACCTTCCTAATGTTAACGCGACGAAGTCATATTTCGTAAATCTAATGAAAACAAAAAATCAAGATACTCTCCATACATTAAGTTGTTATATATTCCATGCTCTGCTTCTGCGACGAACAATGTTAACTTTGTGTGACTGATGTACATATTTAACTCGTTATGTTCTTTTTGTTTTGTACCTTGGGCCTGAGGCCATTTGGTTATAAATAAACTAAACCTAAAGTATATGTACTGACAGGATTAACGTAAGTGTATGTACTGATCGGAAAAAGAGATAAATAATACATATGGGCAATATATGTACCACCTGATATTGTAATAATCTACCCACATCAACTTGGCAATTAGGTGTCGGGTAGTACTGTATGTAATCGACCGTCCACTTTCCGATGCTCTTGGCCCCGCCTAATACGGGCCGCTACGTGTCTTTCGCGGTAACATCATGGCGACGTCACTATTGGACCCATGACACCCACCTCCATACACTGAGCCGTACAAAGTCGACGGCGCTCTTCCGGTGTGCTCGGTTCCGACGCGATAACCTAATATTTGAGGCGCTACCTGGCTGATTCGGGTTTCGGTGTGGACGTTGACGGAGCAAAGGTCTTGCACAAAAAAGGTAATCACGCCATTCTAGACACTTATTGAACCGTTCTAAGGGGAAACACGGATGACGACATCGGGCGTACGCACGCGTTAGGGAATCCGAACACACTGTAGGTCGGTACGCGCTGTTGGCGCTATGTTGGTCAGAGTGTATTAAATGCATTTAATTGTACGCGCTATATAAGGATATTTGAAGGGTGTAGGCGCTTATGTAGGTCCAAGTGCGTAATGTAGGCGCTATGTAGGGCAACGTGGACGGTGTCGGCGCTATGTAAGGGACTGTAGGCGCCATGCAGGATAAATTGCGCACTTTAGGCGCTATGTGGTCAATGTGTGTACTGTCGACCCTGTGTAGGTCATTGACGGCGATACGTACGGCAATGTGCGCGCTGTAGAGTGTAGGCGCTATGTAGGCTGACATGCGTCTTGTAGGCGGTAAGTAAGTTATTGCAGGCTCTATTTAGGTCACTGTAGGAGCCAGTAGGGCAATGTGCGCAGAGTTGTAGCTTTATATGGCTATGTGCGCGCTGTAGGCGCGCTGTAGTCCAAATGCGTACTGTAGACGGTAAGTGGGTTACTGTAGGCGCTATTTAGGTCACTGTAGGCGCTATGAGGATAATCGATAATAATTTAGACCAACGTGCTCATTAAAGCCATATTACATGCCTACAGGCCTCATGAAGGGCCCCGTTAACGCGTTGAAGATAGTTGATGGAACTGCAGGAACCGTGGTTTTGGCTCGTGACGTCACATAACTTAAATTAATATGCATTTTAAAGCCAAGAGCGATTGTCTCAATGTTAATGGTGCTATGAATTTTCTAGTTTTTATTCATTATGACAGGATATAACGCATAATAGCCGAGTAATAGACCCTTCTTCATATTATTTCATAAATAATTCAGATCGAGCTACAGTAGGAGCGGTAGTTTGAGCTTAGCGAAAACATGGCGACGGGAATTGTCCTCTCGCTTGTTCCTAATAATCCGTCCGCTGTACAGAGCAATCACGACTGATTTATTGTTCCTCACTGTACGTTAAATGTCCATTTCGCGAAGAGCTACTAGTACGTCAGCAAATCTAATAGTAGTAATACTGTCAAAGCGTCAGGAGAAAGTCACATCAGCGAAGGGTACAGATACCTTCAACGAGGTGTATACATAACATGTTTGGAGTTTTGTTTCCATCTTAACATCCCGAAATCAAATTTTAGTGAGATCTCAATACTGACGTCCTTAAGACTTTGGAGTTTGACAGCCGATCAAACAGCGAAAGTGGCAAACCCATATGCATCATCTTTTGACACCGTAGATTTTCCTCCTTAACAAACATCTTCACTGAACCGACTGACGCAATGATTGTGATAGGTGAAATGAGTCAGTGCATCTTTCAAAACACGCAGGCCAAGAACATGAAATGCGTCGGGTAGGCCGTTGTAAGTACGCATTGTGGTGAAGGCTATAACATTAAACTGCCTTTGGAACCAAATTTCCTTAATTGATTAAATAGTTTAAAGTAACTCACCGACGTAAGCGTTGGTGTTGAAGACTGTGACGTTGTGGATGACGTAGTCGCCGCCGAGGTCCACGGTCCACTTGGCGTGGTTTCCGGCCCCCGCGAAAGGGTGAGCGCAGACATCCCGCTGATTGGTGTGCGTACCGTCAATGACCAACCCATCGACAGCCTGATAACTGTACAATATGTCTGACGCCCCCGTCTGGTTGGTGGTCTTACCACGGGCCACGTTACCTGATGGAACAGTTTATAATTACTACACATGACGCTGTTTCCGCGTCAAGATGAAGGCAGACATACCGCTGAGCGATCAATGACTGTCAATGACCTTCCTATCGAAGGACTCATCACTGTTCTCTGTATTTAACAACCCGGTCTGGTGGGTGGGCTTACCACGGACCAAGTCATCTAGATAGTTATCACTATAAATGTGTTATTTATGTGCATCACCGCTTCATAGCCACATTATTTACCATTATTTATTATTGCCATTTGTGACATTATTATCGCTGACTTCATATGTTTACCAACAAATGAAGATGAATTTTCTTGATGGTTAAAAATGTGTTATTGCACTTGATGATAGATCGATTCGATCATTATATTTCTGTATTCATATATGTTGAGAGGTATTAGTTCGAAATATAGGCCGCTTTATCAGAATATATGTTTTGTCACGTGTATCGTCTCGGCCTCGGCTCAGTGGGATGAAAAGACCAATTTGAAAGAGCATCGCGCCAAAATGAAGGTAGCTGTCTTGGAACACACGACCTGATGATATATAGGTCAGCCTGTTTACCAACTAAGTTACACTTACGGAGAGATCGTCTGTACTCTCATCTCGGCTTATAGTTAATTATAGTTTACATACACATGTATGGAGTAGACACCTAAAGTATACACACGAATATGGGTCCACCATGCCTCTTACCGTTGATCACTATGGTTCATTCGATATGATCTGTAAGTGGCAGTTAGATCTATAGTTACAGCGTCTCAGCGGCCTATGGTACTTCAGTACAGGGTCATCAAGCACTTCCATGGTGCATATTTGTCATATAATTTTGGAAACGTATGGACCTATGTACTATGTGCCTATAGTACATGTTCCGTGCTATGTTCCACGTTATGATAATTACTAGCGAATTTATTGTCTGCATGGCCGGCCATAGTGCTGTAGTACATGGAAACCTTACCAAAACAACTACACGTTTGACTGCCTACTTCAAGCGATATATATATATGTCATCCAATTGATGCCATAGACAGGTGGTGTCGAGCACCCCTTACCTATCTGACAGGCCTCTCCGCTCCATGTGAACAGACCAGGACGGTCCTGAGCACACTCTCCCGGACAGACTCCCGTGTCCGGATCACAGATGGCGCCACCGGCACAGTGACACTGGAACTCACAGTCCGAGGCCGTCCCAAACAGACAGGCGGCTAATTGGGGAAAGTAAACTATAGTGAGAAACATCCTTAAATGAGAAGGTGTGAATGTCACAGGCATACTGATTTGCCTTGCGTTAAAAACAGAACATTTCGATTTCAAACTGCATAAATAATTAAGATCAACCAGACATACCGCGTTAGGCCGGTCGGGGGTGGGGCTGGTTCATGTACCTGACAGTTGTATTACAAAAGCTACATCAACGCTACTGCAAACATCAGGTTCGGGGTTGTTAATATGGATATTGTGACTGTGTCACACATACGACGGCGATGAAAGTGGTCGGGTGTGAGACTTTACTTAGGGCGTGTTTGATTTGCATGAAACCAAAACCGGTTTGTCCAATTGACAGTTCGACAGAGCTGGTTTGACGGTTTCCGTTCAGCGAAACGGTCAGTTTATTCGATACATACACCGTAGTTAATCATAATTGTAATGAATCGAGACTTCTGGACAAAAGTATGACAATAATTTATTCAGGGACATCGCGATAGAAAATTAAACAGACGGTATATTTATGCTGGTACAACTTTATAAGCACATGGTTATTACCAAAATACATGCCGAAACTGTAAACAAATGAAACTATGCGTTCGCCTTTAGGCGGGCAAACCGTTGAAACCGGTTTTTAAAAACGGCTTCGGTTTCCCGTCGGTTTCAGGTAAATCGAACACGCCCTTAATATAGCCGTGCTAAACAATGGAAAATACTTGACTGGGAAGTCTCAGTCCACTGGACATGTATGTCGCACGCATGTGCGTTGGGAGCGGCAAGCCGGCGGAGGAAGTAGAATTTAAGCTAATAAACTCACAATTGATTCGTGCCCTCAAAATTAAATAAGTGACATAATGTACTTTAAGGTATGTTTACAGAGAATGTTTACAAGCCAAGGGACATGTGCTCGGCGTCAAAGGAAACCAGCTGACATCACAAAAGAAGAGTCAGCTTTGAGAGAGAGCTAAGTCATGTGACAATAATACCACCCCAGTAAACATACCAAGTGACAGACGAGAACGAATCTAGCATTGCTCGAAAAGGAAGACGAAAATCGGGGTTATGAATTTGCCCGTCGTAGGCCATATTTAGCGGTGAGCAAAATGCGAACGTTTTTTATGGTCAATAGCTAGGCGGTAGAGACACTAGTACTTCAATTATGGCTTGACGAAACCACCAACAAATTGCTATGCTTCACCATTATTGAAATTTGATCAGCAAAGAGAAGTAGAAAGGTCTACGTTGAACATTTTAAGACCGACCGCGATGGTCTTTATGCAATATCGACCAAGTTATAGGCCTAAGCCGAAACGTCACCGTGCTGTCAGTCAGCTTGCGTATCGAGGCTTTATAATGGTTTCGTCTTAATAACACTAACCATCAACTGGTCTTCTGGATGTCTGTATGATAACCATGACTAATAGAGAAAAGCAAAATGGTAAATACTGAACATTGAACATTCGCTTCGGTGAGTTCGCACCAGGAAGTTTTACCCTGGAGGCAAAAACAGTTGAAGAGCTGCTGACAGAATGGATGTACTAAGACTGTCAACACAGTAACGCTGTATGCTTACTGATCAGTTGGCCCGTCCCAGGGGGGTGGGGAGGGGGGGGGGTACTTTATACATTGCTGTGGGCAGGGTATTTCCGCGGTAAATCCCCGTCAACCCGGCACTTCCAGCACGGAAAGGGGCTATTTCCCCCACGGGCGAATATTTTTTTGTCAATCCGTTAGGATTTTTTTAGCCACTGTGAAAAATTACACATTGCTTCATACAATTGCCATGGTAAGCTGTTGCAAAATGCTATCGAGGAATAGACCTTGATAGGTCCGCCCCGATAGCTCAGTCGGTTAGAGTGGCCACCTGAGAGCCCAACGGCTCATTTGTGGGGGGTTCGAGCCCCGCTGTGGCCATGTCTGTGTTTGTCGCAGGATAAAGGTCGGATGTCCTTCTTCGCAAAAAGTAGGGGGTATCCCGGGGACTTCATGAACGCCAACTTTCGACTTCATGAACGCAAATTTTGACTTCCCGTCACGAAATGTTGACTTTGACTTCGGAAAGTGTGGTGCTATGGCCCTAGCAGGCTGCCGTACAAATGAATAGCTGATATACATCAACCATAAATTTCAAAAGAAAAACAAAAAACACTGTGTGGGAGTGGGGTTGCTAGCGCTAGTGCTATTCAAAAATAAAAATATCGTAGTATGGTCTTTTTGAAATATATGGATAGATATTATACATAGCAATAGTTGAAGAGGGTAGGTACTTAAGTAGGCCAGGCCAACCCTCCCATCAGCCGAGTACCCGTGTACGCTGGTGGAGCTTCCGATAAACATGTGTCACACGCCATTCTTCTTCAAGCCTATTTCCACTTTAATTGGAAAACAGATTTATCCACTGCCAAATTTGGCATTCGTCGAATCCACGACGTTCGATGCATTGAGATAAAATTTTGAATTGTTCCTCAGGCTGTCTATTTGTGTATTAAATATCGAATTGCCAAAATGTCGCGATGTATGCCAGATGTTGATTAGCAAAACGTTTACGCGCATAAGTCGGGTATAGCTTACGCACGTTCAATATTATTCACGTTGGTTAGGCTACGCGCGTTCGACTTTGAACGCGTTTAATATCGAACGCCTAAGTGGCTGGGTCACACAAGTAACCCAGCCACTTATGTATGCCAGCCACTTACGCTCGTAAGCTGGCTCGTACGCGTTCAACATTGAAAGCGACCCACAACCCACTCACCCAGCACTTGCCAGACATGTATGGGGAAATCAGGACTTTTACTTATTGCATAATTACCCCATGGCACACCTACACCGCTCGCCCTGGGTAATAAAATAGTCCAACCCTTACTGGCCTGATGGCAGGGCAAAATCAGGAATGAAATGTATTGACGAACAGGGTTCGCAAGACTTGACTCACATAAGGAATCTACTGGCACAGTAGGTCATTGTCATTGATGTTTAGGCCGCTTTTGTGCAGGCACGGGCTGAGCTGTGCCAAGGGACCTCCCGGGACGCTGAAGGACGAGTGGGTGAAACGTGTCTCAGATTTAGATGCCCCGGAGCGGATTCGAACCCAGGACCTGCGGTCTAGTGTCCTGTCCATTACATTATAAGGAAGGCTCATAGATATGTTTATAACACTCACCGTCAACAGTTCGTGTGGACGCTTGTGCAATAGCGATGACCAGTAGAGAAGAATATCCTATCCAAGCCATGGACGCTAATACCAGTGTGTAAGACTACGATCTCGTTGTCTTCGCGTCGGTTACTGCATTTCATATAGCACACCCAACCAACTAATAGGTGGGAGTTTGGGCAGAAGTGAAAAATCACCTGCGTGGGTGCGCGTCACGAAGTGCTTCTGTCCATTCAAGGTTTTGTTAATACATTACGTAAACCTTAAAATAACACATGTACTGGGGTCCGGGAGCGGGGGGGGGACGCTAATGGGGTAGAGAGGATGGTGGAGAAGGTGGAGGGCCGCACTAAATGACTTGTTACAGTGGTGAAGGTCTGCCGCCCATGCCATACAGCCATAATTGCAGTGATCGAGAGATTTATGGTTGGAAAGCATCCAAATAGACACTGACAGTCACGACAAAATATATATGGAGGAAAGCGCACGACACACTTGAGGCCAGCTGATTGGAGGAAGGAAATCACGCAAATATGTGGGAAATAAAGGGAGCAATTTCCTTCATTATCCTCAATTTCGTTTCAGGATATTATATATGATTGATTTAAGCATCACCTGTGTCACTGCGTGACAACGGGACCCTTCCAGTTTAAGAAGACAGGAGTCATGTCCTCGGGAGTAACACCTACTCTTTACGAAGACAGAAATGGTAATGTTGTCCTACACAATCATTTTGCACACTGGGATTCGGCCACTTTTGAGCTAGCTTAGCACATAGATAGAGAATCCAGGCGTCTGATCCGGTGAGAGAGCTAAACAAGGCAGACAACAACGCATTGTTTCAGCATGACTCACGTATGACTCACGCCTACCATTTACTACAATACTCCATTTTTTTACTTCGAACTGGAAGAAGCAGACCGTTGGCCGTAAATGATGTCCACTTCAGACATTGAAGGGGATCGCGTCATCGCCCCGTGTCCCAGTTCATGCTGGTGTGTGGTTCAGGTGGGTATAAATAAAACAATGTCCCCATCAAACAGAAAATAACCAAAAACTATGCACTTCAATCAAGTGTCGGACTCAGGAAGAAGGCTATCAGTCTCAATCTGCGCCATTACAGGACACAAAGCATGAAATGGGGGGAGATACTGCCCTGGGCGCTGTTGGAGCGATGTCAGAATTGGATACTTGATAGACACGTTCTCGTTAGCTCGTTAGTCGTTCACTAATTGTCTCTCTCGATTCAGTTACAAAGTTTGTTTGTCCCAATGTTTGTATGTTTGTAATTTCCATTGGTTTATCCCAATGTTTGTATGTTTGTAATTTCCATATATTTCATCATAGCTACTGTTCAAACCTCTGCATATATATCGTGTAACATTGTGGAAGTTGCAGAGATTTTGGTTGGCTGAACCACTAGTCTTGCCGTTTGCTTAATATTTGTTGTGAGGGGGATTGCTGTCGTGTTCCACTCATTAGGGGACACAGCTTTATCATATAGCCTCTTTGTCACGTCTTCTAGCACAGTGGGGGCCGGCCCGGTAGCTCAGTGGGTTGGAACGCTCGCCTTGGTTGCTGGCCATCGAGAGCCTAACGGCACGTGGCTCGATGGTTAAAGCGTCTTAAATATACGACCATCTAGCTCAATGACGTCACAATTTCTTCTTGTCGGTGTGTTAAGGAACGCACATGGTTTCTTCCTTCCGCACTATCGATCGTATTCCAACTTCAAAGTATCCGAGATGTTACAGTTTCACATACGGTCATTACTTAGTTATGACACGTCATAGTTACTTCCGGTTTATTTGACGTGGTTATACGTTGTATAAAGGGATAATTTGACGTCAGTAAACACATTTTGGTGGTACCAGAAGGTTTGCATAAAAAATGACGTCACAACTAACGTGAAACGACTAAATCGTTGATCGTTTCGTTGTCGCCTACTAATAAGGCAATAGCTGTCCTCCGAGTTCATAAGTATGTAAAATAAAAGCATATCGTTCTTTTTCATAACCATCGATGACGTCATATAATGTCACGTTGATGTCGTACCACATAAAACGAAAACAAATCATAGAGCCATTAATATTACATCTGGAGAATCGCTTCTTCCAAAATGTGTGCGTCAATATGACGTCATACTTAACGTGATCAGAGGAATTGTGAATTTGCTTAATTCGCCTTAGTCAAAAGCTGCCATCACCAGAGTCCATAAGTAGGTAAAATGTAAAACAAAGAGAAGCCACGCTGCTGTTTCGTAAAAAGAATCGTCAATGACGTCCTGTGACATCAAGGTGACGTCATAATAATTAAAAGAGAAAAATAATAGCAACATTAATATTGCGTCTTAAGAATAGTTCTTGGCTTCAACATACAAATTAATTTCAGCTCTAATTTTATGTTTATATGACAAATGGAACCGAAAGACGCGCGATACTCAGAAACATGGGCAGAGGTCTCGGCCAAACAGGCGTGAGACCCGTAGTTACCGCACGTTTTTCGCTTTGAATGGGCGCTTCATCTTTTAGCTATGAAGCCTACATTTTGAGTAAAATGCCATGTGGACTGGTCATGAAGGCCAGATTTAACGTGGGACCCTAGAGCTAGAGCGTTTGGAAGAGGGGATCTCCACTGCCAGTTTGCCAGGGAGTTGTGACCGGCGGCAAAGGACGGGGAAACTTTCGTAGGGAGCCCGTATTCCGCTTTAGCGGACGCTTATAGTTTCGACGCTACCTCTAGAGGGCGCCATAACCGACCATATTTTCGATGTCCCTATGGAAAAAACGGAGTAACCCGTCAACGGCTTGCGGCGAGTCGGGAATAGGACCAATCCGGTTGAAATGATGTCATATAACCGATAGTCTACATGCAAGCCACTACTCCTTCATGTTCTGCACGTGATACGCTGACGCTTTTTGATAGAGGCGTACTCGTCAGCTAATATTAGAGTAACGGTCACCATTTACTGTCCAACAGACGACTTTGAAAATCATAGCTCAGATTTGTTCCACCGTGAGGCGCCACTGCATGTGAGATGCATTCTGGGTATTATTTGTTGGCATTATTGTAGCGCCATGAATGATACATGAATGTGTTACAACTAATATGTTATTGTATAATGCAAGCGCAGGATAACATATATTCCGTAGGTAATTGAATATTCTTTATCGATATCTATGTAAAGAAACATTTATTTCTTCTGACTGTAATTTAGAAAAGCTCTTTAATGTTAGATCTCACATGCCATTACCCCGGAAATGTTGTATTGACCTCAGTAGAGACTTTAAACATTACACCAAAATATTACCCCAAACTCTCAGCGCCAATCAGGCTTTGTCCAAAATGGCCTGTATGTCCCAGGGAGTTACTAGATACAAAAATGTATAAGGAGGTGCCGCTGGGAGCTCCAACATCTTACCCATCCAAGTACCAAAAACCATAAAAAGTTAGGGGCCATCCATGTACGCAGGCTACCAGCTGACAAAGTTGCACGACTTTGGCAAAATCTATTGTGACAAAATCTGTTGGATCGGCCCCACTCCAGTTCGAAAATTGAGGGGACCCATTTGCCCCCCAACTGCTCCCCAGAGTAGACCCATGCAGGTACCTAAAGTGCAGAAATTAGGACCCATTGGCGTACCAAAATGCACGAAAACGTGACCCTTTCCAACGGCACGTCCCCAGCAGTCCATTAACTTGAGTTACCCCCCCCCCCCTTTCTCACGGGGGTGTATACATATATGTGCGAAGTCGTGCATCGTTGGCGTTTAGAGCAAATCACTGTCCGTATGTCGTTTAAACGTACACTATCCGAAGAGGACTGTAGCCTACTTGGGCGACCAGGCGTGCGACAATAGATCAAGTTAGGTCATATGTCGTGATCTGACGACATCACTTCTTACTTCCTGGAAAGGTTTAGTTCGCTTGGCAGGATAGTTTAACTTGTATGTTAGTTACATCGCGGAAATGACACGCGTCGCTCGGTGATGTGTCACATTGTAGGCATGGCAACGGCATCCTGCCATTATATACATGTTGGAGACATATATATGGCGTAAAGTGCATGATTCCTACTTCCTAGATCCCCGTCACCAAATCAGTGCACTTATTTTACATATGCTCTCAGGGTTGGTTGGTTGTGTATTCAATATTTATATATGAGAGAAGAAAGGAAAGAGCGGAGCCATGTCCCCGGGGTAACCCCCTACTCTTTGCGAAGAAGGACATGGGACCGTTATCCTGGGACCACACAGACATGACATATGCTGTAGAGAATCCCTACCAACCCACATTCCGTTTTACCACGGGCGTGTCGAGGTTAAGGGCGTATGTTGGGGGGCTGTGGGTTGGGGGTTGGAAGGAAGGTGGCGGAGGGGGGGGGGGCAAGCATCAATTCATGGAGAAATCCTAATTCCTCGTCTTTTTAAAGAAATCTGTTTCAGTGGTTCACATGTGAAGAGGCCTTGGCAATCCCTACTCTTTGGAAAGAAATTGGTGCCAAGCTTAAACACAAATCTGCGATGGATTAGACCAATATGCACTTACATAAATTAGACAATGACATCCACCTTGCCAAAAACAATTTAATAATTCAAACTAATTCTCGGTTTTTGGAGGTTCTATGAACTTCAGTGCGGTCTTAACATCGCCATATTTGTTGGCATGTTATAACCATTATCATAGTGCAAATATGTTGACAGGGTGACGTATTAATCAATAAATGATATGTGATTGAAGTACTACAACTATACTTTTACATAGGCATTCTCAGCTCTACTGGGCTTACATGAACTTTTTTTGATACTGTCGCAGGGTGTTTTTACGTTTTACTGAATGCATGGCTGAGCTTGATGGTGCCAACTATGTATGCTATCAATGTGCTTTCATAACAATATTCATCTTAAAAGGCACATCACAGCCATGGCGTCCGCAATGTGATGACGTAGTACACAAGTAATCCACAATTGAGATACACGGATCTGGTAAATTTGTGTCCTCAACAACATGCCCTTTCGTTTATTGAACACTATATGTTCGCATTTATCAGACAATCACCGGTGAGCAATTTCTATTTAAATATTTATCAATGTTTTCTCGGGGAAACTGTGCTGCGGTGTATTGTCTTTTAGTATGCATTCATGCGCACTGGTCATTGCGATATATGCATCTATATGCCGTGGTTATCCACATCACCGCCAGGTGGCTTCCGGAATGGCATCCAATTGCCGTCTCATTCCCTCTCGTTATTAGTATATTAGTTAGGGTCCAACCCCAACCCTCTTCCGCCGCCCCTCCGCCAACCCTCAGCCACCCCCTCCCCGCCTCTGCAACCCCTAGGTTCCCTGGCCCCACCGCCATATCCTGTCCGTGTACGCTCGAGGACCATGATAGACTTCCATGCAGAGCCCAAATGAAGGATTTGGAGAGGGTGAGAAAGGAGGAGGGGGGGTGTATCTAGAGGACGGCACCCATCCAGCCGACCACTCCCCTGGACACCCGCACCCCTCACAAGCAGCTCAGAATATGGTCGCGTGTCCTCAACATGCTTAAACACGATACAATCTGTGCCCTTCCCCAGAGTTTACCACTCATTCACCGATGAGAGGTTGATCGCGTGAGTTCCATAATGGTACATTAAAAAGATGGTAACACCCTCCAGTGAACCTTTTCGTAGCAAACTGATGATACGTGCTTCCATCTACCGAGCCAGATCGTAAAAACATCGAGCCCATTTGTTTATTTTCAACATGTTTCAGTTTATATAAACCTTAAACGTAAACCTCCTATAGCGCATTTTCTTATGCTCAACAAATGGGAAACCTTAACAAGTTTACGTCAATTCTTCAACAAGTTCAACCTTGCTGACATTTTGGTTTACATCAGGAGGAGATTGTAAGGTGATTAAACAGAAACAAAATACAAACGACGTCTAACATTGTTCAACAAAGGTGAACGTAAACAGTCAACCTTCAACATGTTGAGAATAAACCCTGGGGGAGGGTTACTTAATGCATTGCTGTGGGCGTGGAGGTTCCTCTTTTTCATTCGCTCCCTCATGCATCAAGTGGGGCGGGCGGCGCGACAGCTCAGTGGGCTAGAGCCCTCGCATTGAGTGCTGGAGGCCACCTGAGAGCCTAACGGCACGTGGGTCGGTGGTTCGAGCCCTGCTGTGGCCATGTCTGTCTGGTCGCAGGATAAAGATCCCATGTCTTTCTTCGTAAAGAGTTTGGGGTTATTCCCGGCTACATGGCCCCACTCTCCCATCCTTCTCCCATTGACGCGATATGACCAGAAGTGGTTAAAGCGTCGTGAATAACCAACCAACCAACTATCAGGCATCAAGGGCACCCGCAGAAACCCCCCCCCCCGGCGGAATCACCAAATGCGCTCAACGTAATATGACACGAGGCCGTCTGCGGTGCGTTACCACGGAACCCCGATAGCTCAGCCGGAATGTAGGCCTAAGTGAAACACTGCGTACATGTAGGCTAAGTAGGACCAAGGTACTTCCTGGTACTATGGAATATGGTGTTGCATGACACATCATGTCCCATATATCTGTGTGTGTGCCAAGTCGTGACTATGGCTGGTCGTTCTTCCTTGTTAGGGTGAACCATTGTTTCAGCAGCGTCGCTCACGTAGGCCATTCCGTAGGCTCAACCACGGAAGATAGACCATATGGCCTATAGATCTGCAATTCAACATGTTTACCTACTACGCTGCAGTGGTTCCTCATAGCACAGTCGTTAGCACTCGGAGCTTGTGGTTCGGACCGTGGGCCTATAGGTTTCAATCAAAATATAGATTTGTTTTGGTATGATCATTATTTGTTTTACGAGGTTTTCAACAACGAATACACATGTGACTGATCACCTCGAATACGATACCAAAACACTCGTGAACTAAACGGATAAACAATTCAAATTAATAACTACATCATATGACACAAGTGGAAAGATAAAAAAAAAATCTACAAGCAAATGTTAAATAACGACTGCAGCATAAACCCAGAACACAGGACAGGAATTATTGACCACAATATGGCGACAAACAACCCATACATAAACCTCTTATTGGTGTAACATAAGCAGTCTGTTATTTACCTTTTATTGTCTTAATAATGAAGTGAACAGCGGTAAATGATGTTTATGAGTAGCTGGGCGGCATCAACAACTTACAGACTTTGGGAGCAATGAGTTAATTAGTGAAGCAAAAGACTTAACGCTACTTAGTGTATATCATCCACTGGTCTCAAACATGGCACAATTCAAGTCACCATCAGCAATTTTAATAATAAGTAATACATTTATTTTTTCAAACATAAACGGAATATAATAAGCGGCAAAAAAACGCCGGCGTATTCGAGTTTGACGCCGTGACGTATGAGGACTGCACACCTGACTTATCAGAAGCCTTGATGCGTCACTGGGCAGGCTTCCGCACACGATCGGCCGCTTCCGTAGCGGGCCGCTGCACCCCGGAGGACCAGCAGACCAGTGTGGCCCCTTCATTTGCATAATCACGCCTCCTCAGATACGTCACGTGACAGAGACAATTGCAAGGCGCAGTAAATAGACAAGTCCTCCACTTGTGCATATATCTTTTACAGTTGTTGATCACCAGGCCGGGCGCTTGAATGTACTGCGAACGTCTGTGTCAATGCCTTAAACTTGGTTTTTAATGACCCAAAAGCACTAGTTACATCACGCGAAGAGACCTCCATGCACGACCCCATCCCCATTCACTCCGCGTGCAAGCGAGGCTGCGGCCGTAAGTCACGCTTCGCTGCCTTCAACTCAAGCGCATCGAGAATCAGTGACTCAACCCCCGGCACAGTGGAGAACGCCCAGCCACTACTCGAGTCTGGCCGTGCCCCCCCCCCCCCGCCCGTCCTCAGCGACCACCAACAACCCCACCCATACCGATAGTCCTCACCAACAATTCACCCCCACCCACCACCCGGGGTCATACTTCCTGCACACACACACACACACACGGTGTGCAGAGAACTCGCCACAAGACGAACTCACCACAAGATAACTCGCCACAGCCCCGGATAACTCGCCACACTTTTGGGATAACTCGCCACACTCGACAAGTGAACTCGCCACACCTACGGGTGTATCCAAATATATCGAACTCGCCACACCTACGGGTGTATCCAAATATATCCAAATGTATCCATATGTATCCAAATGTATCCAAATGTATCCAAGTGTATCCAAACGTAATTATCCAGATAAGTTCAGTTTTAATGTGTCTTGGTGAAGGCCGATTTCTGAAATGACCCCTTGATGGAATATGGAGCCCAGTGCGGTTTTGTTTCTGTCACAATATGGCTTCGCCCAAAGTGCCATGTGGGCGTGATATGCCGTGAAGTCGGCGATGTTAGTCGATGTGGCGGCCAGGGAGGATGGGGGGAGTAGGTAGCAGGGGTGGAAAAAGTGTTAAGCCGTTAACACCGGGAGAATCAGGAGTATACATCAAAGTGGTGCGACATGTTATTAAGATTAAAGATAAAAGTTAAAAGTTTTATTTAACGTCGTTATGTAAATGACTTGGTATGGTCAAGGAGGTATGGTCTCCTTGATTCTGCTCTCGCATGTACATAACAGCATTTTCATTTTTAATTCGCAGCTATGATTACGGCAAATTATTTAGACAATTTGAGATGCCAGCGACGATCTCATTAACTTTAAAAGAGGTGAGATCGCTGGGGGGGATGGTGGGGGGGGGGGGGGGGGTAGCACGTGACACCGTGAAGTCGGGAATGTATATATATGGTCCAATGGATATCCTGATAATTTGTTTATGGGTTGTTTCCCAGTTGCAATTAGTAGATAACACACGTACGCATATTGCGGCTTCCGTAGGTCGGTACCAGTAGGCCAGTAGCGGATATTTTGGTATAAAACGGTCTGATCTTCCACATAGCCGGTCTCATTTTGATGCTGTTGGCCACCCGCGTAGATCGCCGTATTTTGCGGAAATGAGTTCGGATTTGTGTATTGTGTGCCAGACTACGGTACGGCCACGGCAAGAGGCATTACAGTGTGACGGGTGTGAATTCTGGCAACACAGAACATGCGGAACGGGTGAGTCTTATTCGTTTGTCAGCGGGGCTTTCCTGTACGGTGATAATATATGATTTAGTCTATTGCGTAATATTGACACAGTTAGACAATGTAATTGATAAATTTAACATTGTCATTTTTTATTTGGTCTGATCGTGAATAAATCACTGTGCGTCATCTTTCAGGGATCACCAGAGACGAGTACCGCAAACTGGTGCGGGAGGAGAGAACCATCGAGTGGCAATGCCATAATTGTACTCTGATTGTCAGCGAAAGATCGGTAAGTACCTTTACCTCTCAAACATTAATCATTCCAAATTAGTAGAACTTACATTTTAAGGATCGTGTGTAATATTATAATGAGTAATACTATCGATAAAGTACGATATCATCATGGTCAAACTCATGGTTAACTTTTTATTCAGATAGCGGCCATAGATCCAGTGGCAAACAGCACATGCCACTTAATTTTGACTCCGGAACAGGCGGCTTCTGGTCACTTTGAACTTGACCATTCGTTTTCATTCGACATCATTATGGACATCATTATGGACACCATCACATTTAATTCAATGCATCTTTTGTCCCATATGTCACTCTTTAGAATTTCACGGAAGTAGACGTGACGCTGCCCGCCTTTGTGGAGCGGGAGGTTGTCCAGGAGGACACCCTGCTGGAAACCCCGGAGGCCACCGGAGATGTATATGAGGACAAGCAATTTGAGCTTGTGGTCGAATCGTCTCAGCGAGGCCGATGCAAGCTGTACGAAAGGGCCGGCTACAGTTACAACATCAGCAGAAAAAATGGTAAATTTCGTATCATCACCCGATTTTCATTATTGTCAGTATTTCCTTTGCAAAGTGACTAGATAACTTTTTCGTTAACGTGTCATCATTTGATTTCAAATTGACTTGAGTGATTGATTGCAGTATTATAATCGATTGATTGCAGTATTTTAATTAGTTGATTGCAGTATTATAATTAGTTGATTGCAGTATTATAATTAATGTATATTTCAGATAAATGCACAATGTGGCGCTGCAGCGTGCGCAACGCCAATGTGAAGTGTAAAGCGACTGTGAAGCAAGTGGAGGGTGCCTTCACCCCAGGGCCCCAGGTCCATACCCATTCGCCGCTATTGGGAGGTGCAGTAGCTGCCCGGATATCGAAGGATGTAAAGGAACAAGCGACGCGAGACCTGTTCAGGTATAACTAAAAAACTTGTCTGAAAGATAAAAATACTCCGCTTATTCTAGTTTTAGATTAACTATTATCTATTTATATAATTAACATTTTATTCCAAAGAGGTCAATACTGTATAATTGATAACAGATTGGGCTAATATACATACAATGCATATAATTTCCATTTCTGCTTTTTTTCGCATCAGTTCGGCATCTAAACTGACGGAGGCCGCTCTAGACACGCATTTGGGTCCTGAGCCATGTCCTGCGCTGTCAACACTCCCATCGCTTCAACGGAAGACAAATTATGCCCGCCAGAAGAGCCGGCCTGTGGAACCACAGGACATGGACTTCGTCCTGCAGGACCAGCATATCCCGGAAGACTTCTTACAGACAGACGTAAAGGTCGACGGAAAGCGACACATCATCCTGGCGACGTCCCGGCAACTCGATCTGCTGCTCCATGCCAAGGGTTGGTACGCCGACGGCACGTTCCGAGTCGTCCGCCAACCGTTCATGCAGCTCTGGTCTCTGCACGCCTTCGTCAGGGACGGCGATAAGTCCAAGCAAGTCCCGCTGGTCTTCTGTTTGATGACAAGTCGCAGGAGGGCCGATTATAAGGCCGTGGTGAGAGCCGTGCTCGACCTGCTGCCCAGGGATCCGGCGGTGCAGGAGGTCGTTCTGGACTTTGAGAAGGCAGCGTGGCGGGCGTTCGCGTCCGTTTTGCCCCAACTGCATATACGCGGATGTTCCTTCCACTGGGGCCAGGCCGTGTATAGGAAAACACAGGAGCTTGGCCTCAGTGGCGCGTACATGCAGAACAGGGGGACACACAAGCTAGTGAGACGACTGCTAGGTTTGAACCTCCTTCCGGCTGAACACATCGCTCCTGTCTTCGAAAAGTTGGCCGTGAAGGCGGATGAAGGCGCCACGAAGGACCTACTGGAGTACGTCCGGAAGAACTGGATTCAAAGCACCGTCTGGCCGCCAACGCACTGGTCAGGCTTCGGCCTCGCCATCAGGACGAACAATGACGTAGAGGGATGGCATACTCGTCTCCGTTCCCGAGGGAAGGCGAATATTCTACCTTCTGGTGGAAGTGCTCCACAAGGAGGCCGAATCCATCCTCGTCACTTTGCGTCTATTGTTCGAGGGGAAACTGTGCCGGATGCAGCGACAGCGGTGGTGTGGCGAGTTCACCACGAGATGTGGCGAGATATGGCGAGTTCACCAGAAAATGTGGCGAGTTCACCGGTCCGTTTGTGGCGAGTTCTCTTGTGGCGAGTTCGTTTTGTGGCGAGTTATCTGTAAACCCACACACACACACATTGGCAATCACGGGCGACTGGCTCTGCACGTTCACTTCAACCAGTACTGCATTCTAACTCCAGTTTAGCACTTCACATGGTCGAGGTAAACGTTCTGCGGAGAACACACTCAGATATATGTTGTCTTCTGGGAGAGGTAATTCACCGTGTACAAGGAACATGGCGTCCGGTGCAGGGAGGTGCCACTTTCTGGTAGCCGCCATCACCTGTATGGTCATAGCCAGATATAACGTCTCAGGTGGGTGACAGAATCACTATCAGACAGTCATATCAACTCTTCCAATACCAATATATGTATGTACGTAAGTTTCTATATCGTGATGTATGATATATATATCTTGGATATAGATATCACATATATACACCATAGGATGACGTCTGGCTGTCTAAGTCGTATTAATCAATCGGTCATGTGGAAGAGCAATATACCTATATCAGGTATTGCTCACGTATTGCTCCAACCTCAAACCAAACACTGAGGCTCGATACGCTTTGAATTTAGCTATGGTTGGTTGGTTAAGTAGCACGCTTTGACCGAGGTATGGCATATCGTGACGATGTGAACGGTATAGAGAACCCCTGTCTCCCTGAGTCTTGCGAAATGTTTGGGTTATTTAGCGTGCACAAACATATGTATTTGCATAGATGGGGTTCGAAACACGCACCAACGCTTGGGCTATTAGAACAAAAATAGTCGATAGCCAAAGATACACCACGTCGACACGACACCACGTCGACAGCCAGTCACCTGACACCACATCGACAGCCAGTGACACGACACCACGTCGACAGCCAGTGACACGACACCATGTCGACAGCCAGTGACACAACGCCACGTCGAAAGCCAGTGACACGACACCACGCAGTGACACGAGACCACGTCAACAGCCAGTGACACGACACCACGTCGACATCCAGTGACACACCACCTCGACAGTCAGTGACATGACCCCACGTCGACAGCCAGTGACACGACACCACGTCGACAGCCAGTGACATGACACCACGTCGACAGCCAGTGACACGAGACCACGTCGACAGCCAGTGACATGACACCACGTCGACAGCCATTGACACGACACAACGTCGACAGGCATTGACACGACACAACGTCGACAGCCATTGACACAACACCACGTCGAACGCCTGTGACACCGACGCCACGTCGAACGCCAGTGACACCGACGCCACGTCGAACGCCAGTGACACCGACTCCACGTCGACAGCCAGTGACACGACACCACGTCGACAGCCATTGACACAACACCACGTGAACAGCCATTGACACGACACAACGTCGACAGTCACTGACACGACACCACGTTGACAGTCAGTGACACGACACCACATCGATAGTCAGTGACACACCACGTCGACAGTCAGTGACACGACACCACGTCGACATCCAGTGACACGACACCACTTCGAACGCCAGTGACACCGACGCCACGTCGAACGCCAGTGACACCGACGCCACGTCGAACGCCAGTGACACCGACGCCACGTCGACAGCCAGTGACACGACACCACGTCGACAGCCAGTGACACGACACCACGTCGACAGCCAGTGACACAACACCATGTTGACAGTCAGTGACACACCACGTCGACAGCCATTGACACGACACCACGTCGAACGCCAGTGACACCGACGCCACGTCGAACGCGAGTGACACCGACGCCACGTTGACAGCCAGTGACACGACACCACGTCGACAGCCAGTGACACGACACCACGTCGACAGCCAGTGACACGACACCACGTCGACAGCCAGTGCCACGACACCACGTGGACAGCCAGTGACAAAACACCATGTCGACAGTCAGTGACACACCACGTGGACAGCCATTGACACGAAACCACGTCGACCGCCAGCGACACCGACGCCACGTCGACAGCCATTGGCATGACACCACGTTGACAGCCAGTGACACAACACCACGTCGACAATGATTGACACACCACGTCGACAGCCATTGACACGACACAACGTCGACAGTCAGTGACACGACACCACGTCGACAGCCAGTGACACGACACCACGTCGACGGCCATTGGCATGACACCACGTTGACAGCCAGTGACACAACACCACGTCGACAATGATTGACACACCACGTCGACAGCCATTGACACGACACAACGTCGACAGTCAGTGACACGACACCACGTCGACAGCCAGTGACACGACACCACGTCGACAGTCAGTGACACGACACCACGTCGACAGCCATTGACACGACAACACGTCGACAGCCATTGACACGACAACACGTCGACAGCCAGTGACACGACACCACGTCGAACGCCAGTGACACCGACGCCACGTCGACAGCCAGTGACACGACACCACGTCGACAGTCAGTGACACAACACCACCTGAACAGCCATTGACACGACACAACGTCGACAGCCATTGACACGACACCACGTCGAACGTCAGTGACACCGACGCCACGTCGAACGCCAGTGACACCGACGCCACGTCGAACGCCAGTGACACCGACGCCACGTCGACACCCAGTGACACGACACCACGTCGATAGCCAGTGACACGACACCACGTCGGCAGCCGATGACACGACACCACGTCGACAGCTAGTGAAACGAGACCCCGTCGACAGTCAGTGATACACCACGTCGACAGCCATTTACACGACACCACGTCGAAACCCAGTGACACGACACCACGTCGACAGTCAGTGACACGACACCACGTCGACAGCCATTGACACGACAACACGTCGACAGCCATTGACACGACAACACGTCGACAGCCAGTGACACGACACCACGTCGAACGCCAGTGACACCGACGCCACGTCGACAGCCAGTGACACGACACCACGTCGACAGTCAGTGACACAACACCACCTGAACAGCCATTGACACGACACAACGTCGAAAGCCATTGACACGACACCACGTCGAACGTCAGTGACACCGACGCCACGTCGAACGCCAGTGACACCGACGCCACGTCGAACGCCAGTGACACCGACGCCACGTCGACACCCAGTGACACGACACCACGTCCATAGCCAGTGACACGACACCACGTCGGCAGCCGATGACACGACACCACGTCGACAGCTAGTGAAACGAGACCCCGTCGACAGTCAGTGATACACCACGTCGACAGCCATTTACACGACACCACGTCGAAACCCAGTGACACGACACCACGTCGACAGCCAGTGACACGACACCACGTCGACAGTCAGTGACACGACACCACGTCGACAGCCATTGGCATGGCACCACGTTGACAGCCAGTGACACAACACCACGTCGACAATGATTGACACACCACGTCGACAGCCATTGACACGACACAACGTCGACAGTCAGTGACACGACACCACGTCGACAGCCAGTGACACGACACCACGTCGACAGCCATTGGCATGACACCACGTTGACAGCCAGTGACACAACACCACGTCGACAATGATTGACACACCACGTCGACAGCCATTGACACGACACAACGTCGACAGTCAGTGACACGACACCACGTCGACAGCCAGTGACACGACACCACGTCGACAGTCAGTGACACGACACCACGTCGACAGCCATTGACACGACAACACGTCGACAGCCATTGACACGACAACACGTCGACAGCCAGTGACACGACACCACGTCGAACGCCAGTGACACCGACGCCACGTCGACAGCCAGTGACACGATACCACGTCGACAGTCAGTGACACAACACCACCTGAACAGCCATTGACACGACACAACGTCGACAGCCATTGACACGACACCACGTCGAACGTCAGTGACACCGACGCCACGTCGAACGCCAGTGACACCGACGCCACGTCGAACGCCAGTGACACCGACGCCACGTCGGACGCCAGTGACACGACACAACGTCGATAGTCAGTGACATGACACCACGTTGACAACCAGTGACATGACACCACGTCGACAGCCAGTGACACGACACCACGTCGACAGTCAGTGACACGACACCACGTCGAACGCCAGTAACACCGACACCTCGTCGAAAGCCAGTGACACCGACACCACGTCGAACGCCAGTGACACCGACGCCACGTCGAACGCCAGTGACACCGACGCCACGTCGACAGCCAGTGACACGACACCACGTCGAACGCCAGTGACACCGACGCCACGTCGAACGCCAGTGACACGGACACCACGTCGAACGCCAGTGACACCGACGCCACGTCGAACGCCAGTGACACGGACACCACGTCGAACGCTAGTGACACCGACACCATGTCGACAGCCAGTGACACGACACCACGTCGGCAGCCAGTGACACCACGTGTACAGCAGGAGACGTACCAATGTGAAGTACAAGTATTTTGTATATATCCCCTTGACCAATATCTATGGACCATTATATTATTTGTTCTATGAATGCAAAGACTGACAATGTCATTCAATATAAAGTTTCACCTTGTTAAATTGTACACTTGATTCACGAGTAGGCTTGAAAGGTTTCTACGCATGTAAATTTTGAATCCTTTCCATGTTTCGTAGGCGCCTGTCTATTCGGGAAGACTTCGGACTGTGAATTCACGTGTCACTGTGCCGGTGGCGACGCCTGTGATCCGGACACGGGAGTCTGTCAGGACGAGTGTGCTGAGGACAGTCCTGGTCTGTTCACCTGGAGCGGAGAGGCCTGTCAGATAGGTAAACATTTATCCATCGATTATACTGTTCATAATCCGAAACGGAACTCACTAGGGCACCAATCATTTTTTTTAAATAGCTCACGTAATTCCCGCGTGCCCTATATTGGCGGTGAGGCGATAAACGAGAAATACTAACTGCTCAATTGAACCCCTTTATACTTAGGGTTTGCCTAATGTAAGTATGTATACATAATTATTTCAAGGAAAATATTATATTCTGCAAAACATATAATTGGACGCTGTGTCAGACAGTCTCAGTGTACAAATCCACGTACAGTAACTTGCACATAATTGAGAGAGTGATTGAAGACAACACCAACGGTCGGTTGTCAATAGGATCAGTCAGTATAATATTGTGCTGTGCACCTTCTAGATATGTAAATCTTAATAGTTCGATGGAATAAGAAATAGATGTGTGTGCATGTTTTCAGATATACCAGGATTTACAATATCCTGCGTTTTCCAAAAAATTATCAACTTTACTAGTCTTTATATAGAACCGGGATATGTGGTTTGGTTTCGCTTTGGACTGGACGAGGGGTGGCCTACAGTTGTTATATTCTCTGTGGACGGGACGTGGACGGCCTACAGTTGTCATATTCCCCATGGACGGGACGTGGGGCGGCCTACAGTTGTTATATTCCCTATGGACGGGGCGACGGGCGGCCTACAGTTGTTATATTCCCTGTGGACGGGGCGACGGGCGGCCTACAGTTGTTATATTCCCTGTGGACGGGACAATGGGCTGCCTACAGTTGTTATATTTCCATGTGGACGGGACGAGGGGCGGCCTACAGTTGTTATATTCTCTGTGGACGGGACGATAGGCGGCCTACAGTTGTTATATTCTCTGTGGGCGGGACGAGGGGCGGCCTACAGTTGTTGTATTCCGTGTGGACGGGACGAGGGGCTGCCTACAGTTGTTAAATTCCCAGTGGGCGGGACATGGGCGGCCTACAGTTGGTATATTCCCTGTGGACGGGACGAGGGGCGGCCTACATTTGTTATATTCACTGTGGACGGGACGAGGGGGGGGGGCTACAGTTGTTATATTTACTGTGGACGGGACGAGGGGCGGCCTACAGTTGTTATATTCACTGTGGACGGGACGAGGGGCGGCCTACAGTTGTTATAATCCCTGTGGACGGGGCGAGGGGCGGCCTACAGTTGTTATATTCACTGTGGACGGGACGAGGGGCGGCCTACAGTTGTTATATTCCCTGTGGATTGGACGAGGGGGGGCCTACAGTTGTTATAATCCGTGTGGTCGGGACGAGGAGCGGCCTACAGTTGTTATATTCCCTGTGGACGGGACGAGGGGCGGCCTACAGTTGTTATATTGACTATGGGCGCGATGTGGGGCGGCCTACAGTTGTTATATTGACTATGGGCGCGATGTGGGGCTGCCTACAGTTGTTATATTCCCTGTGGACGGGACGAGGGGCTGCCTACAGTTGTTATATTGACTATGGGCGCAATGTGGGGCGGCCTACAGTTATTATATTCCCTGTAGACGGAAGCCTACAGTTGTTATGTTCCTTGTGGACTGATAGGAAGGACATATTGCACTCCCAATTATATATTTGATAGTATCCGTGCTCACGCTGACGCGGGACGAAAACAAAACAGCCCAGAATGTACTAATACCACTATATATCAACTGTTCCATCAGGTAACGTGGCCCGTGGTAAGAACACCAGCCAGACTGGAACGTTTGACGTATTCTACAGTTATCAGGCCGTCGATGGTACGGTCATTGACGAAACGCACAACGAGCAGAAGTCTGTCTGCGCTCACCCTAACGCGGGACTCCAAAACCACGGGGGCGGCCTACAGTAACATCTTGTTTTTTATCAGGTAACGTGGCTCGTGATAAGAACACCAACCAGACTGGGGCGTACGGTCAATTGGTCAGTGCGTACGCCGTTGATGGAACAGTCATTGACAGCAATCACACCAGCCAATATTCCATCTGCGCTCACCCTGACGCGCCAGAGAGTAGCCCCGCCAAGTGGACCGTGGACCTCGGCGGCGACTACGTCATCCACAACGTCACGGTCTTCAACACCAACGATTACGGCAGTGAGTTATTTTGTACTGAAGGATTAGTGATAATGTCAGTAATCGAATCAAATTTTTTTTCGTAACTTTCTATTGTTCAGCACGTCGGTCAGTTTGCGATCGCCCTTCTGACCAAACAGGCACATTTTAAGACAGACATTCCAAAAATATCGACCCACCCGGAATGGTTCACTGCGATGAACTTTCAGGCACGTATTTATACCAAAAATATTTGAACCATTGCCAAATGCTTTGTATCTAAACTGTTATTGTATAATCCACTCAGCAAACAAACAGCAACAAAAGCGTGGATCCTCCCCTCGATATCAGAGTTCTTGGGAATGACACTTAAAGTGTAAGCAGCTTTGTGTTAATATCCAAATAAAGGCTTATTATTGACTAAAAGTTTCTAGCAATTGGCTTCATATGCGTCACGTGACGCCTAGAAGGCGTCAACATAACGAAAGTGACCAAATTGATATAGCTTTGAATTATATGAATTTGGCGGTTGAAACAGAGTTCAAAGACGCTACAATTGAGCGTTCAGTCCAGCTTTCATCTACTATATATCTCCGCCACATCTGCAAATGCAGTGACATGGCGTTTCGCACGTTAAATGCTCATAAAATAAAAGGAAAAAGTATGTCTAGTTTCCAAGGTCGAATCCGAACCCGCTAACACAAGACGTGCCCAAGACGGCCACAGACAACAGTGTGATAGATTTATTTATGAAACGGATAAACTATACAAGTATATATACAACTATACCGTGTGATAGCGATGACGGTGATGGACGGTGGTGGACGCTAATCCCGTAGCCCTTAATTGGCTCCGCAAGGCGATGAATTTCCTAATTCCGTCTCCAATTACTCCGCAACAACGTTCTCTTCTCTTTCTCTCCCGCTTTCCCAACTCACATAGACACCAACCAAAACTCTATGCGCCCGAAAACGGACCCGAATTTTATTTTGTCTTACCGTCTAGTGATGTTTAAATGATGTATTGTCTCTGTATTGTCTCTGCCTGATTGTCAATTCAAATAAAACACAAAACAAAAAACGCCTGGAAATAACCGAAATTTCCGAAATCACGTCATAATCTATAGCACAGATGTATATATTTGTGTGACTGTATAGACCAAATAAAACGGCAGAATGTTTTGTATTTTGTGTGTTACTAGTTGTCACTGCACAAGTCTTATGCATTGTCCAGTAATATCCAAATCGGTTGCTAAATAGACAGCCCCTTTGCTTCCTCGTGTTTTAGTTCAAGTATTATTATACGTAATCCCTGGTTGTACGTACTCCTCGTCCAATTATAATATTGATACCAATTGACAACGTTCATGTTTGCATATGGACATAAAACTGGAATTCAGTCAACGGGTTGGTGTCGAAACGTTATTGTAAATGACCTACCACATTTCCACCAGGTCGGATGTTTTTGGCTGACTTTGATGTGGTTGTGACGGGAGGACCATCCGGGTCCGACTCATGTGGTCACTACGACGGAACCGTACCTCAGGCCTCCACTAGTGACGCCTGGAAAGGTACAGCCAACATCAGCTGTGACGCACATCCGATCGGCAGATACGTCATCATTGAGAAGACTGACGGCAACAGACGGGAACTAATGACGCTGTGTGAGGTTGTAGTCACCGGACATAAGTACCACAGTAAGTATCCTACCGTTGTACCTTCCTTTTAATCGGCCTAACTAAGTCACGCCTTGATTTCTTTGACGTATATTCTCATTCAGTAAATATAAGGTTTTATAAACAATTTTCATATTAGTGATACACACGAAGCAGAAAGCTGACCACACAGACTTACGCGTGCATTTGGATATTTTGTTTGGTGCACAGTCAAAGTATTACCATAACGTTCCACAGATTGTGATGGATGTCAGCTCTGTTTTCTGGTCCTTGTGTTCCACAGGTTGTGATGAGTGTCCCCAGGGCTGTGCTCTTGTCCTTGTGTTCCACAGGTTGTGGTGAGTGTCAGGACTATTTTCTTGTCCTTATGTTCCACAGGTTGCGGTCAGTGTCAGGACTATTTTCTTGTCCTTATGTTCCACAGGTTGTGGTGAGTGTCAGGACTATTTTCTTGTCCTTATGTTCCACAGGTTGCGGTCAGTGTCGGAACTGTTCGCAAGTCATTGGATGTCGTTCGTGTTCTGCTTACGGATTAAAGAGGCCGCAGTGCAAGGAAGGTAAGTCTCATTCCGCTACGTAACAAATGGTAATATTACTTTGCAACACAATCTTCCCTCACCAACAATTCTTCCACTGGGCTAGTTAATAGCTTTGTCAATGAGAATGATAAATGCCGGTATTACTGTGTAAATACAAAGTACAAAGTGTTACTGTACAATTATCATTAATTAATATATACGGCCATGTTCAAACATTTTTTTTTGTATGACTGGTTAGCGGAAAAGTGTGGCTTTCTAGTGTGCTACGTCATCACAATTCAGACATCGTTACCACATTGACCGTTTGCCATGATACCGCTTACATTTATTAAAGAGTTCGTATTAGCAAGATCAGACCGTATGTCAAATAACCATGACTTTCCTTGTGGTAGGCTTTCTCTACATTTGGTTTACGTTTCAGCGTGTGACGTCGGGACGTACGGCCTGAACTGTGCCGAGAACTGCACTGGACGTTGTGGGACCGGCGACCCCTACAACTGTTCACCCAGTGACGGGTCGTGTCCCGGCGGGTGTCAGCAGTGGTACACGGGAACCATCTGCGGCGTCTTCATAGGTAAGTATGGCTGTGGCGATCCTTCCACAGTACCACCACACTAAAATGTTCATGGCTAACCCGGTAACCAATCTTAGACCAATCATCTTACAATCTTGTACAAAAGTATTCTCTGACATATCCCTCCGGTAGGCTTCATAGAATGGTCGCTAATACGATAAAGTCTGATCTACCCCCCACTCCCTCCATCCCCTCCACTTAATATGTACTAACGTTGACAGTAGTACAATAATTGTGTCCCATACAAAAGAAATACTTGCTCTCTGCTAATAATCACTCATATTACAACATGATGTGGCTTAATACATACAGCCTGTCATGAAGGACCTTTGTAGATGAATAGATTCTGATTGTTCTCGATCTGGTTAAGATTGTCTCACATGTTGCACACCTGATTCCCCATGTGTGTATCTTGACCGGGAAAAGCGCAGTTATGAACAAAGGGCCGGTCTACAAACCATGGTGCACGACTGCGTCTCAATCGCGAACTTATTTTTTGGTGGCTCCTGTGCTAGCGACCTTCTTGGTCTTCATGGGAGTTCCCAGAGTGAGAATTTATCTTGGTTTGCATTTCGTGTTTGTATTGGTTCTTGCTCAAATAAATTATATTGAATCTGAATCTTTTGATGAAACTATTGCATTTGGACATAAAGATATGAACAGGATTTTGCTTCTTGGCATGGTTAAGGTCAACTTAACCCCATCAGTGGTCGATATATTGAGCATTGAGTTAATATTGGGAGCTTTGTGATGGTTTTTTGACCATAGTGCTACATGATTCATGGTGCTGTAAAACATCTGTATCCCATACTCTATAGGGCTGTTAAATAACCTTGATCGTTATTACTTGGCGTGCATGTGTTGTTATTTTGAAACGTAACTAAGCCGTATCGTTTATACGTTATAGGTTGGCGTTCTTGCACGAAGTAGATACGTAAATCCGCAGCGCTGTTTGACATATGCTTGCTCGCTTATCACGTTACTCCCGTGAGTCTGCAGCTCGTTTTCCCCCGATAATAATACAAGGAACACCGTAGGTGGAGATACTTGGCCAATTTATTTGACGTGCGGTCAAGGCTTAAACATCCGCCTTGACCGCCTAAAACTCTACCATGGCGTAAGGTGGGGCTACAACCGGCCAACTCAAGATGGATTAACAGAATACGATAAAAGCAGTTTGCAAACAAATACACATTACAAGATACTTAACAAGTACAACTGTCTTACAAAGGGATGGTGGGTGGGCTTCGCAGGAAAAAATCCGCTCTTCTTAAAGTTTACTGCCTGAATGACGCTATCCGCTATCCAAACAATTAACGCGCGCGGCTTGCCGTATGCTTCGAAAGAGACGCCCCCCACCACCCTCCCCCGCGCAGACACGAACCTCATACATGCACATACCTTGCAGTACAAATCTATAGGCTATATTAATGGCATTGAGGGGCAAGACGGTATAAATGTCCTTACGTGTTTAACCCGTAAGTATCGATTTAGACTAGCGAAGTACAGAAAAGTCCATTCTCGCTAAAATAAATAAATACAAATTTATTGGATAGGCTACAATACCAGCAAAATGTGTAATAGTTGAATAATAACAGTGGTCGGTAGTCAAGACTAAATAATGTACATTTGTGCCACGCTTGGCGAAACTTTACATTTTCCAGCTTTCCCTCGTAATAACGGCGAGAACGTGACTCGCGGGAGTGTGGGGAGTTCGTCCGTGGGGGTCGTCTGGGAGCAGAACAAGGACCTACCTGAGGGAGCGGAGACTCACTACGGCTACCGGATCAGCTACAGTACTAGTGGCTCCGGCGACAGTAACGGTCCGGACGTCCCGCATAGCAGTGGCGACACCTGGCGAATGGAAACCATCTCCGGTCTGACACCCAACACCATCTATGACTTTAAAGTGGAGCAGTACAGGACCTGGGGCGGTGTGAGAGAGAACGGAGACACTTTGGACGGACCATCAGTCACGACCCTGTCACAACCCAGTGAGTTTAACACCTGGATATAATGAAGAGTTATCTTTTCGTATACATCCATTAGTGTTACCGCCCCATGTTATTGTTCACCGGTGAATCTCGATAACCGAGTACAGTTCCTCTTGCAATGTTTGCTATAATATCCCAGCTTACTTGCTTATGGACGATATGAATGATCGTTATAAGACGGCATTAAAACCTGTAGACGTACCATGGTGGCAAGGCATCAGTTGGAACCTGCTATGTAGTTAACGAACGAGCTGAATTAAAGTACGGGACTCGACAACGTCGCTTTTGATTGTGAATAGCCTTTCACACACTTGTGTGTTGAAGCAATTAATGCTGTTAAACCATCAATGCATTTTGCGCACTGAATCTTCTGATGGTGTCGGTCCAACATTTCTAACTATGATCATGATTGTTTGTACAACAACAAGTTTCTTTTCATATTTCTTGATGCTCCAAATTGTAGGTGCGTCCCCGACGACAAAACTCCCACCACTCACGGAAGGTGAGTGACGCCCCTAACCAAGTTAGTTATCTAAATGTTATACTGTCTGTAGTTATGATTGTCGCTATGTGGTGTAGATTTGTTTATCCTTCTTGACATGCACAACTTATTGTTTTAGAGTGTACCCCAATTCCGACCTTCTAATTTTGTCTCTCGTATTTCTGCCCTGATCAGCAACTGTCCACCGGCAGCTTGTGATGTGACGGATCGAAAATATGAAACTCAATGCCGAAATGTAAATAGACGCATAAGGACAGCGTTTGGGGGTGTAACGCCAATTGTTATCACTGTCTTCAAAATTCAATGTGGAACCATGCCAGAATTAAACGTAACTCACCACTGAGAAGATAATCTTGACAGTTGATCGAAATCGCGATTTTTGGCGGTGGTGTCGTTGTGTTTACCTTGAGCGATCAATAGCGAACTACCAACAAACAAAAATGCCTCACATTTCTGTGTGCACTAATTAGCTGTTGTAGATACGTCCCCTGTGACAACGCCCTTACGTCTCACGAAAGGTAAGCGAAGCTGCTAACCAATTTCGTACTTTGAACGATAGATAATTTTTCGTTCCTTAATTATGATATATTATTGTAAATGATAACAAATAAGGTATAACTGCGCGTACCGTTTGGCAAGCTTCTCTTGACTAAAATAGATCCCTTTGATTGAACACGTGTATCTTTTCTCTCCATAGCCATCAATATTGATTTGCTATCGATATTTATATTTGTTATATCCGTCATGACATTGGTACCGCTACTACATGTCTCTACTTTTCGCGTTACTCAGAAGATACCACAGTCTTTCCCTTCGCCTTGCTGGGCTGTGCTGTGGTCGTCATGGTGATCCTGGGTACGGCGCTGGTCGTGGCCGTCGTCAGGCACCGTGGATGTCGCGGGGTCTTCAACCCGTCTCCAAACAAACAACGATCAACGTCGGTGGAGATCCCGTCAGCTGAGGACACAAGGCGATCCACAGCGCCACCTAGCGAGCCGGCCGGGGTACCAAGCGAATTTATTCGCCAGGGGAACATGGAGGGTGGCTACGAAACCCTAGGGGAAAGGGTTCGTATATATTTTAACTTCAAATAGGAGAAGTATCATGCAACTTATTATGAATGACCGCAGAAGGAGTGGCGTTATGGGGTTGTATTAAAGCGATGAGTCGACATGCATGGCCTGTACATATATTATAAATATTCATGAATTCCGACTATATCACAAAAGAAACCTGTTTTTCTCGCCACCTGCCCTTTCGACGCTATGGGGCTTGTAAGTGCATAATTATTCACTCCCACATTTTATCACATCTTTTCAATTATACAGGATCCCGAGTACGTCAATCCGGGAACAATATACGCTGACATCATTGATCCCAGTGCCTGAACCAGGGATCAGTGTACGCCGACATCAGGGATCCCATGCCTGAAATAGCGATCGGTGTACGCTGACATCAGGAATCCCAGCACCTGAACCACGGATCAGTGTACGATGACATCAGGTTTCCCAGTGCCTAAACCAGGGATCAGTGTACGCCGACATCAGGGATCCCAATACCTGAACCAGGGATCAGTGTACGCTGACATGAGGAATCCCAGTACCTGAACCAGGGATCAATGTACGACATCATGGATCTCATTTAATTCGCATATTGGTCGCCACTGATACCAGTTGAAGAAACCTCGGTCGATCAGTGTGGTACAGAATGTGATGCAACCACAATATATGGTATACAATATGTCATAACTTTGATGCACAGGTTTAAAACACATTCTTTTGATGGCATCGCTAAATAATATCAAAGATTTGACAATGTATGGTATATACAATTGCGTCAGAATTATTAAACAGCGATATATTTATTAAAAACGTTTGGGTTGGTTCACAATCTTGTCTATAAGGCTTACCTGAATTTAATTGAGGAGAGAGACAGCAACAGTCGAATATTTTATAAGCATCAACATTATAGTTGGCCTGTCTGATATCTGGTTTATAGTTGTTTACGTTGACGTGAGTCCGTTACAAGATATCAAATGATTCATGATTAAAATATAAGGTATGCCAATCGTCTAATTGAATAGACTTTAACATTCACAGTTACCATTGTCTGAATGCGTGAATTACATAGCTTCACTTTGATATGTGTAAAATGTTATTAAATACTTGGACCGGCATGGAAGTTTACATTAGATGAAAAATGTGGAGTGCCGTACTTTTCCATGGATTCCGCATTCCAATAACTCTTCTTGGTTGTTCTTGGTTGGGTTAAGGCTGTCTGTTACAGGGCTATTATTTTATTGTTTCATGTTCTGTCGACATTAATCCAAAACTGTTTTTGTTAATTTCCGCCAAATGTATACCGAAATGAACTGTTTTACATTAAACTAAAACGATATAGACGTTTATTCGACATATCTTTGAATGGGTCTGAATTGTTGTGTCTATCCGGTTCGTGCCTAGGCTGCTCCCGTACTGCTAGAGGGTCCTGTTGCCTTTCACTCACTTCAGACAGCCTGTCAGCTAGCGCGATGCGACAGAAACCACTGTGTGTAATATCTACGCTCGGAATATGACCCTTGCGGTTCATCCTCCGTGCTAGAGAATCACTAGGCTTCTGGCATTCCTGGTCTGATATCCGGGGCGCAGGGACTTGAGCAACTGTACGTACCTGCTGCAGATGAAATAAAAAAACAGGATTGAAAATGAATGCAAATTGTCTGGGTCTCTTGGCAACAAAGGCGTCCATCGCACTATTGGCATCACTTTCAAAGTCTTGGTATCCATGCAGAATGGCGAAAGTTATATAAACTGAGAAGTAGTGCGAATGCTGACCATCAGGGCCGGTTTTCCACGCATTGTACGCTCAGTGCATGTTTTAAAGTTTCGATTAACTTTACGGATTGTCAACCACTCAGCGTCGAGAATCTCAGCCAATCAGCGTTGAGATGATCACGTTGACTTTATTGTTTGCATTATGACACTGAAGAATGTATGTGTGGCTTGTATGCATTACGTTAAGAATGATTGTCTGTTCGCTAGGTGACGGTAGTGATAATGGGGAACTCGAGCAAGGGCCTTTTTCGCATTCGCTTGGTGGCGCCACTGCGCTGGCGGTCCCAGCAGCGCTTCTCTGTTAGGCTGGGAACCGGCCTAGAGCTGCTCGCAGCATACTAGGCCCGTAACTAGTAATTTTTAAGCCTCCGTGATTGGTCGAGCGCCAGTTGTCCTGCAGATGCTATGGCAAGCCAAAATGAATTTTCATATCTTCAAGAAATTAACCGTAAAATTGTTGTATACACGTCTTTACATCAGTTGGACATATGTCCTATTATTTCAAAACATATTACAATGTGAAGTAAATTGTATAATAATTTGGATTTCACATAGCATATGAAACATAGAGATTAGGAATAGAGAGACATTGAATTTGTTTGCCCGGAAGGAGGATATTTTGGCAAATATAATACGAAGCTTATGTCGTCCTGGTCGTCATTACTGGTTATAATTGTGTTGACGAAACGGAAACATTGCCTATATTCCGTGATAGTTCAGCGGCTAAACGACAAATTATGTCGAGTTGTGCATTTGGGGGTAAAAGCATGAAAGTTAGCACACTTGTCCTTAATATCCTTGTATTTAAATTTAGCTAATGTCAAGTCGACTTTACCCCTGGCGGCTTTGGACGGGCAAAACTACCCCAAAAAAGCTCAATATCTCGCAAATCGACGATCGAACTAATATTTTATGTTTATGCATAGGTTTTCGGAGTCGCTGAATTAAACAGAAGATATTTGTGTGTATCTAGGTGCAACGCATCCTAGCTCTAGTTCCACGATGGCGGACAAAGGCCAGCAAACATGTTCAATATCTTAAAAACTAAGAGGTGCAGGGTCCTTATATAGGAAAATGGCTCATGCGTTGTTCTTGAATATCCAGTGAGGCCCGAGCCCCGCTGACCGCACAACGTATTTCTCGAGTAAACCTCTATGACCGCAAACGTATCGGGTGCCAAGCTTTAGTGATGCGTTAACCAGCAGAGTCAATACAGGTAAGAGGCACTCACTACATTCTTTGAGTAACCATGTTGGTATCGGATCACTCGCACACTGCTTGTTTGGAGACCTTCTAATGAGTTTAGAAACATCGTCTTCCGTCAACATTTGAAACAATGTCAGCTTCTGATAATCAGTCTTGGCAGATTTCGGCAGGTTTATTGGTGGAACATTAAGGTCATCCAGTTCTCTCCTGATCTTGTCTATTTTCATAACAAAAAAGTCTCCAAAGTCACCTGCGAGCTTCGATAGAGATTGGTGATCTGGGTAAGATACCAGTTGTGTTGGCTTAGTAAGAGAGCTAATCAAACTAAATAGTTTCTTTTGGTCTCCAGCACACTCTAACACCTGGCTGCTGTAATGATCAGTTTTGGATTCATCCATGATGCGTCTACATTCATTTCGCCAATGCTTGAATTGAGCTCTGTTACGGTCGCCCTCGATTGGATCATTTTTCCATTTCCTCCATTCACGTTCTGCCTTCCGCCGTCTTCGCTTTAGTTCTTTGATGTTATCGTTCATCCATGGAACCGCAGGTCTAACAGTGATGGTTTTAGTCTTTAGTGGCGCATGTTGATCGAGCAGTTGTTGTAAAGTATCATTATATAGGGTGACTACCTTGTCCAATTGTTCCGGTGTTCCGGCCGCATCCGTGTCATGGTTGAAGGAATGCAACTGAGATCCCTGGATGTCCAGCTTAAAGCGATCGATGTTGATCTTTTTTAACTGCCTAAACGTGATTGTCTTTGTTTGCAGTATAGGCTTCGGAAGAGATAGTTGACATTGCACAAAAGCATGATCAGAGATGTAATAAGTGGATTGCGGTATATCCAGCAGTAATTGGCCAGTATAGGGCTATAAAGTCTCGTTCGCTTAGACTTCCGGTTTACTCATTTTGGGGACAAACAAACGAAGCACGTGTTCGGAACGAGTTTAAAAGCTCTGCGCACACTGGTATGCTGACTATCTGTGACGTAGGCGTGACGTGTATGTTACGCAAAGAGAGAGACCGGGAACCAGACTACCTGCGCAAAAGCCAGGCGCCGAGGGGTGGGTCCATTGCGGAAGGCCTAGCGATATGATTCAGAATATTTAAGAAATATAGCTTCACAAAACGGATAGACGACATATTTTTTATTCTTTTGCGCCATAACAATGACGAATATTTGTTACGACGGGACAATACAACTGAGAAACTAACGTTTTTTTGCATTTCCTACGAAAACGAGGCATTATGACGTCACACGGATTCTCCCCGAGTGACAACGTTGGCGCTACGCTTCAAACAGAAAACTTACAGAAATGAAGAAACTTGGTCTTTTCGTGATCCAAAAGTGATACGAAGACATCCAACTGGTTTTGTTTTATTATTACCATGTGGTTTAATGACGCACCCGTGCGCTGTTACTCCATGCACTGCACATTTTGACAGCGGAATGGTTAGGTCGATCACTTGCTCTCGCCATTTTTGTTACCGCGGAGGCACGCGAAACTGTGTGACGTCACTCGCTGTGTGGTGAACTTGCGAAAGCCCGGGTGCAGGGCTAAATTTAGAACGTTATTTTTAGCTTTCGAGTATTTTGAAGACGGATATTTCCTTGTATATTCCCAAAGTTCTGCGCTTCATCGCCTCCAAATATTTTAACGTATATCTCTCATAGCCATGTTTAGTGAAATGGTACTCATAGTCTTTAGAATAAACCTGGAAAGAAATTGACTTATAGCTGCCTATACTTCAACATGGAGCACGTGTGTTTGTTTGTCCCCAAAACTGAAGTCTCGCGGCCCGATCGCGAGAACTGTATAGCCCTATTCCGTGTTAGAATTAAATCCAATGTGTGACCAGATTCATGCGTCTGGTCTGTTACGTGTTGTCTCTGACCAAAACTGGTTACAAGATTCATGAAAGCACCCGCTTCCCTATCTGGTGTAACATCAACGTGGAAATAAAAATCTCCAGTGATTAAGAGTGGCTCAGTGCTGATAATGACAGGCTCCATGTATTCAGAAAACTCATCAAAGAACATCGTAGTAGAGATTGGGTGTTTCGCAGAGTACGTTGGACGATAAATTACTATAATTCTGACATTAGTTGCAGGTCCATTGACAAGCCATTCAGAAAACTCAAATGATGTTTTTTCACCTCCTGCCACTTTTTTGGCCGCCAGCGGTGCCTTACACAGAAGTCCTGTACCTCCACCAGTCCTATTGATTTCTCGCGGTTGGTCGTGCAAAGCGTATCCATCTGGTTCACATTCTGATCTCTTTGCTTCATCTTTCGAAGTTAACCATGTTTTGGTGACTGCACATAAATCAATTTTGTTTGATACTATGTATTCAGTAAAATCAGTAGCTTTGTTTTTGATCGAACGAGTGTTTACGGCGCAGAATCTGAGACCAGAAGTGGAGTGCGGCGACGGGTGATAGTCCTTGAAGTTATCCATTCTCACCGTCACCAGGTTGTTTACATTTACTCCTCTTTCTAAATCGGATCTCCTTGGCTTGATATGATTTGCTTCAACTCCCAGCTTTGTAGACTGCAATACAATGTATGGGCTCAGAGAGCCTGTACCGGGCTTGCTGTCAACACATGCCTTTGTGATACATTTCAGTGGAGAAGTTATCCTCACCGGTATAGGATTGTTCCACCTTCGTCGGTTTACGCCGCCTCTGGAACCCCGTTTTGTAGGAGGGGTTTGACATATAGCAAACTTTTTTAATGTCAGGAACAACTCAGATGGCAGAGAAGAGCGTTGCACTGACTTGAAAATCTCCGTCAAAGCCAATCTAGTGTAGTTGATGAGGGCCATTTTAATATTTACTTCACATTAGACTATGTCCATAATCGTTCATCCAAGCCATTCAAAAGTAGCTAAATGCATCTGTTGCCTGACGACGTTTGTTGTTGCGTCGCAACGCGTGACGTAGACAATACAGTATCCGTTGTAAGCAAATGGTGTGCAGATCGACAACTTATGAAACTATCTGGCAATGTTAATGGCGAGAAGAATTCAATTTCCTCTGTGATCCAGATGAAATACAGGTCCAAAAATGTTTACAATAGAGCTCATGTATCATTATAAAAATACAGTGCACTTTTTTCAGACCAGTTCGTAATCCCTACCGATGGATTTCAAGCGAAGAATCGAGAGCAAAATTTGCAGCAGCTCATAGCGCGCATGTACCTGGCTCTTACAAGACGGTAAAACATCCTGATTTTTGTGCAAGGAGTACTTTGTTATATACTTACAAGAATAATACAATAATATTGACAGGTCGTCGGGTTTTTGTGCAATGTGAGCTTGAATCGTTCCACCCGAACCCCCTATGGAAACTCACATACTTCGTATTCATTATCACTCACCGAATTTCGGGGATAAAAAAAATGAAAACAAAATTTGGCCGGTCACATATAAATTGCATTCGCTAGGTGGCCCCACGGTGATCTCGCGTACTACCTTAAACAGTAGTTTGGTAATAATACATCATATGTTATACCATTATATTATGCTTATAGGTCCAATTTGTTATTACAGTTATCATTAATATGTATAGGTGCTAATTTATTAATTCAGCTATTCCGTGAGGATGCATCTAAATTAATATTCAAAATAAATCCCACTTCTGCTTGCTATAATCTTTGGCGGGATGACGTATACAATGCACATGCACGTTCGGTTGCTTAGGAACTCCCATTGTGACGTTTTTTTTGTAGAATTTTGACGTCACAACTACTCAGCATGTTATAGCCGCGACAAAGTCTCGAATTAGGTAGACTCTAGGTTTCAAAACGTTCGTCTTGTTAATAAATTATAGAACATATAAAACGAGAGGTTCATTTGTTTTTTAAATCCGCTTCGGTTAAAGTTAAAGTTTCGGGGATATATCGATATATGCCTTACAGTAATCAATCTTTGACGAAAACAATACCCACGCATGCGTAAATAACTTAAAATCGCTTCCGTTTGCCTCAGTGGAGGTTGAACTTCAGGTTACACACCAACAGAAACCGTCCCCCTGATAAGCAATGGAAACCAAATGTTCAACCCCATGCCAGAGAAAAATCAGTACCCATGTTTGACTATGTGGGCCATAGGAAATTATAGAGCAAGTATCCAACTTTATTTTAAAAACAAGCAGAACATAGGTTGACGTGCGATCTTTTTTGCTACAGCTCATAGTATGACACCCCCCCCCCCCAGTAGCGCAACTAGCTGAAAATTAGAGACCCAGCGAAGCAGCATGTGATGAGGTCGACCCGACCACTCACCCGTAACATCCTCCTGCATAACTAAATACGTCACAGATTAATTGAACAGACATTAACCTGGCTAAACATTAGTCAAACAATATATACGAAGACAGAAAGAATTAGTATCTATATAACCCTGATATACGACCATATTTTAGGCACTACTTGACGGTGTATACTTTTATACCCACGATCTATTGGTGTGTAACCTTCACCAGCTCGTAACTGTATGGGATTCAGATATAGATTTTTTGAAGATTTTAAAATTGTTTATGTGTGAGTTGTCTGAAGAATTCGCTACGCTCATTATAATATTGTCGTGGATGAGTGGGAGAAACATGTCTGAGATTTAGATGCCTCGGACTGGAACAGAACCCAGGACCTGCGGTATAGTGCACTATCCATTACACAATAAGGAAGGCTCATAGTTATGTTTATAACACTCACCGTCAACAGTTCGTGTGGACGCTTGTGCAATAACAATGACCAGTAGGGAAGCATACCCTATCCAAGCCATGGTCGGTAATACCAGTGTGTAAGACTCCGATCTCGTTGTCTTCGTCGCGGTTACTGCACAATATATGATACGCCCAACCAACCAATGCGTCGGAGTTTGGGCACAAGTGACGAATCGCTTGAGTAGGTAAGCATCGTGAAGTGCTTTCATGCATGTACTGGGGCCCGGGAAGGGGGGGGGGGGCGGGGTAGAGAGTATGGTGGAGGGCCGCACTAATTAACTTGTTACAGTGGTGTGGATTTGCCGCCCGTGCCATACAGACATAAGTGCAGAGATCGAGAGATTTATGGTTACAATAAAGCATCCAAAGTAGACACTGGCAGTCACAGCAAAATATATATGGAGCAAAGTGCACCACACACTTCAGGCCAGCTGACTGAGGGGAGGGAATCACACGAAAATGTGGGAAATAAAAAGAGCATTTTACTTCCTTTCACGATATTATATATGATAGATTTAAGCATCATGCTTTAACCTGTGTCATTGCGTGACAACGGGACCCTTCCAGTTTAAGGAAGACAGGAGCCATGTCCTCGGGAGTACCACCTACTCTTTACGAAGACATAAATTGGAATGTTGTCGTGCACAACCATAGCCATTGTGCCCACTAGGGTTCGGTCACTTTTGAGCTGGCTTAGCACATAAATAGAGAATACAGACGTCTGATCCGGTGTAGCATGATAACCTGTCCGCCGTGATAAAGTGTCCGGCTGACGTGTGCGCATGCGCAGCGAATAGGGTTCCTATGTAAATATCACATGTATGTTAGGTTTAGCGTTAGGTTAGGATTAGTTTAGGACCTGGGTTAGGGTTAGGGTTAGGTTTAGGGTTCTGGTTAGGGTTAGTGGCATGAAAGAAGCGTGGCCGGACAGGTTGTCACGGCCGGACAGGTTATTATGTTACACCGGTAAAAGAGCAAAACAAGGCAGACAGAACGCATTGTTTCAGCATGACTCGCGTACGCTTCACGCCTACCATTTATTACAATAATCTATTTCGTGACTTCGAACTGGAAGAAGCAGACCGTTGGTCGCAAATGACGTTCACTTCAGACACTTAAGGGGATCGCTTCATTACCCGGCGGCGTATATCTGCAGGCAACATGAATGAGAAGCGCTGGTAGGACCGCTAGCGCAGTGGCGCCACCAAGTGAATGCGAAAAAGGCCCTTTCTCGAGTTCGGATATGCGATCGGCGGATCAATATTACCCGAACGCAAAATCCGCAGTCCGCGTGAATTTGGTACTTGCTGAACTGCACAAATTATGAAGATCGTTAAATAGTGCCATAAAATAATTCATGGGATACGTATTGTGTTCATTATTTTATTTTCGTTGTTATAATATTATCTACAGATGTTTTTCAGGTGGAAATACTACTATATTTATATATGTAATGTATCCTCGTGATCCTCCTCTGGGTGAGGAGTAAGGTCTGGGAGTAAAATTTACCACGTGACCGCCCTATCGGACCACAATCTCCGCGCTCGGTTATGCACTCCGCGGATTCTAGCGAACATATACCATCGTTCATAACGTCATGCATACAAGCCACCCATACATTCTTCATTGTCATAATGCGAACAATAATGCAACAAAGTCAACGTGATCATCTCAACGCTGATTAGCTGAAATTCTCGACGCTGATTGGTTGACAATTCCCATCTCGTGAAGTTGATCGAAACTTTAGAACATGCACTAAGCTTACAATGCGTGGAAAACCGGCCTTGATTGTGCACATTCTTCTCAGTTTATATAACTTTCGTCATTCTGCATGGATACCAAGACTTTGAAACTGATGCCAACGGTGCGATCGACGCCTTTGTTGAAAAGAAACCCAGACGATTTGCATTCCTCTTCAATTCTGTTTTTTTATTTCATCTGCAGCAAGTGCGTACACTTGCTCAAGTCACTGCGCCCCGGATATCAGACCAGCAATGTCAGAAGTCTAGTGATTCCCTAGCACGGAGGATGAGCCGCGAGGGTCATAATCCGAGCATATGTAAATAAACACAGTGGTTTCTTGCGCATCGAGCTAGCCAACAGTCTGTCTGAGGTAAGTGAAATGGTAGAGGCCCCTCTCAAAGTACGGAGGTAGTAGCTTAGGCACGAACCGGATAGACACCACAACCCAGAACCATTCCGAATATGTCGAATAAAGGTTGATATCATTTTAGCTTAATGTAAAACATGCATTCATTTCAGTATACATTTGGCGGAAATTCACAAACAGTTTTGGATCAATGTCGACAGGAAACAATAAAATAATAGTCATGTAATAGACAGCCTCTACCCAACCAATAACATTATACATATACGCCTTCAATGAAAACAATATCTTCCACGGACATTCTGTTGGCATGGCTTCATGCAACGATGCTATAGGACACATAGGTGCGCATACATACTATGTTCAAGTTACCACTTCATGTTAACGAAACTATTAATGATGCTGTAATCGAAACACTGTCTGGTAGTTACTCAAATGCGGAACCGAGGAAAAAGTGCGACACTCCACATTTCATTCAATGTGAAATTCCATGCCGATCCAGGAATTTATTAACATTTTACACATATCAAAATAAAGCTTTGTAATTCACACATTGTGGCAGCCTTAACAACGGTAGCACTTTTAGTCGGAAGCACACCAACTGGAGATAATACCTGAAATTTCTAATCATAAATTCCTTTGATCTCTTGTGACGGACTCACTTGGATATAAACAGCTTCAAACCAGATATCAGATACTAGTGCTGATGCTTATAAAATAATCGACTGATGCTGACCCTCTCTCTTCAACGAAATTCAATATATACAAGATTGTGAACCAATCCAAGCGTCTTTAATAAATATATCCCTGTTTCATAATTCTGATTCAATTTGTATATACCATACAATACATGGTCAAATCTTTGATATTATTTAGCGATGCCATCAGTAAAACATGTTTCAAACCTGTGTATCAAAGTTATGACATATTGAATACCATATATTGTGGTTGCATCACATTCTGTACCAATCGACAGGCGGTTCAACTGATATCAGTGGCGATACCAATATGCGATACCAATATGCGAATATAATGAGATCACTGATGTCGGCGTACACTGATCCCTGGTTCAGGCACTAAGATCCTTGATGTCGGCATACACTGATCCCGGGTTCAGGCACTAGGATTCCTGATGTGAGTGTACACTTCTCCCTGATGTGAGCGTACACTGCACTCTGGTTCAGGTACTGGAATCCCTGACGTCGGCGTACACTGACCCCTGGTTCAGGTACTGGGATCCCTGATGTCAGCGTACACTAATCTCGGGTTTTAGGACTGGGATTCCTGATGTGAGCGAACACTGATCCCTGATGACAGAGTACACCGAACTCTAGTTCAAGTACTGGGATCCCTGATGTCGGCGAACACTAATCTCGGGTTTTAGGACTGGGATTCCTGATGTGAGCGAACACTGATCCCTGATGACAGAGTAAACTGAACTCTGGTTCAGGTACTGGGATCCCTGATGTCGGCGAATTGTACTTTTCCATTTTTATACAAATATAAATCTCTTAATAATGAGCACAATATGATTTAACAAGTTACTATTTGAAACATCTGTCATTCCCAGTAAAATATTTTTAACTGATAATAACGCAGCAAAATTAATTCTGGCAACCACCTCTAACCATGTTGCCAATCTCTCCCAAAGTGGTTGTATACATGGACAATCGAAGAAAAAATGCCCTAATGATTCTGGTTCGGCATTACAGAAAGTACAACGGTCTATATCCTTAATCTTGCATCGTTTCAATAACACATTTGTGGCTGTTATCCTATGCAATATATCAAACTGAAAATTTCTTAATCTTTCGTCAATCGTACAATTATAAGAAAGCTTGTAAATTCGTTGCCATTCTAAATTTGACATGCTGCAATCCAAAAACCTTTGCCATTTGGCCTCATTAACACAGTTAAACGGGAGTACATGCACTAGTCTCAAATAAACATAATGGCAGACACGTTTTTCTTTTTGCATTTCATCTAAACGACTATTCCTACTATCGTTAGCAAGCGCTTCATCTTGGTTACAAGCTAGTCGCCAGTCGCGGGGCAACGAATATATAAGGCCATAAAAATCAGCAAAATTAATGTCAACCTTGTATCTTTCTTTAAACTCAAACCAACCTAGTAAGTTTCCGCTGTCATTCGTTAAATCTCTTATATACCTTAAACCCTTGCTTAAAAATGCTTTCTTCCTGGACAAAATGTTAGTATTTGTCAAGAAATGTGTGTTCCATATTGGGTATTTTAGTATCTCAGTTTCAGATATACCTTGCGAATTTCGATAATGATACCAGGCATTGAAGACATCCGCCCAAAATGGGTTTGAGACCTTGCAGAAAAGTTTAGTAGACTGGAGGGATACCTCCCAACATAATTTCTTTTCTTCGCAAATCGTTTCACAAAATAAATCTTGCCAGGTACCACATGTGTTTACTAGTCTACCAATCCATGCGATTTTCAGTGCTTTAATAAACGAAGGGACATGGGTGAGGCCCATACCTCCGGAATCTATCCCTTGGCACATTCTACTCATAGAGACCTTAGGTGTCTTATTTCTCCAGATAAACTTGCGGATAGCGCTAGTGAGCTGATCAATATAAGCTTGGCCTGGTGTTGGAAGCGCTGACATTAAATGTACAAGCTTTGGTAAGGCCAGTGATTTTACAACTGTCACTCTACCCCTAAGAGACAAATTCCTTTTTCCATATACCTTCAAAATTCTATTGAATTCTTCTATTTTCCTATCATAATTTAGAGCGATCATCTGGTCCAAATTAGCACTAAACTGAATACCTAACAAAACAAACTCCTCGCCCCACTCCAGTGGGATATCCGTACATACTCTCATAACGCGATTTGTTTTCCCAATCCAAATGGCTTTTGTTTTATCGACGATCACGCGCAACCCCGAGCAAATATAAAATTCCTCCATAATCTTTAACACACGTCTTAGGGATTCCTCACTGCCGTCCAGCATCAAAAATGTATCATCAGCATATTGACCAATAATATATTCAATTTTTTTAATAGTAATACCTTTCACAGAACTATCCGATTTTAGGAACATCGCTAAAGGCTCGATGGCTAATATAAATAAATAGGGAGAAAGCGGATCTCCTTGCCTAAAACCTCTGCCTAGTGTAAACCATTCAGACATAGTACCGTTGTTAATAATACAACTCTTTGGTTCTTTATATACTATATTGAACCATTTGATGAACGACGGGCCAAATCCATATGCTTCCAAAACCTTATTTGTGTACTCCCAGCTCAAAGTATCAAATGCCTTCTCAAAATCTACCAGGAGTAACATACCAGACTTATTATTACTTAACAAATAATGTATTATGTCGTAAACTAACCTGGTATTTTCCCCAATGAATCTACCTTTCAGAAAACCCTTGTCGGCGAACACTGATCTCTGGTTCAGGTACTGGGATCCCTGATGTCAGCGTACACTGATCCCTGGTTCAGACAGTGGGATCCCTGATGTCAGCGTACCCTGATCTCTGGTTCAGGCAGTGGGATCCCTGATGTCGGCGTATATTGTTCCCGGATTGACGTACGGAGGCTCCTGTAAAGTTGAAAAGATGCGATAAAATGTGCAAATGAACAATTATGCAGATACAAGCCTTATTGTCTCAAAAGTGCAGGTGGCGGGAAAAAAACTTTTCTTTTGTGATATATTTGTGATTATAGTTCATGACTATTTATATTATATTTACAGGCCACGCATGTAGACTGATCGCTTTATTACAACCCCATAATGCCACTCCTTCTGCGATCATTCATAGTAATTTGCAAAATACTTCTCATATTTTGAGTTCAAAACTATACAAACCTTCTCCCCCAGGCTTTCGTAACCATCCTCCATGTTCCCCTGGCAGATAGATTCGCTTTTTACCCGGGTCGACTCGCTAGGTGGCGCTGTGGGTCGCCTTGTCTCCTCAGCTGACGGAATGTCGACCGACGTTGGTTGTTGTTTGGTTAAAGAAGGGTTGAAGACCCCGCGACACCCACGGTGTCTGACGACGGCCACGACCAGCAATATCCCCAGGATCACCATGACGACCACAGCACAGCCCAGCAAGGCGAAGGGAAGGACTGTGGTATCTTCTGAGTAACGCGAAAGGTATAAACAGTAGAAACGGTACGTAGGTCACGACGGATACGCCGAATATAAACATCGATAGTAAATCAATATCGATGATTATGGAGAGAAAAGGTACGCGAGTTCAATCAAAGAGATCTAGTAAAGTCACGAGAAGCTTGCCAAAAGGTATGCGCGGTTAGACTTTATTTGTTATAATTTACAACAATATATCATAATTGATAAAGGAACAATTATATATCGTTCATTGTACTAACTTGGTTAGCAGCTTCACTTACCTTCCACGAGACGCAAGGGTGTTGTCACCGGGGACGTATCTACAACAGTTAGTTGGTGCACACAAAAATGTTACACACCCAAACGCTGTCCTTATGCGTCTATTTACATTTCGGCCTTTTGTTTCATATTGTTGGTCCATCATATCACGTTCTGACTAGGGACAGTTGCTGATCCGGGCAGAAGGACGAGAGGCAAACGTAAAAGGTCGGAATTGGGGTACACTTTAAAACAATGAGTTGTGCATGCCAGGACGAATCTACACCACATAGCGATAATCATAGCTACAGACAGTATAACATATAGATAACTAACTTAGTTAGGGGCGCCACTTACCTTTCGTGAGGGGTGGGAGTTTTGTCGTCGGCGACGCACCTACAATTTGGCGCATAAAGAAATATGAAAAGAAACTTGTTGTTGTACACCACAATCATGATCACAGAAATGTTGGACGGACACCAACTGAAAATTCGGTGCGCAAAATGCATTGATGATTTGGGTCATAACAGCATTAATTGCGTCTAAGGCACAAGTGTGTGAAAGGCTATTCATGATCAAAAGCGAAGTTGTCGAGTCCCGTACTTCATTTCAGTTCGTTCGTACATAGCAGGTTCCAATTTAGCCCCATCAGATGGCTTGTTATGGATTTGATATTATTCTATGTCCATAACATAACATAACGGTAAGGACGGACTATCAGTCTGCCGTAACCCTTAACGCCATCAAACGGGGCTAGTTTCAATTCATACCTTGCCACCATGGTACGTCTGCAGGTCTTAACGCCATCAAAAAACGACCACTCATAGCGTCCGTAAGCAGGTAAGCTTGGATATTATAGCAAACATTACAAGACGATATGTACTCGGTTATCGAGATTCACCGGTAAACAATAACATGGGGCGGTAACACTAACGGCTGTATACGAAAAGATAACTCTTCATTATATCCAGTTGTTAAACTCACTGGGTTTTGACAGGGTCCTGACTGTTAGTCCGTCCAAAGCCTCTCCGTACTCCTTCATGCCGTTCCAGGCTCTGTACTGCTCCACTTTGAAGTCATATCTGGTGTTGTGTGTCAGGCCGGATATGGTTTCCATTCGCCAGGTGTCGCCACTGGTATGCGGGACCTCTTGGTCGACTGGGTCGCCGGAACCACTAGTCCTGTAGCTGATCCGGTAGCCGTAGTGAGTCTCCGCTCCCTCGGGTAGGTCCTTGTTCTGTTCCCAAACGACCTCCGCGAACGAACTCCCCACACTCCCGACAGTCACGTTCTCGCCGTTATTATCAGGGAGATCTGGAAAATGTAAAGTTTCGCCAAGCGTGGCACAAATGTGCATTATTCAGTCGTGACTACCGACCACTGTTATTATTCAACTATTACCAAGTATGCTGGTATTGTACCCAATAAATCTGTATTTGTTTATTTTCGCGACCATGGAATTCGACTTTTCTGTCCTTCGCTAGTCTAAATATGAATGGTTAAACAGCGCTGCGGATTTACGAATCCAATTCGTGCAAGAACGCCAACCTATAACGTATAGACGATACGGCTTAGTTACGTCTCAAAATAACAACACATGCACGCCAAGTCAACATTCCAGCCTAAAGTTTGTGAGGTATCTGCGATGTTAAACTATCAAGGTTATTAAACAGCTCTATAGAGTATGGGATACAGAGGTTTTAGAGCACCATGAATCATGTAGTTTTATGGTCAAAGAACCATCACAAAACTCAAAAGCTCAATATAGCGACCACTGATGGGGTTAAGTTGGCCTTAACCATACCAAGAAGCAAACACATGTTCATATCTTCATGTCTAAATGCGACAGTTTTATCAAAAGATTCAGATTCAATATACTTTATTTGAGCAAGAACCAATACAAACACGAATTGCAAACCAATATCAATTCTCCCTCTGGAGACTCCCATGAAGACCAAGAAGGCCGCTAGCACAGGAGCCACCATATATGCACTAGCATTTTGTATGGGTCACAATTATTTTACTATTGTCAACGTTAGGACATGCTAAGTGAAGGGGATGGATGGAGTGGGGGTAGATCGTACTTAGTCGTAATAATGACCATTCCATGAAGCCTACCGGAAGGATATGTCAGAGAATACTTTTGTACAAGATTTAAAATGATTGGTCTAAGATTGGCTGCCAGGTTAGCCATGGACATTGTAGTGTGGTGGTACTGTGGAAGGATCGCCGCAGCCATACGTACCTATGAAGACGCCGCAGTTGGTTCCCGTGTACCACTGCTGACACCCGCCGGGACACGACCCGTCAGTAGGTGAACAGCTGTAGGGGTCGTCGGTCCCACAATGTCCAGTGCAGTTCTCGGCACAGTTCATGCCGTACGTCCTGTAGTCACACTCTGTAATGTGAACAAAATGTAAAGAAAGGCTACCACAAGGGAAGTTACGGTTATTTGACATACGGTCTGATCTTGCTAATACGAACTCTTGTAATGTACTCTTGTAAGAAATATAAGCGGTATCATGGCAAACGGTTAATGTGGTAACTATGTCTGAGTTGTGATGATGCAGCACACTAGAACGCCACACTATCCCAGTGAAAGAATTGTTGCCGAGGGAATTTTGTGTTGGAGAGTAATATCACAATTAGTTAAGTGCCGACATGAGCCTTACCTTCCGCGCACTGCGGCCTCTTTAATCCAGTAGCAGAACACGAGCGACATCCTATGACCTGCGAACAGTCCTGACACTCACCACAACCTGTGGAATATAAGATCAAGAGAACAGTCCTGGAGACACTCATAACAACCTGTGGAACACAAGTACAAGGGAACAGTCTTGGAGACACACCATAACAAGTAGAACAAAAGAAAATAAGAATTACTGTGAAATACTTACTGTTGCTTTCATGTCCGGTGACAACAACTTCACACAGTGTCATTAGATGAGGTTGAAAGCCGCCAGTCCTCTCTATGATGACGTATCTGCCGACCGGATGTGCGTCACAGCTGATGTTGACAGTGCCTCTCCAGGTGTTATTCGCAAAGGCCTGAGGTGGGCTTTCGGCGTAGTGACCACATGTGTGGGACCCGGATGGTCCCCCCATCACAACCACATCGAGGTCTGACAGCCGCGTCGCGCCTGGTGGGTATTTGGAGGGGCATTAATAAATGCAATACAGTATGCAGTACAAGTATTAAATAGCTAAACGACCATCGCCTAATTCAATAACATATATAAATATTTAGGCAGAGATCCAAAGAGAAATCAACATGAAATTAGTGGGGAAGATATCAGGAAACGCAATGTAACAAGCAGCATGAGTAGCGTGAAGAAAAAGGCTAATATTGGAAGTAATGGCAACGATGGCATCGGTGGCAACAAAGCAAGGCTCACCGCTTATGACGATAACGGCTGAGAAGTTGAATCTCTTGACGAAAGATTGTAGGCTACAGGGAGACCCGTAATATAGAATTGAACCACAAAGGAGGGGTAACCGTTAAAAACGGAACACCTTGCATGTGAAAACTGGCGACGTGGTGAGTCAAGTAGAAATCAAGCGAAAAAACAATTCATTGATCTCAAGTGGAAAATTATGATCAATGATAAACTATTTCACAACGAACAGGAAGCTATAAATGATTGCTGACGATTGTGAAAAGACAATGTGTAATAGATAAGGAATGAGTTCCTGATCTGGTCAATGTTTATTTTCATTGCTTTCTCTGATGAGGAGGAGGAGGCGATGGCGCGGCTTATTTAAGCGAGGGGTCTTTTCTGTGTCACATGTAGTTATCCTCCTTTCTATCTGATACCTTTGTGTTTGCACAGTCTTGCTTGCATCCCACGCAATTGATAGCGAACTAATCTGCCTTTGGCTGTGTTCCGAGTATGTATGGATGTGTATGTATAAGTCACGGTTGCAGTTTTCTTCACAACGAAAAGGGCAATCGCTCAATGTCCTGATATCTTGGTTTCTATTTAGCCCTTTCCTGCTTTGAATGAACTATATATAATTATTATAATAACCCTACTTAGTATATCGAAGTAGTATCCCTGAGAGTTTGATATTCTTATTATTCAATTACCATCGTTCCTTGTTAACGTGGTGTCCAGATGAGTTAGTATGTAATCCTGTTTACTATTGTGCGGACCTTCATGCTCTACCAACGAGGCATGACACACGTTCAGTATATAGACCTGGAATTAAATAATTATGTTCTAAATAAACGTATAAACTCACACGACACAACAGACACAGAATATTTTGTTTCAAGGCTTGGATGAAGGTTGTTAAACGACATTATTGATAATTGAGAAATAACATTTGTAATCGTATTTATAGCTGGTAAACCTTTTGTAGCATAACATTTTTTTAGTGATAAAACAGTTGTATTGTGTACGGCATTATTGTTTTTCAAACATTTCCTAATTTTTTTATGTTTTTTGTTTCTTTCTTTTTTTTTCGTTTTTTGTCTGTGCGTTTTTTCTTGCACGAGCATATATAAGCGCTGCTTTTGCTCTGTTTGCGACGGAAAATGTAATGTACATGTTTTTCCAAAAAATAAAATTCTTTTCTTATTATTTTTTTAAAGGTGGTGATACATTTTGTCTGCCTAATTATCTAACTGAATGGCGGGGGGAGGGGGGGATTTCCTGCTCAAATGGATACCCCAGAGTTGCGCAAACCACTCTCGGGAGCTTCCGTGAGTGGGTCATTATTTGTGACGGAACTATAATGACACGCGCTGGGACAATAGTGACCCGCTGTAAGAACATAATGACCTCCTGTTCATTGTTCGCTGGTCTTTACCGGCAAAACACTCCGAGGAAACAATAGAAGTATGCATTAAGATATTTTTGTGTATACTTTTAGCTATTGATGGCCAATATAGCGCTCTAACTCAACCGTGAATGTATCGTTACTAGTTACAGAATTATACTAGTGCTAGAATCCCATCTGGCTGATACTAGCTACTACCAAGTTTGATATGCCTCATTTTATACTCATGGGTGACTTTAATGCACGTACAGGTCTTTTGGCAGATTAAATACTAGATGATACTGCTGCCCTTATGCCTTGTGAGGACTGGTACTGTAGCGAAAATTTTCATGCCAGAGACAGAAAGTCACGTGACTCAATTGTTCATAATTTTAGGAGGGAACTTGTACAGCTTCGTAAGTAATTCAGCATTCATATTGTTAATGGTAGGGTGAATGGTGACCCAGACGGAAATATGACATGTATAACACGGAATGGTGCCAGTCTTATCGACTATTGTATCACATCATCAGAACCTTTTAGGCATATAAGAAATTTGTCGAGGACAAACTTGTCGAGGATAAGAAAGTTGTCGAGGACACAATTGTACATTTACCCATCGGTGTACACCAACCAGTGGCATGTAAGTTATCTTTTGATATGACAATGATAGATGTAGAGACTACAGAAAGTAAATTGGAACAACGTATACACTTTAGGTGGTCTCAGGATGAAACTGAGAATTTAGTCCATTGGCTTAATGAATCAGAAAATTCTCCACCCATGCTAGATATTGATATAGATCTTGCTGCCAAAACTATAACTGTAGGAGAACACTTAAGGTTAGGGCCGGTAAAGCCATAGGAAGGGTGATCAACCAGACTGGTGGGATAATGATCTTGCAAACTGAAAGGGGCAAGTGTTTGAATGCATTTAGAAAATACAGATCTAATGAAACCAGGGAAGCCTTTTTACTGGCAAAAGAAGCATTTAAGCCTATGTATAGCAATAAACAGAGGCAGCATAAAGCAAGAAGACTCAGAAATGAGACCCCTGAGTTAGAAATTGACCTTAATTGATGGGCTTGGAAATGAGATGCTTAAATGCTGTGTAAATATAATCACACCTTAACCAACCAACATAGTTGATGCCATTTTAGACCAGGGTAGGTTTCCATCACTAAGGAAGCAAGCGATCCTTACCCCTATTCATAAGAAAGGCAGTAAATCTGATGTTGGCAACTATAGGGGTACTGCATTGCTGCCAGTCATATGGAAAGTATTTACTGGTATCTTAAACAATTGATTATATAAATGGGCGGAGGAGTCAAAGTTGTATGACGAACAGGCTGGTTTCAGAAGACAGCGAAGTACTGTGGATCATATCTTCTCATTGCATGAATTAGCACAGAAATGCCATGGGTAGATGAGGGGAGAGGTATTATTGTCTATTCGTCGATTTTTCTAAGGCCTTCGACTCTGTACGTCATTTGCTCCTCTTTCACAGATTGATCAAATCGGGCGTTCATGGTAATTTTCTTAAAGTAATACAGTCTATGTATGAAAATCTAGAATCTTGTGTTCAAACTCCGGAAGGGTTAACTGAATTTTTCAACTGCAAAACTGGTGTGCGGCAAGGTTGCATGATAGGCCCTCTGTTATTTATTTTATACTTTAACCAATTTATTGACTTGTGCAAGATTAAAGGTTACCAAGGTTTTTAGATGAAAATGTTCCTAATGTGTGTTTTATGTTGTATGCGGATGACCTGATACAGTATTCAGATCTTGTAGGACGACTCCAGCGTCAGTTAGATGAACGTATAATAACTATTGTAAGATGGCAGGAATGAATGTTAACTTTGATTGAATTAAAATAATTGTATTTAGGAATGGCTGTGTCATACGTAATGATGAAATGTGGTTCTTTAATGGTACAAGAATTGAAACAGTAACATATTACAAGTATTTGGGTCTGATTTTTAGCTCCCGACTGAAGTGGACGATAGGAGTAGAAACCCTGTCCCTTCAAGTCCAAAGGTTTCTCCAAAGATGGCATTTAACCTGTTTGACAAAATGGTACTGCCAATACTCATACTATAATATGCTTCTTTGTCAAGAAGAACATGGAAAGCATAACTGGGTATCAGAAGTGAGGCTGCTATTGCCTCGATATGGATTTGGTGAGGTACTTATATATCAGAGAGTTAATGATATAGATTTATTTATGAATGCCTTTTCACAACGCCTATCAGATTGTGCAAATCAAGAATGGGTCAGTAGTATGAATGAAAATTTAAAGCTAAGGACATACTCTCCTTATAAGATACTGTTAGCACCTGAAATATATCTATATGTTATTATTATTAGAACATATTTGGTTTGTTTGAAGTAAATTTAGATGTTCAGATCATGACTTAGCAATTGAAGTTGGAATACGTACAGGAATCCCAGTATACCTAAGAATTTGTCATTTTTGTTCACTTAATGAAGTAGAAGTTGTAGAAGACGAATTTCATTTTATCTGTGAATGGCCAGAATACCAGGAGCTTAGAAGTCGATACCTTCCTAATGTTAACGCGACGAAGTCATATTTCGTAAATCTAATGAAAACATAAAATCAAGATACTCTCCATAAATTAAGTTGTTATATATACCATGCTCTGCTTCTGCGACGAACAATATTAACTTTGTGTGACTGATGTACATATTTAACTCGTTAGGTTCTTTTTGTTTTGTACCTTGGGCCTGAGGCCATTTGGTTATAAATAAACTAAACCTAAAGTATATGTACTGACAGGATTAACGTAAGTGTATGTACTGATCGGAAAAAGATATAAATAATACTTATGGGCAATATATGTACCACCTGATATTGTAATAATCTACCCACATCAACTTGGCAATTAGGTGTCGGGTAGTACTGTATGAAATCGACCGTCCACTTTCCGATGCGTTTGGCGCCGCCTAATGCGGGCCGCTACGGATCTTTCGCGGTAACATCATGGCGACGTCACTACTGAACCCATGACACCCACCTTCATACCCTGAGCCGTACAAAGTCGACGGTGCTCTTTCGGTGCGCTCGGTTCCGACGCGATAACCTAATATTTGAGGCGCTACCTGGCTGATACGTGTTTCGGGGTGGACGTTGACGGAGCAAAGGTCTTGCACAAAAAAGGTAATCACGCCATTCTAGACACTTATTGAACCGTTCTAAGGGGAAACACGGATGACGACATCGGGCGTACGCACGCGTTAGGCAATCCGAACACACTGTAGGTCGGTACGCGCTGTTGGCGCTATGTTGGTCAGAGTGTATTAAATGCATTTAATTGTACGCGCTATATAAGGATATTTGAAGGGTGTAGGCGCTTATGTAGGTCCAAGTGCGTAATGTAGGCGCTATGTAGGGCAACGTGGACGGTGTCGGCGCTATGTAAGTGACTGTATGCGTCATGTAGGATAAATTGCGCACTTTAGGCGCTATGTGGTCAATGTGTGTACTGTCGACCCTGTGTAGGTCATTGACGGCGATACGTACGGCAATGTGCGCGCTGTAGAGTGTAGGCGCTATGTAGGCTTAAATGCGTATTGTAGGCTGTAAGTAAGTTATTGCAGGCTCTATTTAGGTCACTGTAGGAGCCAGTAGGGCAATGTGCGCAGAGTTGGAGCTTTATATGGCTATGTGCGCGCTGTAGGCGCAATGTAGTCCAAATGCGTACTGTAGACGGTAAGTGGGTTACTGTAGGCGCTATTTAGGTCACTGTAGGCGCTATGAGGATAATCGATAATAATTTAGACCAACGTGCTCATTAAAGCCATATTACATGCCTACAGGCCTCATGACGGGCCCCGTTAACGCGTTGAAGATAGTTGATGGAACTGTAGGAACCGTGGTTTTGGCTCGTGACGTCACATAACTTAAATTAATATGCAGTTTAAAGCCGAGAGCGATTGTCTCAATGTTAATGGTGCTATGAATTTTCTAGTTTTTACTTATTACGACAGGATATAACGCATAATAGCCGAGTAATAGACCCTTCTTCATATTATTTCATAAATAATTCAGATCGAGCTACAGTAGGAGCGGTAGTTTGAGCTTAGCGAAAACATGGCGACGGGAACTGTCCTCTCGCTTGTTCCTAATAATCCGTCCGCTGTACAGAGCGATCACGACTGATTTATTGTTCCTCACTGTACGTTAAATGTCCATTTCGCGAAGAGTATACCCGCAAATCTCATAGTAGTAATACTGTCAAAGCGTCAGAAGAAAGTCACATCAGCGAAGGGTACAGATACCTTCAACGAGGTGTATATATAACACATTTGGACATTTGTTTCCATCTTAACTTCCCGAAATCAAATTTTAGTGAGATCTCAATACTGACGCCTTTAAGACTTTGGAGTTTGACAGCCGATCAAACAGCGAAAGTGGCAAACCCATATGCATCATCTTTTGACACCGTAGATTTTCCTCATTAACAAACATCTTCACTGAACCGACTGACGTAATGATTGTGATTGGTGAAATGATGACAGCACGAGTCAGTGCATCTTTCAAAGCATGCAGGCCAAGAACATGAAACGTGTAGGGTAGGCATTGGTAAGTACGCATTGTGGTGAAGACTATAACATTATACTGCCTTTGGTATCAAAACTTCCTGAATTGATTAAATAGTTTAAAGTAACTCACCGACGTAATCGTTGGTGTTGAAGACTGTGACGTTGTGGATGACGTAGTCGCCGCCGAGGTCCACGGTCAACTTGGCGTGGTTTCCGTCCACCGCGTAAGGGTGAGCGCAGACAGACGCTGGATCGCCGTGTGTACCGTCAATGACCTTACCATCGACAGCCTGATAACTGTAGAATTCTTGGTACGTTCCGGTCTGGTTGGTGGACTTACCACGGGCCACGTTACCTGATGGAACAGTTTATAATTACTACACATGACGCTGTTTCCGCGTCAAGGTGAAGGCAGACATACCGCTGAGCGATCAATGACTGTCAATGACCTTCCCATCGAAGGACTCATCACTGTTCTCTGTATTTAACAACCCGGTCTGGTGGGTGGGCTTACCAGGGACCAAGTTATCTAGATAGTTATCACTATAAATGTGTTATTTATGTGCATCACCGCTTCATAGCCACATTATTTACCATTATTTATTATTGCCATTTGTGACATTATTATCGCTGACTTCATATGTTTACCAACAAATGAAGATGAATTTTCTTGATGGTTAAAAATGTGTTATTGCACTTGATGATAGATCGATTCGATCATTATATTTCTGTATTCATATATGTTGAGAGGTATTAGTTCGAAATATAGGCCGCTTTATCAGAATATATGTTTTGTCACGTGTATCGTCTCGGCCTCGGCTCAGTGGGATGAAAAGACCAATTTGAAAGAGCATCGCGCCAAAATGAAGGTAGCTGTCTTGGAACACACGACCTGATGATATATAGGTCAGCCTGTTTACCAACTAAGTTACACTTACGGAGAGATCGTCTGTACTCTCATCTCGGCTTATAGTTAATTATAGTTTACATACACATGTATGGAGTAGACACCTAAAGTATACACACGAATATGGGTCCACCATGCCTCTTACCGTTGATCACTATGGTTCATTCGATATGATCTGTAAGTGGCAGTTAGATCTATAGTTACAGCGTCTCAGCGGCCTATGGTACTTCAGTACAGGGTCATCAAGCACTTCCATGGTGCATATTTGTCATATAATTTTGGAAACGTATGGACCTATGTACTATGTGCCTATAGTACATGTTCCGCGCTATGTTCCACGTTATGATAATTACTAGCGAATTTATTGTCTGCATGGCCGGCCATAGTGCTGTAGTACATGGAAACCTTACCAAAACAACTACACGTTTGACTGCCTACTTCAAGCGATATATATATATGTCATCCAATTGATGCCATAGACAGGTGGTGTCGAGCACCCCTTACCTATCTGACAGGCCTCTCCGCTCCATGTGAACAGACCAGGACTGTCCTGAGCACACTCTCCCGGACAGACTCCCGTGTCCGGATCACAGATGGCGCCACCGGCACAGTGACACTGGAACTCACAGTCCGAGGCCGTCCCAAACAGACAGGCGGCTAATTGGGGAAAGTAAACTATAGTGAGAAACATCCTTAAATGAGAAGGTGTGATTGTCACAGGCATACTGATTTGCCTTGCGTTAAAAACAGAACATTTCGATTTCAAACTGCATAAATAATTAAGATCAACCAGACATACCGCGTTAGGCCGGTCGGGGGTGGGGCTGGTTCATGTACCTGACAGTTGTATTACAAAAGCTACATCAACGCTACTGCAAACATCAGGTTCGGGGTTGTTAATATGGATATTGTGACTGTGTCACACATACGACGGCGATGAAAGTGGTCGGGTGTGAGACTTTACTTAGGGCGTGTTTGATTTGCATGAAACCAAAACCGGTTTGTTCAATTGACAGTTCGACAGAGCTGGTTTGACGGTTTCCGTTCAGCGAAACGGTCAGTTTATTCGATACATACACCGTAGTTAATCATAATTGTAATGAATCGAGACTTCTGGACAAAAGTATGACAATAATTTATTCAGGGACATCGCGATAGAAAATTAAACAGACGGTATATGTATGCTGGTACAACTTTATAAGCACAGGGTTATTACCAAAATACATGCCGAAACTGTAAACAAATGAAACTATGCGTTCGCCTTTAGGCGGGCAAACCGTTGAAACCGGTTTTTAAAAACGGCTTCGGTTTCCCGTCGGTTTCAGGTAAATCGAACACGCCCTTAATATAGCCGTGCTAAACAATGGAAAATACTTGACTGGGATATCCCAGTCCACTTGACATGTATGTCGCACGCATGTGCGTTGGGAGCGGCAAGCCGGCGGAGGAAGTAGAATTTAAGCTAATAAACTAATCTAATCTAATTAAACATAATAAACCATGAGATTCGTGTGCACTGGAATATCGACATATCGAAGATTCTGAACAATCAATGGTGTCAAAAGGTATATATATATATATATATAACTCACAATTGATTCGTGCCCTCAAAATTAAATAAGTGACATAATGTACTTTAAGGTATGTTTACAGAGAATGTTTACAAGCAAAGGAACATGTGCTCGGCGTCAAAGGAAACCAGCTGACATCACAAAAGAAGAGTCAGCTTTGAGAGAGAGCTAGGTCATGTGACAATAATACCACCCCAGTAAACATACCAAGTGACAGACGAGAACGAATCTAGCATTGCTTGAAAAGGAAGACGAAAATCGGGGTTATGAATTTGCCCGTCGTAGGCCATATTTAGCGGTGAGCAAAATGCGAACGTTTTCTATGGTCAATAGCTAGGCGGTAGAGACACTAGTATTTCAATTATGGCTTGACAAAACCACCAACAAATTGCTATGCTTCACCATTATTGAAATTTGATCAGCAAAGAGAAGTAGAAAGGTCTACGTTGAACATTTTAAGACCGACCGCGATGGTCTTTATGCAATATCGACCAAGTTATAGGCCTAAGCCGAAACGTCACCGCGCTGTCAGTCAGCTGGCGTATCGAGGCTTTATAATGGTTTCGTCTTAATAACACTAACCATCAACTGGTCTTCTGGACGCCTGCATGATAACCATGACTAATAGAGAAAAGCGAAATGGTGAATACTGAACATTGAACATGCGCTTCGGGGAGTTCGCACCAGGAAGTTTTACCCTCGAGGCAAAAACAGTTCAAGAGCTGCTGAAGGGATGTACTAAGACTGTCAACACACTGAGGCTGTATGCTTACTTATCAAGTGGCCCGTCCCAGGCGGGGGGGGGGAGTACTTAATGCATTGCTGTGGGTGGGGTAGTTCCGCGGTAAAGCCCCCCCCCCCTTTTTCACCGCCAAAATCCGCTTGGTCGGGGCGTTTTACCGCCAAAATCTGCACGCACCGGTTGGGGCTATTTCCCCTCCGGGCAAATATTTTTTGGCAATCCCTTGGGATTTTTTTAGCCACTGTGCAAAATAACAAATTGCTTTAACCAGTGCCATGGTAAGCTGTTGCAAAATGTATCACGTATTTTTGGAGGCCTGAGGGGCGGAGAAAATTAGTTCTTCTGTAAAAAAAACTAGGCTCCCCCACCTCGATATCGGAGGGTAGACCTTGGTAGGTCCGCCCCGATAGCTCAGTGGATTAGAGTGGCCACATGAGAGCCTAACGGCTCATTGGTGGGTGGTTCGAGCCCCACTGTGGCCATGTCTGTGTTTGTCGCAATATAAAGATCACATGTCCTTCTTCGCAAAGAGTAAGGGATTTTCCTGGGGAATCCATGAACGCAAAATTTTGACTTCCGAGTCCACGACGTTCGATGCATTCAGATAAAATTCCGAATTCTCCCTGTCTATTAAATATCGAATTGCCAAAATGTCGCAATGTAAGGAAGATGTTGATTAGCAAAACGTTTACGCGCATAAGTCGGGCATAGCTTACGCACGTTCAATATTGAACGCGGTTGGTAGGCTACGCGCGTAGCGTAGCGTGCGCGTTCGTCTTTGAACGCGTTTAATATCGAACGAGTGAGTGGCTGGGCCGCACAAGTAACCCAGCCACTTATGTATGCCAGCCACTTACGCTCGTACGCTGGCTCGTACGCGTTCAACATTGAAAGCGACCCACAGCCCCACTCACTCAGCACTTGTATGGGTAAATCAGGACTTTTACTTGTTGCAATACTTACCCCTCAGCACCCCTCCCCCCGGGTAAAAATAGTCCAACCCTTACTGGCCTAATGGCATGGCAAAATCAGCAATGAAATGTATTGACCAACAAGGTTATCAAGACTGACTCAGATAACAAATCTACTGAACTTTATAAACTGCTGATATATACGAATCTACCGCAGATTCGAATCTTTTGATTGTGGATGTGATGACGTCATAGCTGTGCATCTTTTTCAAACAATTTCAGTTTAAACATATCTGGGACATCTTACGATAGGTTTAATCTACATTGATAAGATATAGACAAGGTCTGATCAAACTTACCGAGAAATAGTTGCTTAGGGTGGGGGGGGGGGGGGGTAGAGAGGATGGTGGAGAAGGTGGGGGGTCGCACTAATTCACTTGTTACAGTGGTGCGGATCTGCCGTCCATGCCATACAGACATAAGTGCAGTGATCGAGAGATTTATGGTTACAAAGCATCCAAAGTAGACACTGACAGTCACGACAAAATATATATGGAGGAAAGTGCACGACACACTTGAGGCCAGCTGCTTGGAGTTGGAGGGAGGAAATCACGCGAACATGTGGGAAATAAAGCGAGCATTTTACTTCCTTTGATGATATTATATATGATTGATTTAAGCATCACGCTTTAACTTGTGTCATGGCGTGACAACGGGACCCTTCCAGTTCAATGAAGAGAGGAGCCATGTCCTCGGGAGTAGCACCTACTCTTTTACGAAGACATAAATTGGAATGTTGTCCTGCACAATCATAGACATTGTGCACACTAGGATTCGGTCACTTTTGAGCTGGCGTAGCACATAGATAGATAAAACAGGCGTCTGCTCCGGCGAAAGAGCAAAACAAGGCAGATAAAAACGCCTTGTTTCAGCATTACTCGCGTATGATTCACGCCTACCATTTACTACAATAATCTATTTCGTGAGTTCGAACTGGAAGAAGCAGACCGTTGGCCGCAAATGATGTTCACTTCAGACATTGAATATCTGCAGGCAGCATACAAAGAAACGCTGCTGGGACCGCCATCGCAGTGGCGCCATCAAGCGAATGCAAAAAAGGCCCTTTCTCGAGTTCCCCATTATCACAACCGTCACCTAGCAAACATATACCATCATTCATAACGTCATACATACAAGCCACACATACATTGTTCATTGTCGAAATGCAAACAATAAAGTCATCGTGATCATCTCAACGCTGATTGGCTGAAATTGTCGACGCTGATTGGTTAGTTTACAATGCATGGAAAACCGGCCCTGATTGTGAGCATTGGAACTTCTCAGTTTATATAACTTTCGCCATTCTGCATGGATACCAAGCCAATCGACGAAACAAACAATGATCGACGCCTTTGTTGCCAAGAAGCCAAGACGATTTGCATCCCTCTTCAATCCTGTTTTCATTTTATCTGCAGCAGGTGCGTAAACTTGCTCAAGTCCCTGCGCCCCGGATATCAGACCAGGAATGTCAGAAGCCTAGTCATTCTCTAGCACATATCTAAATAAACACAATGGTTTCTTTCGCATCGAGCTAGCTGACAGTCTGTCTGAAGTAATTGAAATGGAAGAGGCCCCTCTCAAAGTACGGGGTTAGTAGCTTAGGCACGAACCGGATAGACATCACAACCCAGAACCATTCCAAATATGTCAATTACATATTTATATCGTTTTAGTTTAATGCAAAACATGCACAAGTTCATTTCGGTATACATTTGGCAGAAATTCACAAGTAGTTCTGGATTAATGTCGACAGGACATGAAACAATAAAATAATAGTCCTGTAATAGACAGCCTCTTCCCAACCAATAATATTATACATATACGCCTTCAATGAAAACAATATCTTCCACCTACAGTCAGTTGGAATGGCTTCACGCAACGATGCTATAGGACAAATAGTTGCACATACATACACTCTTCAAGTTACCACTTCGTGTTAACGAAACTATTAATGATGTAACCGAGACACTTTCTGGTAGTTATTCGAATGCGGAACCTAGAAAAAAGTACGACACTCCACATTTGATCTAATGTTCCAAGAATTTAATAACATTTTACACATATCAAAATGAACCTTTGTAATTCACACATTGTGGCTGCCTTAAGACAATGGCAACTGTAAAGGTTAAATTCAAGTAACAACGGTAGCACTTTAGTCGGAAGCACACCAACTGGAGACGATTTAATATTTCTAATCATAAATCCCTTCACCTTGTGACGGAGGCACTTCGATGTACACAGCTCCAAACCAGATATCAGATACTAGTGTTGATGATTATAAAATAATCGACTGCTGCTGTCTATCTTTCTAAAATGAGATTCAATATATACAAGATTGTGAACCAAGCCAACCTTGGTTCACAATCTATAAATATAATATATATAAATATATTGCTGGTTAACAATTCTGATGCAATTTGTATATAACATACTGTAACAATACATGGGCAAATCTTTGGCGTGTTTGATTTGCATGAAACCAAAACCGGTTTGCCGAATTGACTGTTCGACAGGAGAAGAACCGAAACCGTTTTGCTCGAAGCCGTAGTAGATCATAAATGGAATGAATCGAGACTTCTGGACAAAAGTTTGACAATAATTTATTCACGGACAGTCCAAGCGCGGTAGAAAATTAAACAGACGGCATATGTATGCTGGTACAACTTCATAAGCACATCGCTATTGCATAAATACTAAATACATACTGAAACTGTAAACAAATGAAACTATGCGTTCGCCTTTAGGTGGGCAAAACGTTGAAACAGGTTTTTTTAAACGGCTTCGGTTCCATGTCGGTTTCAGTAAAATCAAACACGCCCTTAATATAGCCGTGCTATACATTTTAGACATATATTGGCAAGACAAGGTCACGAATGCTGAAGTGTTAGCCAGGGCCAACCTACCAAGCATTCTTGCTCTTGTGAAGCAAAGTCGTCTACGTTGGCTTGGGAACGTTCATCGTATGCAAGATGAACGCATTCCCAAGGATGTGCTATACGGTGAACTCGTCGACGGCAAAAGGCCAACTGGACGGCCAAAGCTTTGGATTAAGGATTTTTGTAAGCGGGACATAAAGGCTTTCGGCATCGATCCAGATTCTTGGGAGGACTTGGCATCCCAAAAGAGGGGATGGGCACGTGTCGTGCGTGACGGAATGGCCCACCACGACTCGCTATGGTTTGTGAAACTGGGCTTGAAACGCCAATCTAGGCGTCCACCAGCGAGCACAAACCAAGATCTATCGACAGGTCAACGTTGCGATGACTGCGGAAAGCTCTGTCGATCACAGATAGGCTTACTCAGTCATCAGCGTAAATGCCGCGTTACGAATAGTATAACTTAAACCAAACAAAGCTGCAAATCCATCGTTTTTCGCAGACGGACGGGTTCCAACCACAAACAATGGAAAACACTTGAATGGAAAGTATGAGTTCACTTGATATGTATGTCGCAGGCGTGTGCATTGGGAGCGGCGAGCCGGCGGAGAGGCAGGGGCCGTCATGTTGGAGTTATAATTTAATCTAATACACTAATCTAATCTAGTTGAACGTTATAAACCATGACATTGGCATATTACCGTGTTGAAGATTCTGACCAATCAATGGTGTCAGAAGGTATTTATATGTAACTCATAATTTATTCATGCCCTCAAACTAAAATAAGTAACATAATGTAGTTTAATGTCGGTGCATATGGTTACAGAGAATGCTTAAAGTCAAGGGACATGTGCTCGGCGTCAATGGTAACCAGCTGACATTACAAAAGAAGAGTCAGCTTCGAGAGAGAGCCAGGTCATGTTACAATCATATCGCCACAACTTACATACTAAGTAACAGACGAGACACAATGAAGCATAACTCGCGGTTATGGGATTGTATGGGCTCGTTGTAGGCCATATTTAGCGGTGAGCAAAATGCGAACGTTTTCTAGGGTCAATAACTAGGCGGTAGAGACACTAGTACTTCAATTATGGCTTGACGAAACCACAAACAATTCACTATAATTCATCATTATTGAACGCTGATTAGCGAAGCGAAGTAGAAAGGTTTACGTTGACCATTTTAAGACCGCCCGCGATGGTCTTCATGCAATATCGACCAAGTTATACGCCGAAACGTCACCGCACTGTCAGTCAGTTTGTGTATCGAGACTTTATCATCAGGCGAAATTTCGTCTTAATAACACTAACCATCAACTGGTCTTCTGGACGTCTGTGTGATAACCATGACTAATAGAGAAAAGCAAAATGGTAAATACTGAACATTGAACATGCGCTTCGGTGAGTTCGCACCAGGAAGTTTTACCCTGGAGGCAAAAACAGTTGAAGAGCTGCTGACAGAATGGATGTACTAAGACTGTCAACACAGTAACGCTGCATGCTTACTGATCAGTTGGCCCGTCCCAGGGGGGTGGGGGGAGGGGTACTTAATACATTGCTGTGGGCAGGGTATTTCCGCGGTAAAGCCCCGTCAACCCGGCACTTCCAGCACTATTTCCCCCACGGGCGAATATTTTTTTGTCAATCCGTTAGGATTTTTTTAGCCACTGTGAAAAATTACACATTGCTTCATACAATTGCCATGGTAAGCTGTTGCAAAATGCTCTCGAGGAATAGACCTTGGTAGGTCCGCCCCGATAGCTCAGTCGGTTAGAGTGGCCACCTGAGAGCCTAACGGCTTATTTGTGGGGGGTCCGAGCCCCGCTGTGGCCATGTCTGGGTTTGTCGCAGGATAAAGGTCGGATGTCCTTCTTCGCAAAAACTAGGGGGTATCCTGGGGACTTCATGAACGCCAACTTTCGACTTCATGAAAGCAAATTTTGACTTTCCGTCACAAAATGTTGACTTTGACTTTCAACTTCGAAAAAGTGTGGTGCTATGGCCCTAATAGGCTGCCGTACAAATGAATAGCTCATATACATCAATCATAAATTTCAAAAGGAAAACTTCGAAAAAGTGTGGTGCTATGGCCCTAATAGGCTGCCGTACAAATGAATAGCTCATATACATCAATCATAAATTTCAAAAGGAAAACAAAAAACACTGTGTGGGAGTGGGGTTTCTAGCTCTAGTGCTATTCAAAAATAAGAATATCATAGTATGGTCTTATTTAAATATATAGACAGATATTATATAGAGCAATAGTTGAAGAGGGTAGGTACTTAAGTAGGCCAGGCCAACCCTCCCATCAGTCGAGTACCCGTGTACGCTGGTGGAGCTTCCGGTAAACATGTGTCACACGCCCTTTTTCTTCAAGCTTATTTCCACTTTAATTGGAAAACAGATTTATCCACTGCCGAATTTGGCATTTGCCGAATCCACGACGTTCGATGCATTGAGATAAAATTACGAATTATCCCTGTCTGTTTGTGTATTAAATATCGAATTGCCAAAATGTCGCGATATAAGGAATATGTTGATTAGCAAAACGTTTACGCGCATAAGTCGGGTAAAGCTTACGCACGTTCAATATTTAACGCGGCTGGTTAGGCTACGCGCGTAGCGTAGCTTGCGCGTTCGACTTTGAACGAGTTTAATATCGAACGCCTAAGTGGCTGGGTCACAAAGTAACCCAGCCACTTATGTATGCCAGCCACTTACGCTCGTAAGCTGGCTGGTACCCCTTCAACTTTGAAAGCGACCCACAACCCACTCACCCAGCACTTACCAGACATGTATGGGGACATCAGGACTTTCACTTGTTGCAATACTAACCCCTCGGCATCCATACACCCCTCCCCCCGGGTACTAAAATAGTCCAACCCGTACTGACCTGATGGCAGGGCAAAATCAACAATGAAATTTATTGGCGAACAAGGTTCACAAGACTGGCTCACATAGTGAATCTACTGAGCTTTACACTGCTGTAAAGCTGATATGTACGAATCTACCGCATATTCGAATCTGTTGATTTGTGAATGTGATGACGTCTTCTTTTTCAGAAATTTCAGTTTAAACATCTCTGGAACATCTCACGATAGGTTTAATCTACATTGATAAGGTATAGACAAGGTCTGATCAAACATATCGAAACATATCGAGAAATAAATGGCATCTTATCTCTCCTTATGCTGTTAAGACTTGGCCCGCTCGTGACGCGTGAAATTTCCATACAATGTATATAAGGTACGATAAATGTTTGCATGGCATACATGGCATGAAATGAAAGGAATTGATGTTTAGGCCGCTGTTGTGTACACAAGGGCTAAGCTGTGCCAATGAATCTCCCGGGACGCTGCAGGACGAGTGGGTGAAACTTGTCTCAGACTTAGATGCCCCGGACCGGATTCGAACCCAGGACCTGCGGTCTAGTGTCCTGTCCATTACAATATAAGGAAGGCTCATAGATATGTTTATAACACTCACCGTTAACAGTTCGTGTGGACGCCTGTGCAATAGCAATGACCAGTAGAGAAGAACATCCTATCAAAGCCATGGTCGGTAATACCAGTGTGTAAGACTCGATTTCGTTGTCTTTCTGTCGGTTACTGCATTACATATACACCCAACCAACCAACGGCTGGGAGTTAGAGCAGAGTTAGAACTGGGAGCAGAAGTGAAGAATCACCTGCGTGGATGCGCGTCACGAAGTGTTTTTGTTATACGCACACCCAACCAATCAATAGGTGGGAGTTTGGGGCCCGGCGGGAGGGGGGGGGGGGCGGGTAGCGAGGATGGTGGAGAAGGTGGGGGTCGCACTAATTCACTTGTTACAGTGGTGAGGATCTGCCGCCCATGCCATGCAGACATAAGTGCAGTGATCGAGAGATTTATGGTTACAAAGCATCCAAAGTAGACACTAACAGTCCCGGCAAAATATATATGGAGGAAAGTGCACGACACACTTGAAGCCAGCTGATTGGAGGGAGGAAATCACGCAAATATGTGGGAAATAAAGGGAGCATTTTTCTTCAATATCCTCAAATCAGCGTGACAACAGGACCCTTCCAGTTTAAGGAAGACAGGAGCCATTTCCTCAGGAGTAACACCTACTCTTTACGAAGACAGAAATGGCAATGTTGTCCTACACAATCATAGCCATTTTGTACACTGGGATTCGACCACTTTTGAGCTGGCTTAACACATAGATAGAGAATACAGGTGTCTGATCCGGTGAGAGAGCTAAACAAGGCAGACAAAAACGTATTATTTCAGCATGACTCACGTATGACTCACGTATGCCTATCATTTACTACAATAATCCATTTCGTGACTTCGAACTGGAAGAAGCAGACCGTTGGCCGTGAATGATGTCCACTTCAGACATTGAATGGGATCGCGTTATCGCCCCGTGTCCCAGTTCATGCTGGTATGTGGTTCAGGTGGGTATAAATAAAACAATGTCCCCATCAAACAGAAAATAACCAAAAACTATGCACTTCAATCAAGTATCGGACTCAGGAAGAAGGTTATCAGTCTCAATCTGCGCCATTACAGGACACAGAGCATGAAACGGGGGGAGATACTGCAGCGATGTCAGAATTGGATACTCGATAGACACGTTCTCGTTAGCCCGTTAGTCGTTCACTAATTGTGTCTCTCGATTCAGTTACAAAGTTTGTTTGTCCCAATGTTTGTATTTTTGTAATTTCCATTGGTTTATCCCAATGTTTGTATGTTTGTAATTTCCATATTTTTCATCATAGCTACTGTTCAAACCTCTGCATATATATCGTGTAACATTGTGGAAGTTGCAGAGGTTTTGGTTGGCTGAAGCACTAGTCTTGCCGTTTGCTTAATATTTGTTGATAGGGGTATGGCTGTCGTGTTCCACTCATTAGAGGACACCGCTTTATCATGTAGCATCTTTGTCACGTCTTCTAGCACAGTGGGAGCCGGCCTGGTAGCTCAGTGGGTTAGAGCGCTCGCCTTGGGTGCTGGCCACCAAGAGCCTAACGGCACGTGGATCGATGGTTAAAGCGTCTTAAATATACAACCATCTAGCTCAATGACGTCACAATTTCTTGTCGGTGTGTTAAGGAACGCACAGGGTTTCTTCCTTCCGCACTATCAATCGTATTCCAACTTCAAAGTATCAGAGATGTTACAGTTTCACATACGGCCATTACTCAGTTATTATACGTCATAGTGACTTCCGGTTTATTTGACGTTGCTATGCGTTGTATAAAGGGAACATTTTACGTCAGTAAAAACATTTTGGTGGTACCAGAAAGTTTGCATCAAAAATGACTTCACAAGTAACGTGAAACGACTAAATCGTTGATTGTTTCATTGTCGCCTACTAATAAGGCAATAGCTGTCCTCCAAGTTCATAAGTGGGTAAAATAAAAGCATATCGTTCATTTACGTAACCATCGATGGCGTCATATAACGTCACGTTAACGTCATACCACATACAAAGAATACAAATCATAGGGCCATTGATATTACATCTGGAGAATCGCTTCTTCCGAAATTAGTGCGTCAATATGACGTCATGCTTAACGTGATCCGAAGAAATTGTGAATTTGCTTAATTTTCACCGTAGGCAATAGCTGCCATCACCCGAATCCATAAGTAGGTAAAATGTAAAAAATTGAAGCCATGCTGCTGGTTTGTAAATCATCAATGACGTCCTGTGACTTCAAGGTGATGTCATAATAATTAAAAGAGAAAAATAATAGCAACATTAATATTGCGTCTTAATAATAGTTCTTGGCTTCAACATACAAATTAATTTCAGCTCTAATTTTATGTTTAACTGACAAATAGAACCGAAAGACGCGCCATACTCAGAAACATGGGTAGAGGTCTCGGCCAAACAGGCGTGAGACCCGTAGTTACTGCACGTTTTTCACTTTGAATGGGCGTTTAATCTTTTAGCTATGAAGCCTCCATTTTGAGTAAAATGCCATGTGGACTGGTCATGAAGGCCAGATTTAACGTGGGACCCTAGAGCTAGAGCGTTTGGAAGAGGGGCTCTCCACTGCCAGTTCGCCAGGGAGTTGTGACCGGCGGCAAAGGACGGGGAAACTTTCGTAGGGAGCCCGTATTCCGCTTTAGCGGACGCTTATAGTTTCGACGCTATCTCTAGAGGGCGCCATAACCGACCATACTTTTGATATCCTTATGGAAACACGGAGTAACCCGTCGACGGCTTAATAACGGATGCGGCGAGTCGGGAATAGGACCAATCCGGTTGAAATGATGTCCTCTAACCGGACAAATAGTCGACATGAAAACTGACGCTCTTTGACGAACGACGTCTAACATTGTTCAACAAAGGTGGACGTAAACAGTAAACCTTCAACACGTTGAGAATAAACCCTGGGGGAGGGGTACTTAATGCATTGCTGTGGGCGTGGAGGTTCCTCTTTTTCATTCGCTTCCTCAGGCATCAAGTGTGGGGGGGGGCGCGACAGCTCAGTGGGCTAGAGCCCTCGCATTGAGTGCTGGAAGCCACCTGAGAGCCTAACGGCACGTGGGTCGGTGGTTCGAGCCCTGCTGTGGCCATGTCTGTGTGGTCGCAGGATAAAGATCCCATGTCTTTCTTCGTAAAGAGTTTGGGGTTATTCCCGGCAACATGGCTCCACTCTCCCATCCTTCTCCCATTGACGCGATATGACCAGAAGTGGTTAAAGCGTCGTGAATAACCAACCAACAATCAGGCATTAAGGGCACCCGCGGAGACCCCCCCCCCCCGGCGGAATCCCGAAATGCGCTCAACGTAATATGACACGAGGCCGTCTGCGGTGCGTTACCACGGAACCCCGATAGCTCAGCCGGAATGTAGGCCTATGTCAAACACTGCGTACATGTAGGCTGAGTAGGACCATGTTACTTCCTGGTACTATGGAATATGGTGTTGCATGACACATCATGTCCCATATATCTGTGTGTGTGCCAGGTCGTGACTATGGCTGGTCGTTCTTCCTTGTTAGGGTGAACCATTTGTTCAGCAGCATCACTCACGTAGGCCATTCCGTAGGTTCAACCACGGAAGATAGACCATATGGCCTATAGCTCTGCAATTCAGCATGTTTACTTACTACGCTGCAGTGGTTCCCCATAGCTCAGTCGTTAGCACTCGAAGCTTGGGGTTCGGACCGCGGGCCTATAGGTTCCAATGAAAATAATGATTTTTTTGGGTACGAACTTCATTTGTTTTACGAGGTTTTCAACAACGAATACACATGTGAATGATCACCTCGAATACGTTACCAAAACACTTGTGACCTAAACGGATAAACAATTCAAATTAATAACTACATCATATGACACAAGTGAAAAGATAAACAAATTATTCTATAAATAAATGTTAAATAACGACTGCAGCATAAACCCAGAACACAAGACAGGAATTATTGACCACAATATGGCGACAAACAACCCATAAATATACCTCTTATTGGTGTAATATAAGCAGTCTGTTATTTACCTTTTATTGTCTTAATAATGAAGTGAACAGAGCTAAATAATGTTTATGAATAGCTGGGTGGCATCAACAACGTACGGAGTTTGTGAGCAATGAGTTAATTAGTGAAGCAAAAGACTTAACGCTACTTAGTGTATATCATCCCCTGGTCTCAAACATGTCAGAATTCAAGTCAACATCAGCAATTTAATGATAAGTAATACATTTATTTTTCAAACATAAACGGAATATAATAAGCGGCAAAAAAACGCCGGCGCATTCGAGTTTGACGCCGTGACGTATGAGGACTGCACACCTGACGTATCAGAAGCCTTGATGCGTCACTGGGCGGGCTTCCGCACACGATCGGCCGCTTCCGTAGCGGGCCGCTGCACCTCCGAGGACCAGCGGACCAGTGTGGCCCCTTCATTTTCATCATCACGCCTCCTCAGATACGTCACGTGACAGAGACAATTGCAAGGCGCAGAAAATAGACAAGTCCTCCACTTGCGTATATATCTTTTACAGTTGTTGATCACCAGGCCGGGCGCTTGAATGTACTGCGAACGCGCACCCCGGGCACATACTTCCTACACACACACACACACACACACACACATTGGTAATCACGGGCGACTGGCTCTGCACGTTCACTTCAACCAGTACTGCATTTTTAACTCTCTGGTTTAGCACTTCACATGGTCGAGGTAAAAGTTCTGCGGAGAACACACTCAGATATATGTTGTCTTCTGGGAGAGGTAATTCACCGTGTACAAGGAACATGGCGACCGGCGGAGGGAGGTCCCACTTCCTGGTAGCCGCCATCACATGTATGATCATAGCCAGATATAACGTCTCAGGTGGGTGACAGAATCACTATCAGACAGTCATATCAACTCTTCCAATGCCAATATATATGTATATATATATATGTATATATCGTCAAGTGATGTATGAAATATATATATGGGATATATATATATACCTATATATAAACCGTAGGATGACGCCAGGCTGTTTAAGTCCTATTGGTCAATCGATCATGTGGAAGAGCAATATAACTATGTCAGGTATTGCTCACCTATTGCTCCAACCTCAAACCAAAAACAAGCTCAATACGCTATCAATTGAGCTATGGTTGGTTGGTTTAAGTAGCACGCTTTGACGGAGGTAGGGCATTTCGTGACGATGGGAAGGGTATAGGGGGCCCATATCTCCGGGAGTCTTACCTACAACCTACGAAAGGTATGGGTTATTTAGCCTGCAAACGTAAGTATCTGCATAGATGGGATTAGAAATACGCGGCAGCGCTTGGGCTTTTAGAAAACAAATAGTCGATAGCCAAAGATACACCACCAGTGACGTCGACAGCCAGTGACATGACACCACGTCGACAGCCAGTGACATGACACCACGTCGACAGCCAGTGACATGACACCACGTCGACAGCTAGTGACACGACACCACGTCGACAGCTAGTGACAGGACACCACGTCGACAGCCAGTGACATGACACCACGTCGACAGCCAGTGATATGACACCACGTCAACAGCCATTGACACGACAAAACGTCAACAGCCATTGACACGACAAAACGTCAACAGCCAGTGACACAACATAACGTCGACACCTGTAGGCCACGAGGTAGGGACGAGTGATGTGACACCTCGTCGACGGCCAGTGACGTGACACCTCGTCGAACGCCAGTGACACCGACGCCACGTCGAACGCCAGTGACACCGACGCCACATCGACAGCCAGTCACACGACACCACGTCGACAGCCAGTGACACAACGTGTACAGCGTGAGTACCAATGTGAAGTACAAGTATTTTGTATATATCCCCTTGTCCATATCCTCTATGGACCATTATATTATTTGTTCTATGAATGCAAAGACTGACAATCTAATTCAATATAAAGTTTCACCTTGTTAAGTTGTAAACTTAATTCACGAGTAGGTTTGAAAGGTTTCAACTCATGTATATTATACACCCTTTCCATATTTCGTAGCCGCCTGTCTGTTCGGGACGACTTTGGACTGTGAGTTCCAGTGCCACTGTGACGGTGGCGCCACCTGTGATCCGGACACGGGAGTCTGTCCGGGAGAGTGTGCTCAGGACAGTCCCGGTCTGTTCACCTGGAGCGGAAAAGCCTGTCAGATAGGTAACCATTTATTTATCGCCTATAATGTTTATATTCCGAAACGAAACTCACCAAGGCCCCAACCATTTCTTTTAAATAGCTCACGTGATTCCCGCGTGCCCTACATTGGCGGTGAGGCGATAAACGAGAAATAGTAAATGCTCAATTGAACCTCTTTATACTTAGGGTTTGATAATGTATGTATACATAATTATTTCAAGGAAAATAATATCTTCTGCAAAATATATAATTGGACGCTGTCATTCAGTCTAAGTGTACAAGTCCACGTACAGTAACTTGCACATAATTGAGAGAGTGATTAAAGCAAGCACCCACTGTCGTTTGTCAATAGGATTAGTCAGTATTAAATTGTGATGTGCACCTCCTAGATGTACGTATATTAATAGTTCGATGAATCACGGCATACAGTTGTTATATTCCCTGTGGACGGGACGAGGGGCGGCCTACAGTTGATATATTCCCCGTGGACGGGACGAAGGGCGGTATACAGTTATTATATTCCCTGTGGACGGGACGAGGGTCGGCCTACAGTTGTTATATTCCCTGTGGACGGGACGAGGGTCGGCCTACAGTTGTTATATTGAATATGGGCGCGATGTGGGGCGGCCTACAGTTGTTATATTCCCTGTGGACGGGACGAGGGGCGGCCTACAGTTGTTATATTGACTATGGGCGCGATGTGGGGCGGCCTACAGTTGTTATATTGACTATGGGCGCGATGTGGGACTGCCAACAGTTGTTATATTCCCTGTGGACGGGACGAGGGGCTGCCTACAGTTGTTATATTGACTATGGGCGCAATGTGGGGCGGCCTACAGTTATTATATTCCCTGTAGACGGAAGCCTACAGTTGTTATGTTCCTTGTGGACTGATAGGAAGGACACATTGCACTCCCAATTATATATGTGATAGTATCCGTGCTCACGCTGACGCGGGACGAAAACAAAACAGCCCAGAATGTACTAATACCACTATATATCAACTGTTCCATCAGGTAACGTGGCCCGTGGTAAGAACACCAGCCAGACCGGAACGTTTGGCGTATTCTACAGTTATCAGGCCGTCGATGGTACGGTCATTGACGAAACGCACACCGATCAGCAGTATGTCTGCGCTCACCCTAGCGCGGGACGCCAAAACCATGCCAAGTGGACTGTGGACCTGGGCGGCGACTACGTCATCCACAACGTCACGGTCTTCAACACCAACTATGGCGGAGGTGAGTTATTTTGTACTGAAGGATTAGTGATAATGTCAGTAATCGAATCAAATTTCTTTTCGTAACTTTCTATTGTTCAGCACGTCGGTCAGTTTGCGATCGCCCTTCTGACCAAACAGGCACATTTTAAGACTGACATTCCAAAAATATCGACCCACCCGGAATGGTTCACTGCGATGAACTTTCAGGCACGTATTTATACCAAAAATATTTGAACCATTGCCAAATGCTTTGTATCTAAACTGTTATTGTATAATCCACTCAGCAAACAAACAGCAACAAAAGCGTGGATCCTCCCCTCGATATCAGAGTTCTTGGGAATGACACTTAAAGTGTCAGCAGCTTTGTGTTAATATCCAAATAAAGGCTTATTATTGACTAAAAGTTTCTAGCAATTGGCTTCATATGCGTCACGTGACGCCTAGAAGGCGTCAACATAACGAAAGTGACCAAATTGATATAGCTTTGAATTATATGAATTTGGCGGTTGAAACAGAGTTCAAAGACGCTACAATTGAGCGTTCAGTCCAGCTTTGATCTACTATATATCTCCGCCACATCTGCAAATGCAGTGACATGGCGTTTCGCACGTTAAATGCTCATAAAATAAAAGGAAAAAGTATGTCTAGTTTCCAAGGTCGAATCCGAACCCGCTAACACAAGACGTGCCCAAGACGGCCACAGACAACAGTGTGATAGATTTATTTATGAAACGGATAAACTATACAAGTATATATACAACTATACCGTGTGATAGCGATGACGGTGATGGACGGTGGTGGACGCTAATCCCGTAGCCCTTAATTGGCTCCGCAAGGCGATGAATTTCCTAATTCCGTCTCCAATTACTCCGCAACAACGTTCTCTTCTCTTTCTCTCCCGCTTTCCCAACTCACATAGACACCAACCAAAACTCTATGCGCCCGAAAACGGACCCGAATTTTATTTTGTCTTACCGTCTAGTGATGTTTAAATGATGTATTGTCTCTGTATTGTCTCTGCCTGATTGTCAATTCAAATAAAACACAAAACAAAAAACGCCTGGAAATAACCGAAATTTCCGAAATCCCGTCATAATCTATAGCACAGATGTATATATTTGTGTGACTGTATAGACCAAATAAAACGGCAGAATGTTTTGTATTTTGTGTGTTACTAGTTGTCACTGCACAGGTCTTATGCATTGTCCAGTAATATCCAAATCGGTTGCTAAATAGACAGCCCCTTCGCTTCCTCGTGTTTTAGTTCAAGTATTATTATACGTAATCCCTGGTTGTACGTACTCCTCGTCCAATTATAATATTGATACCAATTGACAACGTTCATGTTTGCATATGGACATAAAACTGGAATTCAGTCAACGGGTTGGTGTCGAAACGTTATTGTAAATGACCTACCACATTTCCACCAGGTCGGATGTGGTTGGCTGACTTTGATGTGGTTGTGACGGGAGGACCATCCGGGTCCGACTCATGTGGTCACTACGACGGAACCGTACCTCAGGCCTCCACTAGTGACGCCTGGAAAGGTACAGCCAACATCAGCTGTGACGCACATCCGATCGGCAGATACGTCATCATTGAGAAGACTGACGGCAACAGACCTGATCTAATGACGCTGTGTGAGGTTGTAGTCACCGGACATAAGTACCACAGTAAGTATCCTACCGTTGTACCTTCCTTTTAATCGGCCTAACTAAGTCACGCCTTGATTTCTTTGACGTATATTCTCATTCAGTAAATATAAGGTTTTATAAACAATTTTCATATTAGTGATACACACGAAGCAGAAAGCTGACCACACAGACTTACGCGTGCATTTGGATATTTTGTTTGGTGCACAGTCAAAGTATTACCATAACGTTCCACAGATTGTGATGGATGTCAGGACTGTTTTCTGGTCCTTGTGTTCCACAGGTTGTGATGAGTGTCCCCAGGGCTGTGCTCTTGTTCTTGTGTTCCACAGGTTGTGGTGAGTGTCAGGACTATTTTCTTGTCCTTATGTTCCACAGGTTGCGGTCAGTGTCAGGACTATTTTCTTGTCCTTATGTTCCACAGGTTGCGGTCAGTGTCAGGACTATTTTCTTGTCCTTATGTTCCACAGGTTGTGGTGAGTGTCAGGACTATTTTCTTGTCCTTATGTTCCACAGGTTGTGGTGAGTGTCAGGACTATTTTCTTGTCCTTATGTTCCACAGGTTGCGGTCAGTGTCGGAACTGTTCGCAAGTCATTGGATGTCGTTCGTGTTCTGCTTACGGATTAAAGAGGCCGCAGTGCAAGGAAGGTAAGTCTCATTCCGCTACGTAACAAATGGTAATATTACTTTGCAACACAATCTTCCCTCACCAACAATTCTTCCACTGGGCTAGTTAATAGCTTTGTCAATGAGAATGATAAATGCCGGTATTACTGTGTAAATACAAAGTACAAAGTGTTACTGTACAATTATCATTAATTAATATATACGGCCATGTTCAAACATTTTTTTTTTGTATGACTGGTTAGCGGAAAAGTGTGGCTTTCTAGTGTGCTACGTCATCACAATTCAGACATCGTTACCACATTGACCGTTTGCCATGATACCGCTTACATTTATTAAAGAGTTCGTATTAGCAAGATCAGACCGTATGTCAAATAACCATGACTTTCCTTGTGGTAGGCTTTCTCTACATTTGGTGTACGTTTCAGCGTATGACGTCGGGACGTACGGCCTGAACTGTGCCGAGAGCTGCAGTGGACATTGTGGGACCGGCGACCCCTACAACTGTTCACCCAGTGACGGGTCGTTTCCCGGCGGGTGTCAGCAGTGGTACACGGGAACCATCTGCGGCGTCTTCATAGGTAAGTATGGCTGTGGCGATCCTTCCACAGTGCCACCACACTAAAATGTTCATGGCTAACCCGGTAACCAATCTTAGACCAATCATCTTACAATCTTGTACAAAAGTATTCTCTGACATATCCCTCCGGTAGGCTTCATGGAATGGTCACTAATACGATAAAGTCTGATCTACCCCCCACTCCCTCCATCCCCTCCACTTAATATGTACTAACGTTGACAGTAGTACAATAATTGTGTCCCATACAAAAGAAATACTTGCTCTCTGCTAATAATCACTCATATTACAACATGATGTGGCTTAATACATACAGCCTGTCATGAAGGACCTTTGTAGATGAATAGATTCTGATTGTTCTCGATTTGGTTAAGATTGTCTCACATGTTGCACACCTGATTCCCCATGTGTGTATCTTGACCGGGAAAAGCGCAGTTATGAACAAAGGGCCGGTCTACAAACCATGGTGCACGACTGCGTCTCAATCGCGAACTTATTTTTTGGTGGCTCCTGTGCTAGCGACCTTCTTGGTCTTCATGGGAGTTCCCAGAGTGAGAATTTATCTTGGTTTGCATTTCGTGTTTGTATTGGTTCTTGCTCAAATAAATTATATTGAATCTGAATCTTTTGATGAAACTATTGCATTTGGACATAAAGATATGAACAGGATTTTGCTTCTTGGCTTGGTTAAGGTCAACTTAACCCCATCAGTGGTCGATATATTGAGCATTGAGTTAATATTGGGAGCTTTGTGATGGTTTTTTGACCATAGTGCTACATGATTCATGGTGCTCTAAAACATCTGTATCCCATACTCTATAGGGCTGTTAAATAACCTTGATCGTTATTACTTGGCGTGCATGTGTTGTTATTTTGAAACGTAACTAAGCCGTATCGTTTATACGTTATAGGTTGGCGTTCTTGCACGAAGTAGATACGTAAATCCGCAGCGCTGTTTGACATATGCTTGCTCGCTTATCACGTTACTCCCGTGAGTCTGCAGCTCGTTTTCCCCCGATAATAATACAAGGAACACCGTAGGTGGAGATACTTGGCCAATTTATTTGACGTGCGGTCAAGGCTTAAACATCCGCCTTGACCGCCTAAAACTCTACCATGGCGTAAGGTGGGGCTACAACCGGCCAACTCAAGATGGATTAACAGAATACGATAAAAGCAGTTTGCAAACAAATACACATTACAAGATACTTAACAAGTACAACTGTCTTACAAAGGGATGGTGGGTGGGCTTCGCAGGAAAAAATCCGCTCTTCTTAAAGTTTACTGCCTGAATGACGCTATCCGCTATCCAAACAATTAACGCGCGCGGCTTGCCGTATGCTTCGAAAGAGACGCCCCCCACCACCCTCCCCCGCGCAGACACGAACCTCATACATGCACATACCTTGCAGTACAAATCTATAGGCTATATTAATGGCATTGAGGGGCAAGACGGTATAAATGTCCTTACGTGTTTAACCCGTAAGTATCGATTTAGACTAGCGAAGTACAGAAAAGTCCATTCTCGCTAAAATAATTAAATACAAATTTATTGGATAGGCTACAATACCAGCAAAATGTGTAATAGTTGAATAATAACAGTGGTCGGTAGTCAAGACTAAATAATGTACATTTGTGCCACGCTTGGCGAAACTTTACATTTTCCAGCTTTCCCTCGTAATAACGGCGAGAACGTGACTCGCGGGAGTGTGGGGAGTTCGTCCGTGGGGGTCGTCTGGGAGCAGAACAAGGACCTACCTGAGGGAGCGGAGACTCACTACGGCTACCGGATCAGCTACAGTACTAGTGGCTCCGGCGACAGTAACGGTCCGGACGTCCCGCATAGCAGTGGCGACACCTGGCGAATGGAAACCATCTCCGGTCTGACACCCAACACCATCTATGACTTTAAAGTGGAGCAGTACAGGACCTGGGGCGGTGTGAGAGAAAACGGAGACACTTTGGACGGACCATCAGTCACGACCCTGTCACAACCCAGTGAGTTTAACACCTGGATATAATGAAGAGTTATCTTTTCGTATACAGCCATTAGTGTTACCGCCCCATGTTATTGTTCACCGGTGAATCTCGATAACCGAGTACAGTTCCTCTTGCAATGTTTGCTATAATATCCCAGCTTACTTGCTTATGGACGATATGAATGATCGTTATAAGACGGCATTAAAACCTGTAGACGTACCATGGTGGCAAGGCATCAGTTGGAACCTGCTATGTAGTTAACGAACGAGCTGAATTAAAGTACGGGACTCGACAACGTCGCTTTTGATTGTGAATAGCCTTTCACACACTTGTGTGTTGAAGCAATTAATGCTGTTAAACCATCAATGCATTTTGCGCACTGAATCTTCTGATGGTGTCGGTCCAACATTTCTAACTATGATCATGATTGTTTGTACAACAACAAGTTTCTTTTCATATTTCTTGATGCTCCAAATTGTAGGTGCGTCCCCGACGACAAAACTCCCACCACTCACGGAAGGTGAGTGACGCCCCTAACCAAGTTAGTTATCTAAATGTTATACTGTCTGTAGTTATGATTGTCGCTATGTGGTGTAGATTTGTTTATCCTTCTTGACATGCACAACTTATTGTTTTAGAGTGTACCCCAATTCCGACCTTCTAATTTTGTCTCTCGTATTTCTGCCCTGATCAGCAACTGTCCACCGGCAGCTTGTGATGTGACGGATCGAAAATATGAAACTCAATGCCGAAATGTAAATAGACGCATAAGGACAGCGTTTGGGGGTGTAACGCCAATTGTTATCACTGTCTTCAAAATTCAATGTGGAACCATGCCAGAATTAAACGTAACTCACCACTGAGAAGATAATCTTGACAGTTGATCGAAATCGCGATTTTTGGCGGTGGTGTCGTTGTGTTTACCTTGAGCGATCAATAGCGAACTACCAACAAACAAAAATGCCTCACATTTCTGTGTGCACCAATTAGCTGTTGTAGATACGTCCCCTGTGACAACGCCCTTACGTCTCACGAAAGGTAAGCGAAGCTGCTAACCAATTTCGTACTTTGAACGATAGATAATTTTTCGTTCCTTAATTATGATATATTATTGTAAATGATAACAAATAAGGTATAACTGCGCGTACCGTTTGGCAAGCTTCTCTTGACTAAAATAGATCCCTTTGATTGAACACGTGTATCTTTTCTCTCCATAGCCATCAATATTGATTTGCTATCGATATTTATATTTGTTATATCCGTCATGACATTGGTACCGCTACTACATGTCTCTACTTTTCGCGTTACTCAGAAGATACCACAGTCTTTCCCTTCGCCTTGCTGGGCTGTGCTGTGGTCGTCATGGTGATCCTGGGTACGGCGCTGGTCGTGGCCGTCGTCAGGCACCGTGGATGTCGCGGGGTCTTCAACCCGTCTCCAAACAAACAACGATCAACGTCGGTGGAGATCCCGTCAGCTGAGGACACAAGGCGATCCACAGCGCCACCTAGCGAGCCGGCCGGGGTACCAAGCGAATTTATTCGCCAGGGGAACATGGAGGGTGGCTACGAAACCCTAGGGGAAAGGGTTCGTATATATTTTAACTTCAAATAGGAGAAGTATCATGCAACTTATTATGAATGACCGCAGAAGGAGTGGCGTTATGGGGTTGTATTAAAGCGATGAGTCGACATGCATGGCCTGTACATATATTATAAATATTCATGAATTCCGACTATATCACAAAAGAAACCTGTTTTTCTCGCCACCTGCCCTTTCGACGCTATGGGGCTTGTAAGTGCATAATTATTCACTCGCACATTTTATCACATCTTTTCAATTATACAGGATCCCGAGTACGTCAATCCGGGAACAATATACGCTGACATCAGGGATCCCAGTACCTGAACCAGGGATCGGTGTACGCTGACATCATTGATCCCAGTGCCTGAACCAGGGATCAGTGTACGCTGACATCATTGATCCCAGTGCCTGAACCAGGGATCAGTGTACGCTGACATCAGGAATCCCAGCACCTGAACCACGGATCAGTGTACGATGACATCAGGTTTCCCAGTGCCTAAACCAGGGATCAGTGTACGCCGACATCAGGGATCCCAATACCTGAACCAGGGATCAGTGTACGCTGACATGAGGAATCCCAGTACCTGAACCAGGGATCAATGTACGACATCATGGATCTCATTTAATTCGCATATTGGTCGCCACTGATACCAGTTGAAGAAACCTCGGTCGATCAGTGTGGTACAGAATGTGATGCAACCACAATATATGGTATACAATATGTCATAACTTTGATGCACAGGTTTAAAACACATTCTTTTGATGGCATCGCTAAATAATATCAAAGATTTGACAATGTATGGTATATACAATTGCGTCAGAATTATTAAACAGCGATATATTTATTAAAAACGTTTGGGTTGGTTCACAATCTTGTCTATAAGGCTTACCTGAATTTAATTGAGGAGAGAGACAGCAACAGTCGAATATTTTATAAGCATCAACATTATAGTTGGCCTGTCTGATATCTGGTTTATAGTTGTTTACGTTGACGTGAGTCCGTTACAAGATATCAAATGATTCATGCTTAAAATATAAGGTATGCCAATCGTCTAATTGAATAGACTTTAACATTCACAGTTACCATTGTCTGAATGCGTGAATTACATAGCTTCACTTTGATATGTGTAAAATGTTATTAAATACTTGGACCGGCATGGAAGTTTACATTAGATGAAAAATGTGGAGTGCCGTACTTTTCCATGGATTCCGCATTCCAATAACTCTTCTTGGTTGTTCTTGGTTGGGTTGAGGCTGTCTGTTACAGGGCTATTATTTTATTGTTTCATGTTCTGTCGACATTAATCCAAAACTGTTTTTGTTAATTTCCGCCAAATGTATACCGAAATGAACTGTTTTACATTAAACTAAAACGATATAAACATTAATTTGACATATCTTTGAATGGGTCTGAATTGTTGTGTCTATCCGGTTCGTGCCTTAGCTACTCCCGTAGTGCTAGACGGTCCTGTTGCCTTTCACTCACTTCAGACAGCCTGTCAGCCAGCGCGATGCGACAGAAACCACTGTGTGTAATATCTACGCTCGGAATATGACCCTTGCGGTTCATCCTCCGTGCTAGAGAATCACTAGGCTTCTGGCATTCCTGGTCTGATATCCGGGGCGCAGGGACTTGAGCAACTGTACGTACCTGCTGCAGATGAAATAAAAAAACAGGATTGAAAATGAATGCAAATTGTCTGGGTCTCTTGGCAACAAAGGCGTCCATCGCACTATTGGCATCACTTTCAAAGTCTTGGTATCCATGCAGAATGGCGAAAGTTATATAAACTGAGAAGTAGTGCGAATGCTGACAATCAGGGCCGGTTTTCCACGCATTGTACGCTCAGCGCATGTTTTAAAGTTTCGATTAACTTCACGGATTGTCAACCACTCAGCGTCGAGAATTTCAGCCAATCAGCGTTGAGATCATCACGTTGACTTTATTGTTTGCATTATGACAATGAAGAATGTATGTGTGGCTTGTATGCATGACGTTATGAATGATTGTCTGTTCGCTAGGTGACGGTAGTGATAATGGAGAACTCGAGAAAGGGCCTTTTTCGCATTCGCTTGGTGGCGCCACTGCGCTGGCGGTCCCAGCAGCGGTTCTCTGTATGCTGCCTGCAGATATTCAATGTCTGAAGTGGACATCATTTGCGGCCAACGGTCTGCTTCTTCCAGTTCGAACTCACGAAATAGATTATTGTAGTAAATGGTAGGCGTGAATCATACGCGAGTCATGCTGAAACAATTAGTTTTTATCTGCCTTGTTTTGCTCTTTCACCGGAGCAGACGCCTGTTTTATCTATCTATGTGCTACGCCAACTCAAAAGTGACCGAATTTGAATTGTTTATCCGTTTAGTTCACGAGTGTTTTGATATCGTATTCGAGGTGACCAGCCACATGTGTATTCGTTGTTGAAAACCTCGTAAAACAAATAATGCTCATACCAACATAAATCATTATTTTGATTGGAACCTATAGGGCCGCGGTCCGAACCCCAAGCTCTGAGTGCTAACGACTGAGCTATGGGGAACCACTGCAGCGTAGTAGGTAAACATGTTGAATTGCAGATCTATAGGCCATCTGGTCTATCTTCCATGGTTGAGCGTACGGAATGGCCTACGTGATCGACGCTGCTGAAACAATGGTTCACCCTAACAAGGAAGAACGACCAGCCGGGATAGTCACGACCTGGCACACACACACTGCCCTTGATGCCTGAGGGAGCGAATGAAAATGGGGATCCTCCACGCCCACAGCAATGCATTGAGTACCCCTCCCTCAGGGTTTATTCTCAACATGTTGAAAGTTGTTGAACAATCTTAGACGTAAATCTGTTGAGGATAAAGAAACGCGTTTGTATTTTGTTTTTGTTGAATACGTTGACGTCATGTAAATCATGTAAACCAAGGTGTCAGCCAGATTGAACATGTTGAAGAATTTGACATAAACTTGTTGATGTTTCCCATTTGTTGAGTATAAGAAAATGCGCTGTTAATAGGAGGTTTACGTTTAAGGTTTATATAAACTGAAACATGTTGAGAATAAATAAAAGCGCTCGTTGTTCTTACGATCTGGCTGGGTAGATGGAAGTACGTATCATCAGTTAGCTACGAAGAGGCTCACTAGAGGGCGTTGCTATCTTTTTAATGTACCTTTATCGAAGCCACGCGGTCAACCTCTCATCGGTGAATGAGTGATATACTCTGGGGAAGGGCACAGATTGTAACGTGTTTAAGCATTTTGAGGACACGCGACCATATTCTGAGCTGCTTGTGAGGGGTGCGGATGCCCAGGGTGGTGTGGTCGGCTGGATGGGTGCCGTCCTCTAGATACACCCCCCCCCCCCCCTCCTCCTTTCTCACCCTCTCCAAATCCTTCATTTGGGCTCTGCATGGAAGTCTACCATGGTCCTCGAGCGTACACGGACAGGATATGGCGGTGGGGCCAGCTAGGGGTTGCAGAGGCGGGAAGGGGGTGGCCGAGGGTTGGCGGAGGGGCGGCGGAAGAGGGTTGGGGTCGGACCCTAACTAATATACTAAAGACGAGAGGGAATGAAATGGCCATTGGATGCCATTCCGGAAGCCACCTGGCGGTGATGTGGATGACCACGACACATAGAGATAGATCGCAATAACCAGTGTGAATGAGTGCGTAATACAAGACAAAGTACACCGTAGTCCCAGCGACATTGGTATTTTACACCTGCTAATGCAGCACGGCTTCCCCGAGGAAACATTGATAAAAATTTAAATGGAAATTATTTGCTCACCTATGATTATTTGATATATGCAAATATATAGTGTTCAATAAACGAAAAGGCATGTTATTGAGGACAAAAATTTACCAGATCCGTGTATCTCAAGTGTGGATTACGTGTGTACTACGTCATCACATTGCGGACGTCATGGCTGTGTTGTGCCTTTTAAGATGAATATTGGTTTGATAGCACATTGATAGCATACAGAGTTGGCACAATCAAGCTCAGCCCAGTAGAGCTGAGACCTTTATGTAATAGTATAGTTGTATTTCGTTGTATCTTAATTTTGCATACTGTGTCACTCCAATTAGGAGGTGGAGTTTATTCACTTCAATCACATATCTTTTATTCACGAATACGGTTATAATATGGCGATGCTTAGAACCGCACTGAAGTTCATAGCACCTATAAAAGCCGAGAATTATTTAGAATAATTAAATAGATATCGGCGGGGTGGATGCCATTGTCTAATTCTTGTAATTGCATATTGGCCTAATCCACCGCAGGTTTGCGTTTATCCTTGGCATCAAACTAATTTTGTTTCCTAAAAGGGAATTGCCGGGTCTCCTTTACATGTGAACCACTGAAACAGTTTTCTTTAAAAAGACGAGGAATTCGGATTTCCCCATGAAATTCATGCTTGGCCCCCACCCAACCTCTACGCCCCCCGCCCCCCCGCGCCCCTCCCGCCACCTTTCTCACAACCCTCAATCCACAGTTTCCCAACGTACGCCCTTAACCTCGACACGCCCGTGGTAAAACGGAATGTGGGTTGGCAGGGATCCTCTACAGCATATGTCATGTCTGTGTGGTCCCAGGATAACGATCCCATGTCCTTCTTCGCAAAGAGCAAAGATTTGGTGACGGGGATCTAGGAAGTAGGAATCATGCACATCACGACCTATATATGTCTCCAACATGTATATTATGGCAGGATACCGTTGCCATGCCTACAATGTCACACATCGCCGAGCGACGCGTGTCATTTCCGCGATGTAACTAATATACAAGTTAAACTATCCTGCCAAGCGAACTAAACCTTTCCAGGAAGTAAGAAGTGATGTCGTCCGATCACGACACATGACGCAACTTGATCTATGGTCGCACGCCTGGTCGCCTACAGTTCTCTTCGGATAGTGTACGCTTAAACGACATAGGGACAGTGATTTGCTCTAAACGCCAACGATACACGACTTCGCACCTATATGTATACACCCCCGGGGGAAGGGGGGGGGTGATCTCAAGTTAATGGACTGCTGGGGACGTGCCGCTGGAATGGGTTACATTTTCGTGCATTTTGATACACCAATGGGTCCTAAATTATGCACTTTTGGTACCTGCCTGGGTCCACTTTGGGGAGCGGTTGGGGGGCAAATGGGTCCCCTCAATTTTCGAACTGGAGTAGGGCCGATCCAACAGATTTTCGTCACAGTAGATTTTGCCAATTTCGTGCAACTTTCTCAGCTGGTACGTGGATGGGCCCTAATTGTACATAGTTTTTGGTACTTGGATGGGTAAGACTTTGGAGCTCCCAGCGGCACCTCCTTTTTGTATCTAATTACATTTTTGTATCTCCTTACCCCCCGGGACATACACGCCATCTTGGACAAAGCCTGACTGGCACTAAGAGATCGGGGTAATATTTTGGTGTTATTGTCTCAATATTTCATAGGCTACTAGCAGCCTCAAATTCATACGCCGAGTGTATTTCCTGTAATTAGCATAAAAGGATTCCCGGATGTAGCACCAAAATGCGTTATTTGTTGTTGTTTCGTTTAAACTTGACCGAACGATCAATTTCATACATATACAAGGAATATATATATTGAAACAGTTATATTTAAAGTCTCCATACTGAGGTAATTACAATATTTTCGGGGTAATGGCATGTGAGATATAACAGTAAAGAGATTTTTTAAATTACAGCCAGAAGAAATAGACGTTCCTTTACATAGATATCGATAACGGATATTCAATTACTTACGGAATATATGTTATCATGCGCTTGCATTATACAATAACATATTAGTTGTAATACAATCATTCATGGCGCTACAATAATGCCAACAAATAATACCCAGTATGCATTTCACATGCCCTGGCTCCTCACGGTGGAACCATCTGAACTATGATTTTCAAAGTCGTCTGTTGGACAGTAAAAGGTGGCCGTTAGTCTAATATTCGAGCACGCCGATATGAAAGAGCGTCAGCGTATCAAAAAAATAACATGAAAGAGTGGCTTTCATGTGGACTATTTGTCCGGTTATAGGACATCATTTCAACCGGATTGGTCCTATTCCCGACTCGCCGCATCCGTTATTAGGCTGTCGACGGGTTACTCCGTGTTTCCATAGGGACATGAAAAGTATGGTCGGTTATGGCGCCCTCTAGAGATAGCGTCGAAACTATAAGCGTCCGCTAAAACGGAATACGGGCTCCCTACGAAAGTTTCCCCGTCCTTTGCCGCCGGCCACAACTCCCTGGCAAACTGGCAGTGGAGAGCCCCTCTTCCAAACGCTCTAGCTCTAGGGTCCCACGTTAAATCTGACCTTAATGACCAGTTCACATGGCATTTTACTCCTAATGGAGGCTCCATAGCTGAAAGATTAAGCGCCCATTCAAATTGAAAAACGTGCGGTAACTACGGGTCTCACGCCTGTTTGGCTGAGACCTCTACCCATGTTTCTGAGTATCGCGCGTCTTCCGGTTCCATTTATAATTAAACTAAAAATTAGAGCTGAAATTAATTTGTATGTTGAAGCCAAGAACTATTGTTAAGACGCAATATTAATGTTGCTATTATTTTTTTATCTTGATGTCACAGGAAGTCATTGACGATTTTTTTTATGAAACAGCAGCATGGCTTCTCTTTTTTCAAATTTTACCTACTTATGGACTCTGGTGATGGCAGCTTTTGCCTAAGGTAAAATTAAGCAAATTCACATTCCTCTGATCACGTTAAGTATGACGTCATATTGACGCACACATTTCGGAAGATGCGATTCTCCAGATGTTATATTAATGGCTCTATGATTTATTTTCGTGTTATGTGGTACGACATCAACGTGACGTTATATGGCGTCATCGATGGTTACGAAAATTAACTACATGCTTTTATTTTACCTACTTATGAACTCGGAGGACAGCTGTTGCCTTATTAGTAGGCGACAATGAAACGATCAACGATTTAGTCGTTTCATGTCAGTTGTGACGTCATTTTTTATGCAAACCTTCTATTACCACCACAATGTTTTTACTGACGTCATATTATCCCTTTATGCAACGTATAACCACGTCAAACAAACCGGAAGTCTCTATGACGTATAATAACTGAATAATGGCCGTATGTGAAACTGTAACATCTCTGATACTTTGAAGTTGCAATACGATCGATAGTGCGGAAGGAAGAAACCATGTGCGTTCCTTAACGCACCGACAAAAAGAAATTGTGACGTCATTGAGCTAGATTTTTGTATATTTAGGACGCTTTAACCATCGATCCACGTGCCGTTAGGCTCTTGGTGGCCAGCACCCAAGGCGAACGCTCTGACCCACTGAGCTACCGAGCCGGCTCCCACTGTGCCAGAGGACGTGACAAAGATGCTACATGATAAAGCGGTGTCCCCTAATGAGTGGAACACGACAGAAATCCCCCTCACAACAAATATTAAACAAAGGGCAAGACTAGTGGTTCAGCCAAACAAAATCTCTGCAACTTCCACAATGTTACACGATGCGGTTATTATATGCAGAGGGTTGAACAGTAGCTATGATGGAAAACATGGAAATACAAACATTGGGTCTAAACTAATGGAAATTGCAAACATACAAACATTGGAATAAACTAATTGAAATTACAAACATACAAACGTTGGGTATAAACTAATGGAAATTACAAACATAGAAACACTGGGATAAACTAATGGAAATTACAAACATACAAACATTGGGTATAAACTAATGGAAATTACAAACATAGAAACACTGGGATAAACTAATGGAAATTACAAACATACAAACATTGGGTATAAACTAATGGAAATTACAAACATAGAAACACTGGGATAAACTAATGGAAATTACAAACATACAAACATTGGGACAAACAAACTTTGTAACTGAATCAAGAGACACAATTAGTGAACGACTAACAGGCTAACGAGAACGTGTCTCTCGAGTATCCAATTCGGTGGGTGGCCGAGAGGGAACTGTTGCACAATATAAGGCGCATGTAACGACTAACGAAGTGCTTACAGCGAGGCTGCCTGACGCTCCAACAGCACCCAGGGCAGTATCTCCCCCCCACCATTTCATGCTCTGTGTCCTGTAATGGCGCAGATTGAGACTGATAACCTTCTTCATGAGACCGACACTGGATTATGAAGTGCATAGTTTTGGGTTATTTTCTGTTTGATGGGGACATTATTTTATTTATACCCACCTGAACCACATACCAGCATGAACTGAGACACGGGGCGATGACGCGATCCGCTTCAATGTCTGAAGTGGACATCATTTGCGGCCAATAGTTTGCTTCTTCCAGTTCGAAGTTACGAAATGGATCGTCGTAGTAAATGATAGGCGTGAGTCATACGTGAATGAGGTAAAAAAACCTTGAATGGGCGTGTATAACAGAAGCACTTCGTGACTCGCACACACGCAGGTGATTCTTCGCTTCTGCCGAAACTGCCACCTTTATGTTGGTTGGGTGTGCTATATGTAATGCAGTAACCGAGGCGAAGACAACGAGATCGGAGTCTTACACACTGGTATTACCGACCATGGCTTGGATAGGGTATGCTTCACTACTGGTCATTGTTATTGCACAAGCGTCCACACGAACTGTTGACGGTGAGTGTTATAAACCTGGGCCTTTCTTATAGTGTAAGGGATAGTGCAGGTCCTGGGCATCTAAGTTTAGGACACGTTTCATCCACTCGTCCCGGGAGATTCATTGGCACAGCTTAGTCCTTGCATGCACAACAGCGGCCTAAACATCAATTCCTTTCATTTCATGCCATGTATGCCATGCATACATTTATCATACCTTATACACATTGTATGGAAATATCACGCGTCACGGGCGGTCCGAGTCTTTTCTCCACAAGGAGAGTTAAGATGCCCTGACCTTTCTGTTAATCTACAGATTGATTTCTTAGCAACTATTTCTCGATATGTTTGATCAGACCTTTTCGATATCTTGTCAATGTAGATTAAACCTATCTTCGTCCCAGAGATGTTTAAACTGAAATGTCTGAAAAAGGGTGCACAACTATGGCGTCATTACATACAAATCAACAGATTCGAATATGCAGTAGATTCGTAAATATCAGCAGTTTCTAATGCTCAGTAGATACGTTATCTGAATCAGTCTTGTGAACCTTGTTCGTCAATAGATTTCATTGCTGAATTTGCCCTGCCGTTAGGCCAGTAAGGGTTGGACTATTTGATTCCCCGGGGGGAGGGGTGTAGGGGTGCCGAGGGGTAATTATTACAATAACAATAAGTCCTGATTTCCCCATACATGTCTGGTAAGTGCTGGGTGAGTGGGCTGAGGGTCGCTTTCACAGTTGAAGGGTTGCTAGCCAGCATACGAGCATAAGTGGCTGGCATACATGCGTAACTGGCTGGGGGACATGGTTAATTGGCTGGCATACATAAGTGGCTGGGTTAGTTGTGTGACCCAGCCACTTATGCGTTCGATATTACACGCGTTCGATGTTAAACGCGTTCAAAGTCGAACGCGCAAGCTACGCTACGCGCGTAGCCAAACCAACGCGTTTAATATTGAACGCGCGTAAGCTATACCCGACTTACGCCTGTAAACGTTTCGCTCATCAACATCTTCCATACATCGCGACATGTTGGTAATTCGATATTAATTAAACAAATAGACAGGGAAAATTCAGAATTTTATCTCAATCATCAAACGTCGTGGATTCGGCGGGTGACAAATTTGGCAGTGGATAAGTCTGCTTTCCAATTAAAGTGGGGGCCCTGCGCGATAGCTCAGTGGGCTAGAGCGCTCGCATTGAGTGTTCTGGCCACCTGAGAGTCCAACGGCACGTGGATCGGTGGTTCTAGCTCTGCTATGGCCATGTCTGTTTTTCTTCGCAGGATAAAGATCCCAGTCTTTCTTCGCAAACGGTACGGGGTTAACCCCGAGGACATGCCTCCACTCTCCCATCCTTCTCTCATCGAAGCGATATGACCAAAAGTGGTTAAAGCCTCCTGAATAACCAACCAACCAATTAAAGTGGAAATAGGCAAGAAGAAGCAAGGCGGTTGACTCATGTTTAACGAAAGCTCCACCAGCGTACAATGACACACGACTGATGGGAGGGTTGACCTGGCTTACTGAAGTACCGACCCTCTTCAACTATTGGTATATATAATATATCAGTTTAAAAAGGCCATACTACGATATTCTTATAGTTGGATGACGCTAGCAACCCCAATTGGATTTTGGAGTATCCCGAACCTGGTGTTTTGGGTTTTTTTTGCTTTGGAAATTGATGGTTGACGAATATCAGCTATTCATTTGTACGGCAGTCTATTAGGGCCATAGCACCAAACTTTCCGAAGTCAAAAGTCAAAATTTATATTTCGTGATCGGAAGTCAAAATTTTGCGTTGGTGAAGGCAAAATTTCGTGATCAGAAGTCCATATTTGGTGATCGGAAGTGCACATTTCGTGACCGGAAGTCGAAAGTTTGCGTTCATGAAGTCCCCGGGATAATCCCCTACTCTTTGCGATCTTTATCCTGCGACAAACACAGACACAGACATGACCACAGTGGGGCTCGAACCACTTACCAATGAGCCGTTGGTCTCTTATGATACACTCTGGCCCACTGAGATATCGGGGCGGACCTACAGAGAAATAGTTTTCTCCGCCCCTCAGGTCTCCAAAAATAAGTGATACATTTTGCAACAGCTTACCATGGCACTGGCTGAAGTAATTTGTTATTTTCCATAGTGGCTGAAAAAATGCCAAACTATTGCCAAAAGAATTGCCCGGGGAGGAAATAGCCCCTTCCCGCACACAAAAAAACCTTCAAGTGGATTTTGACGGTAAAACGCCGCGACCCGAGCGGATTGTGGCGGTGAAAAAGGGTGGGGCCCGTAAGAAAAAATCATATAGAAATTCTATAAAAAAAATTCTAAAGGTTTCTATCGATTTTTCTTTTCAAATTATAAACGTTTTCCTTTAGAGTCTTCATAGAATTTCCATAGAAGTTCCATAGAGTTTTCATAGAATTTCCATAGAAGTTCCATAGAGTTTTCATAGAATTTCCATAGAGTTTTCATAGAATTTACACAGAATTTCCAGAGTTTTTATAGAATTTCCATATTCTTCATAGAATTTCTATATTCTTCATAGAATTTCCATAGAGTTTTCATAGAATTTCCATAGTGTTTTCATACAATTGCCATAGAATTTCCATAGTCTGCATAGAATTTCCATAAAATTTCCATAGAGTTTTCATAGAATTTCCATAGAGTTTTCATAGAATTTCCATAGAGTTTTCATAGAATATCCATAGAATGTCCATAGAGTCTTCATAGAATTTCCATAGTCTTCCTAGAATTTACATAGCATTTCCATAGAGTTTTCATAGAAGTTCCATAGAGTTTTAATAGAATTTCCATAGAATTTACATAGAATTTCCATAGAGTTTTCATAGAATTTCCATAGAATTTCCATAGAGTCTTCATAGAGCTACCTGGGGCCTCCCTATTGTAGTGATTAGCGTACTCGACCGCAGATCAATAAGTCCTGGGTTCAAATCCGGGCACATAATCTGGGGCATGTATCATTCCTTCATCCTTCATCATCCTGAAGGTTCCTTGGCCCTATTTAGCCTTCATGAGCACAAAAGTGGCCTAAAGCACCAATATCTTATAGAATTAGGTGAGGGAAGACACCCTAGTTTGGTGTGGTTCCTCAAGTTTGGGAAGGGGAGATACCAACAGTTTGAGGAGGGGAGAGGCCTCAAGTTTGGGGAGGGGAGAGGCCTCAAGTCATAGGAGGGGATACACCCCAAGTTGGACCACTCGAACTTGGAGTGGTACCCCAAGTTCGGGAGGTATCCTCAAGTAAGGGTAGAATAGACACCCTAAGTTAGAGCAGGGGAGACACCCAGAGTTAGAAGAGGGTAGACACCATAAATTAGAAGCGGGGGGACACCACAATTTAGGGGAGGGGCGACACTCAAAGCTACAGTGATTCCCATTACGGGAAGGTAGACACCCCAAGTTAGGGGTGAGGAGACTCCCTAGTTAGGGGAGGGGAAAAACCCCAAGATGGGGTGGTAGCCCAAGTTAGGGGAGGGAGACACACCATGTTGGTGGTTAGGCACCCTTGATTTGCATAGACGTTTCACTTATTAAAAGTTAAACGTTGCAGATAGAGATGAATCACACCGGTATTTGTGACGGTGAAACTGCAAATGATGATCGATCGATTGAGGCCCCCCCCCCTCCCCCCTCAATTATAGCTTTTTAAGAAACGAAAATTTATCATGCCTATCTAGACCGGTATGGCGGTAAATCTACCCAAATATAAGACACATATATAGTCGATTAAATTGTGGAAATCGGACAATTTATTGAAAAGTTACAGATTGTCACACTTGAGCCCCATCCGGCACGCTGTGCAAAAACAAAGTGTCTTTCGACAGTCGGAACCGGGAGTCCCTCGGCCAAAAAACTCGTAGAAACTTTAATATTAAATATATTTTATTTTTGTTTCCTTTATTTAGTATTTGGGGTCTCAATAATTACAACGCTTCTCTGCCACTTCGTGTTCGGACAAATACGTAATCCATTCTGGTGTTACGGGGGTAGGGTAAACTACCCGCGTAAAAGTTCCAATGAATAAATTTTGGTAGATTTTGAAAATGATATTCACAAATAAGGAAAAGAGAGGAAGGAAGTTCTCATGAGGAATGAGAACAACTAGATTTGATTACTATTGCAATTTGTTTCGGGTTGACCCCTGATTCAGCACAGGCTGTCCAGGCTATAAAGAGTAATTCTACAAACCTGCAGACGGACCTATCATGATCGGCTACCAGAGGAAAAAAATGGCTCTGTCGAAATATTATCTCTATATATATTCCATAGCAACCAATTGATCTATAGAAGTATCCCTACATCTTCTATAGAAATAATGTTAGAAATATCTGTTTACGTTCTATAGAAAATAATTGTCCCCCCCCCCCCTGGGACGGACCACATGATAAGTAAGCATACAGCTTCAGTGTGTAGTCTTAGTTTATCCCTTCTGTCAGCAGTTCTTCAACAGTTTTTGCCTCTAGGGGAAAACATCCTGGCTCGAACTGAACGAAGCGCATGTTAAATGTGGCAGTGGCATATTCACCATTTCGTTTTTCTCTATTAGTCATGGTTATCATACAGGCGTCCAGAAGACCGGTTGATGGTTGGTGTTATTTCGACGAAACTTCTTATGATAAAAAGTATGACCTATCTATTCAAAACATTTTGTATGTCTGCCTATGGTAGTCAGCTATGGGACTTCTCAAACGCGGCGTGTCGTTGTTACTACACTGCCTGGCGGAAAACAGTGCGTATACTGTTCAATCTTCCGTATCGAACTCATTCCCTGCTACTACCTGTTATATGTTTTGATCATTCGGTAGAACTACAACTACACTTAGGGCTCATGACGTTTGTTCGTAGTATCTTGACCAGTGAAAATGTGTGTACAAAGACCTGTGCCAGACTCGCTTTTAACGGAAGTAAGTCGAATATCAGTAAAAGTATTAACTACATATGTGATCAATAGAAAAAACTGTAAATATAACATTAAGACGTTTACCATCTCGGAAATTAAGTCATTCATGATTAATCACACCGCCTCTGTCTCTATTGAATACGAAATGCGCGCTGGTGCGATACTAGACTTCCTGCAATTTAAGATGAATTCCACTGACTCAGTTGAAGTACATAATTTGAACGAGATTATCGAATATTTATGCATAACATATAGACCCCCAATGCAACGTTGACATTTAATTCAGTTGATTGTTATTTTACTCTTAGTTTATCTCGTTTAATTCCCATTCTTTGTGTTGTATTCATTCTGTGTGTTTATGTATGGTGAACTTCGAGTTCGAATAAAGATATATATATAAAGTCTCGATACGCAAACTCACTGACAGCGCGGTGACGTTTCAGCTCATATCTTGATCGACATTGCATGTAGACCATCGCAGTCGGTCTACTTCGCTTTGCTGATCACAGTTCAATACTGGTAAAGCATAGCAATGGGTTTCGTCAAGCCACAATTGCAATACTAGTGTCTCTTCCGGCTAGCTATTGACCATAGAAAACGTTCGCATTTTGCTCAACGCTAAATATGGCCTACAATGGGCAATCCCATAACAGCGATTTTCGTCTGTCTCGTTTGTTACTTAGTATGTTTACTGTGGCAATATTGTTGTCACATGAGCTGGCTCTCTCTCACAGCTGACTCTTCTTGTGTGATGTCAGCTGCGTTCCTTTGACGCCCAGCACATGTCCCGTGACTTGTAAACATTCTCTGTAACCATACCTTAAAGTACATTATGTCACTTATTTTGAGGGCACTAATTAATAGTGAATTATATACATATACCGTTCGACACGGCGATATTCCAGTGCGAACGAATCTTATAGTTTATTATGTTCAATTAGATAAGATTGGTTTATTACAATAAGTTCTACTTCCAAAATGACGGGCCCCTACCTCTCCGCCGGCTTGCCACTCTCAGAGCACACGCGTGCGACATACATGTCAAGTGGACTGAAATATTGCAGTCAAGTGTTTCCCATTGTTTAGCACGGCTATATTAAGGGCGTGTTCGATTTACCTGAAACCGACAGGAAACCGAAGCAGTTTTTAAAACCGGTTTCAGCGGTTTGCCCACCTAAAGGCGAACGCATAGTTTCATTGGTTAGGCAATAGCGATGTGCTTATGAATTTGTACCAGCATACATATGCCGTCTGTTTAATTTCCTACAGCGATTGGACTGTTCGTGAATAAATTATTGTCAAACTTTTGTCCCGAAGTCGCGATTCATTATAATTATGATTATGATTATGATTCAATTATGATTAACTACGGTGTATGTATGGACTGAACTGACCGTTCCGCGGAACAGAAACCGTTAAACCAGCTCTATCGATAGTTTCACGGTTTCGAGCAAAACGGTTCCGGTTCTTCTCTTGTCGCACAGTCAATTCGGCAAACCGGTTTTGGTTTCATGCAAATCGAACACACCCTAGTAAAGTCTCACACCCGACCACATTCATCGCCGTCAGATGTGTGACACAGCCACAATGTCCATATTAACAACCTAGAACATGATGTTTGCTGCAATAGCTTTGATGTTGATGCAGTAGCGTTGATGCAGCTTTTGTAATGCAACTGTCAGGCACATGAACCAGCCCCGCCCCAGCCCAACGCGGTATGCCGGGTTGATCGTAATTATTTATGCAGTTTGAAATCGAAATGTTCTGTTTTTAACGGAAGGCAAATCAGTGCCGGTGACATTCACACCTTCTCATTTAAGCATGCTTAAACTATAGTTTACTTTCCCCAATTAGCCGCGTGTCTGTTCGGGACGGCTTCGGACTGTGAGTTCCAGTGTCACTGTGCCGGTGGCGCCACCTGTGATCCGGACACGGGAGTCTGTCCGGGAGAGTGTGCTCAGGACAATCCTGGTCTGTTCACCTGGAGCGGCGAGGCCTGTCAGATAGGTAAGGTGTGGTCGACACCACCTGTCTATGGTATCAATTGGATGACATATATATATATCGGTTGAAGTTCGCAGTCGAACGTGTATTTGTGTTGGCAAGGTGTCCATGTACTACAGCACTATGGCCGGCCATGCAGACATTAAAATCGCTAGTAATTATCATAACATGGATCATAGCGTGGAACACGTACGATAGGCAAGTTAAAGTCCATACTTCAAAATCATGTGTTAAAGATGCACCGTGGAAATGTTTGATGACCCCATTCTGAACTCCCATAGGCCGCTGAGACGCTGTAACTAGATCTAACTGGCACTTGCAAATCATATCGAATGAACCATAGTGATCAACAGTCAGAGGCATGGTGGACCTATATTTGTTTGTATACTTTAGGTGTCGACCCCATACATGTGTATATAAAACATCATTAACCATAAACCAAGATGAGAGTACAGATGATCTCTCCGTAAGTGTAGCTTAATTGGTAAGCAGGCTGAGCTACATATCATCGTGGGTTCCAACCTAGCTACCTTCATTTTGGCGTGATGCTCTTTCAAATTGCTCTTATCATCCCACCGAGCCGAGGCCGAGACCATACACGTGACAAAATATGTATTCTGATAAAGCAGCCTATATTTCGAACTAATACCGCTCAACATATATGAATACAGAAATATAATGATCGAACCGATCTATCATCAAGTGCAATAAATGACATTTTTAAGAAAAGGCATCCTCATGTGATGGTAAACAGATGAAATCAACAATAATAGTGTCGTAAATGGGAAAGTAAATCGATAAATAATGTGGCTATAAAGCCGTGATGCACGTAACTAATACATTCATAGTGATATCTTTCTACCGACCAGACTGGGTTGTTAAATACAGTGTACAGTGCTGAGACCTTTAAAGGGAAGGTCATTGACGGTGTGTCTTCCTTCATCTTGACGCGGACACAGCTCCATGTTTAGTAATACCGCTACATATCAACTGTTTTATCAGGTAACGTGGCCCGTGGTAAGTCCACCAACCAGACGGGAGCGTACGACATATTGTACAGTGATCAGGCTGTCGATGGGGAGGTCATTGACGGTACACACAGCGATCAGCGGTATGTTTGCGCTCACACTGACGCGGGGGACGGAAATCACGCCAAGTGGACTGTGGACCTCGCCGGCGACTACGTCATCCACAACGTCACGGTCTTCAACTCCAACAATGCCGGAGGTGAGTTACTTTAAACTATTTAATTAACTCAGGAAGATTTGATACCAACGGATGAACTACTGTTCCAGTACAATGTTATAATCTTCACCACAATGCCTACTTAGTAACGCCTGTCCTACACATTTCATGTTCTTGGCCTGCATGTTTTGAAAGATGCACTGACTCGTGTTGTCATATCATTTCACCAATCACAATCAATGCGTCAGACAGTTCAGTGAAGATGTAAAAAATGCTGATGCATATGGGTTTGTCACGTTCGCTTCATTGGTCGCCTGTCAAACTCAAAGCTTTTATTAAGGACGTTGTTACGTTGCAAAATGTCCGCCCGTTGCAAAATGTCCGCCAGGCAAATATCGTTGCATTATGTCCGCCCAAAAAGCAATTCGTCGTTGCAAAATGTCCGCCCGGAAAATATCGTTGCATTATGTCCGCCCAAAACTCAATTCGTCGTTGCAAAATGTCCGCCCGGCAAATATCGTTGCATTATGTCCGCCCAAAACTCAATTCGTCGTTGCATTATGTCCGCTCACTTCGTGTAAGGTCAATACGTAATCCATGCTGGTCCTTTCGTGGGTAGGGTAAACTACGCCCGTAAAAAATATGTTCTCATGAATAGATTTTGGTAGATTTTGGAAATGATATTACCAGATACATAAGGAATGAGAAAAACGGGTTTGATTACTATTGCAATTTGTTTCGGGTTGACCCCTTATTCTGTACAGGCTGCCCGGACTAGTAGGCGCTATGTAGTCCAAATGGGTATTGTAGGCGGTAAATGGGTTATTGTAGGCGCTATAAGGATAATCGTCCAATTTCGACCAACGTGCTCATTAAAGCCGCATTGCATGCCTACAGGTCTCATGACCGGCCCCGTTAACGTGTTGAAGATAGTTATCGCTAAACCTAGTATTGATGGAACTGCAGGAACCGTGGTTTTGGCCCCCGTGACGTCACGATGACGAAACTTTCGCTCGCCAATTTAATAACGAAGTATAACTTAAATTCACATGCACTTTGAAGCCAAGAGCGATTGTCTCATAGTTAATGGGGCTATGCATTTTCTCTTTTTTATTTCTTATGACAGGATATATCGCATAATAACTGAGTAATAGATCTAATAATCCGTTCGCTGTACAGAGCGATCACGACTGTTTTATTGTTCCTCACTGTACGTTAAATGTCCATTTCGCGAAGATTACGTCAGCAAATCTAACAGTACTAATACTGACAAAGCGTCAGGAGAAAGTCACATCAGCGAAGGGTACAAATACCTTCAACGAGGTGTATATATAACATGTTATACAGATGTTTCCATCTCAACTTCCCGAAATCAAATCGTAATGAGATCTCCATATCGACGTCCTTAAGACGTTGGAGTTTGACATGCGATCAAAGAGCGAAAGTCGCAAACCCATATGCATCAACTTTTGACACCGTAGATTTTCCTCATTAACAGAAGTCTTCACTGAACCGACTGACGTAATGATTGTGATTGGTGAAATGATGGCAACACGAGTCAGAGCATCTTTTAAAACATGCCGGCCGAGAACATGAAAAGGCGTAGAACAGGCGTTAGTAAGTAGGCATTGTGGTGAAGACTATAACATTAAACTGGAACAGTAGTTCATCCGTTGGTATCAAATCTTCCTGGGTTGAATAAATGGTTTAAAGTAACTCACCTCCGCCATCGTATGTGTTGAAGACCGTGACGTTGTGGATGACGTAGTCGCCGCCGAGGTCCACGGTCCACTTGGAGTGGTTTCCCCAACTCGCTTCAGGGTAAGCGCAGACATACTCCTGCTGGTTGGGTCTATCGTCAATGACCTTCCCATCGACAGCCTTATAACTGAACCGTATGTCGTCCCTTCCCGTCTGGTTGGTTGGCTTATCACGAGCCACATTACCTGGTGGAACAGTTTATATACATGGTATTATTCCCATAGCGCTGTGTCCGCGTCAAGGTGAAAGCAGACACACCCATGAGCGATCAACGACTGTCAATGACCTTCCCATCGAAGGTCTCATCACTGTACACTGTATTTAACAACCCGGTCTGATCGGTGGGCTTACCACGGCCCTAGACATCTAGATAGTTATCACTATGAATGTATTATTTTTGTGCATCTTCGCTTTATACCTACATTATTTACCCATTTATTTTCAGATTTGTGACATTATTATTGTTGAATCCATATGTTTACCAACAAATGAAGATGAATTTTCTTGATGGTTAAAAATGTCATTTATTGCACTTGATGATAGATCGATTCGATCTATTCGAACTTATCGCTCTCAACATATATGTATACAGAAATATATTTCTGTATTCATAAATTTTGAGAGGTATTAGTTCGAAATATAGGCCGCTTTATCAAAATACATATTTGGTCGTGTTTATCGTCTCGGCCGCGAATCGGTGGGATGAAAAGACTAATTTAAAAGAGCCTCACGCCAAAATGGAGGTAGCTGGCTTGGAACCCAAGACCTGATGATATGTAGCTCAGCCTGCTTACCAACTAAGCTACACGTACGGAGAGATCATTTGCACTCTCATCTTGGTTTATGATTAATTATATTTTAGGTCTACACCTAAAGTATACACACGAATACGGGTCCACCATGCCTCTTACCGTTGATCACTATGGTTCATTCGATATGATCTGTAAGTGGCAGTTAGATGTAGATACAGCGTCTCGGCGTCATCAAACACTTCCACGGTGCCTCTTTGACACATAACTCATATGTTAGGTACGGACTTTAATGTGCCTATCCTATATGTTCCACTCTATGTTCAACGTTATGATATCATTAGCAATATGTCTGTATGGGCGGCCATCGTGTTGTAGTACATGGACTACTTGCCAAAACAAACGCATACACGCTTCACCGCAAACTTAATTCGACGGATATATGTGTGTCATCCAATTGATACCATAGACAGGCGGTGTCGATCACCCCTTACCTATTTGACAGGCCTCTCCGCTCCAGGGGAACAGACCAGGACTGTCCTGAGCACACTCTCCCGGACAGACTCCCGTGTCCGGATCACAGGTGGCGCCACCGACACAGTGACACTTGAACTCACAGTCCGAATCCCACCCGAACAGACATGCGGCTAATTGAGGAAAATAAACTATAGTGTAAGACAAAAACAAGCATCCTTAAATAAGAAGGTGTGAATGTCACCGACATACCTATTTGCCTTCGGTTAATAACAGAACATTTCGATTTTAAACTATATAAATAATTACGAGTAACCCGGCATGCCGCGTTGGGCCGGGGTGGGGCTGGTTCATGTGCCTGTAAGTTGCATTACAATAGCTACATCAGGTTCGGGGTTGTTAATATGGACATTGTGGCTGTGTCATGCATATGACGGCGATGAAAGTGGTCGGGTGTGAGTCTTTACTTAGAGCGTGTTCGATTTGCATGAAACCAAAACGGGTTTGCCAACAGGAGAAGAACGGAAACCGTTTTGCTGGAAGCCGTGAAACTATCGAGAGAGCTGGTTTGACGGTTTCCGCTCCACGGATCGATCAGTTCAGTCGACACACAGACCGTAGTTAATCATAATTGTAATGAATCGAGACTTTTGGACAAAGAGTATGACAATAATTTAATCGCGGTAGAAAATTACACAGACGGCATATGTATGCTGACATGTATGTCGCTCGCGTGTGCGTTGGGAGCGGCAAGCCGGCGGAGAGGCAGGGGCCGTCATTTTGGAAGAAGAATTTAATCTAATAAACTAAACGGATCTAATTGAACATAATAAACCATGAGATTTGTTTGCACTGGAATATCGACGTGTCGAAAATTCTGAACAATCATATCAAAAGGTATATATATATATAACTCATAATTGATTCATAACGTCAAAATGAAATAAGTGACATAATGTGCTTTAAGGTGTGTGCACATGCAAGTCAAGGGACATGGCGTCAAATGAAAACCAGCTGACACCACAAGCAAAGAGTCGGCTTTAAGAGAGCGATAGGCCATGTAACAATCATATTGCCACAGTGAGCGCATTTCTTTGGTAACCCGGGTGTATCCCTGCGGTGGACCGAATACGCACATTACGCATCGGTAAACCGCCCGACACTTCTTTCACCCGGGCATAGGTGCGCACGCATCCATTCGGTATGCCGATGTGCCCCGTTCAAAACAGCACGGGTCATTCGGGAGAAGACGGCGGCTGATTGAAGGAATACCGAACGTGGCCCAAAGAAATGCACCTAGTAAACATACTAAGTAACGAACGAGACGGAATGAAGCATAGCGTGAGACGGAGGACGAAAATCGAGGTTATGGGATTGCCCGGTGTAGGCCATATTTAGCGTTGAGCAAAATGCGAACGTGTTCTAGGGTCAATAGCTAGGCGATAGAGACATTTGTCCTTCAGTTATGGTTTGACGAAACCACCAACAATTTGCTATACTTCGCCATTATTGCACGTTTATTAGTGAAGTGAAGTAGATAGGTCTAAGTTGAACATTATAAGAACGACCGCGGTGGTCTACATGCCATATCGACCAAGTTATAGGCCTAAGCCGAAACGTCACCGCGCTGTCAGTCAGTTTGCGTATCGAGGCTTTATAATGGGATTGACCATGCTTTTATTATTGTTTCGCGTTCAAACTATCGATTTCGATGCCGTTTGGCACTAATATTTGTACATATTCCACGACGTATGGGTCCTCGACCTTCATTCATGTAGTAACAGCGATTTCCAAAAAAAAAATGGAACCATCCTAATATCGTGATTTAAATCCTAAGTTCCGGATTGACCCGTAAGATTCAGATTGTCCCCTAAGATCCGGATTGACCCCTCAGATCCCCGATTTTGCCTTTCAGATCCGGATTAGGCCCATCAGATCGGGATTGACGCCCCTAGGATTGGGATTGAACCCCTCAAATCCGAATTGAAACCTAACATCCAGATTCAACCCCTAGTCACCCGATTTGACTCTTCAGATCCAGTTTGACCCTTAGTATCCGGATACGACCCCTCAGATCCCGATTTGACCTTTCAGATGCGGAATGAACCCCTAGGATCCCAAATGACCCCTCAGATCCCGATTTGACCCCTTATATCCGGATGGGCACCCAAGATCCAGATTGACCCCTCAGATCCCGATTAGACCATAAGATCCCGATTTGACCTTCAGATTCAAACTTGACTCTTAAAATTTACACCCAGATTTACCCATATGATCCGGATTGACTCATACGATCCCGATTTGACCTTTGAAATCCTGATTTTACCCCTAGGATCCGGATTAAACAATACTCGATTTGGTCCAGATCGAAGGCTTTAACCCTTCAGTCCAGATTTGAGCCGTAGGATCCGGATTGACCCCTACGATCCCGATTTGACCCTTGAGATCGTGCTTTGACCCCTAGGATCCGGATTACCCTGTAGGATCCCGGTTTGACCCTTCAGATCACTAATTGACCACAAAGATCCCCATTTGACCCCAAAGATCCCAATTTGACCCAAATAATCCCGATTTGACCCCAAGGATCCTACATTGACCTTTCAGATTCCGATTAAACCCCTAGGATTCGGAGGATCAAGGTAGACCCCTTAGATCCCGAATTACCTCTCAAGTCCCGATTTGATCCTTCAGATCTAGATGTGACCCCTCTAATCCCGATTTGACCCTAGCTATTTGAGCCATCAAAACCCGGATTCGACGATTAGCTTCTGGATTCGACCCCTAGGATACACACACACATAACCATACAGAAACAGGCAAATCGAACATACCGACATAAGACGGATTTTCGTCTTAATAGCACTCATCAACTGGTCTTCTGGACGTCTGTGTGATAACCATGACTAATAGAGAAAAGCGAAATGGTAAATATGCCACTTTCGATAACCTGACTCTCTTGTCGCTTTAACTCGACGCCGTTAAATCAACACAGCAAACCGACGAAGTGGGTGAGAGCAACCTCGTAGCATTGAAGATGCGAATCGGTAATTTCGCACCAGGAAGTTTTACCCTGGAGGCCAAAACAGTTCAAGAGCTGCTGACAGAGTGGATGTACTAAGACTGTCAACACACTGACGCTGTATGCTTATTTATCATGTGGCCCGTCGTGGTGGGGGGGGGGGGCGGGGTAATTAATACATTACTGTGGGCGGGGGCGTTCCGCGGTAAAGCCCCCCCCCCCCTTTTCCACCGCCAAAATCCGCTATGTGGGGGCGTTTTACAGCAAAAATCCGCAAAATCCGGGTTTTCTATCGCGGCAACCCGCTCTATTAACGCACGAGAGGGGGATATTTCCCCCAGGGCAAATATTTGTTTGGCAATCCGTTGGGATTTTTTTAGCCACTGTGGAAAATAACAAATTGCTTCAGCCAGTGCCATGGTAAGCAAAATGTATCACGTATTTTTGTCGAGGCCTTAGGGGCGGAGAAAACTTTTGTTCTGAAAAAGGCTAGCATCCCCCACTACGATATTGAAGAGTAGGTCTTGGTAGGCCCGCCCCAATAGCTCAGTGAGTTAGAGTGGCCACATGAGAGCCTAACGGCTCATTGGTGGGTGGTTCGAGCCCCGCTGTGGCCATGGCTGTGCTTGTCGCAGGATAAAGATCGCATGTCCTTCGCAAAGAGTAGGGGGTCAGCTACAAAATACATTATTTGATCAGGAACGTTCCCTTTTCTTTTCCAGAGTTCATTTACAAAACCACATTTATATGCACGTTCCACAGGTGAATTCATCACAAAGCTAGAAATCTCTCAGTATCTGCTGGCCTGTATTTACATGCACATGTAAGCCATCACCCGCTCCCGTGACGTAGGGACTTGCGTAGTGTCCTTCATCCTGATTGGTTAATAGGAGGCAAGGGTGAATTAAATGTGTGCGCCCACCGAAAGTACACTTATGGGCGACAATAGGGTTTTTAAGCCTACATTTTTTTCTCTCTCCCAATTCGTAACTATATTTTTTTTTCTCTTAGGAAAGGTATCTTTAGATTATATTATCTTGTTGGCACTTCCCTTACGGTCGTAATTGGTTTCCCCTTTAAAGTAATATATTCAGGGTTTTTTTTCTTGATTACCAACCTGTTTTTCATGTCAAATAAGTATATTCCGTCTTGAATTTAAATCCTAAAAGCCTCTGGGCTATCCGGAGAGAAACAAATTTGTTCTCCGGAACTGAGTTTTATGGCCAGCTGTATATCCCTGCGCGCCTGTTCCCTGTTTGGTGTTCTGTGTGATGCCGACCGCGGCTAGGACGTCTGCGCAGACTCACAGGCACAGTAAATCAGTTGAGGGGGGAGGCCGGGGGGGGGGGAAGGGGGGGTAGGCGGCCCCACAACGCATACTAAACACACAAGGTGTCCAACTCCCGCTGGAACTGAGCGACAGGCACCCGCTTCAACCCCCAATATCGCATCTTTACCGCGCTTGACAGGCCCCGTAATTGCCTAAGTCCGATATCTAAGTAATTTATTTACTTCATCAATAAGTAAGCGAGACCTGTACTGCCGTGTAGTCGCGACAAATAAAGAATTATGCAATGACAACAACCAACAGATTGAGCAAACATGGCTGACATCGCGAGAATTCGCTCAATACCCCGACATTCCCCCCCTGGAGAATCCCCCCCCCCCCCAGAGAATTCCCCCTTGACAACTCCCTCCCCCCGACAATTCTCCCCCGGACAACTCCCTGCTAGGACAAGTCCTCCCCCCCCCCCCAGATAGTTTTCTCCCCAGACACCTCCCCCCCCTCCGAGACAATTTCCCGGACATTGTCACCCACGTCTCCCCAAACCGAGAAGCCCCGACTCCGATCTCTCCCCCCCCCCCCCACAAACCATCCCCATCGGTCAAGCCCCAACTCCCCGGAGTACCACTAGTGTGTTGAGCGTGTGGAGGAGCGTGTCGTGGGGCATGTGTCATATTATATTTTCGTATACACTGACGTTACAGTTAACTTGTGAAACATACATATTCATCATTAGCTTCGGATGTATTAGGTCGACACTGCGGATCTCAAGGGGTGGGAGGTGTGTGTGTGTGTGTCTGTGTGTGTGTGTCGGAGGAGGGGGGGGGGGGTTCGCTGTGTAAATACTGTAGGAAGATAAATGGTGCAATGTTTCGAATCCGTATTAAGTCAAACAGTCAAACCTAAATTAAACATTGCAACTTAATAGGTCTCCTTAAATTTCAGTGGAATAAAAGGTGCATATGAAAATATTGGTCCGGACTGGGGTTTTGTCCGACGGGGGGTCGAGGCTGTCTGGGTATTTTCGGGGGCGAGGGGTCCGTTTATGGGTGTGTGTTCCCAGGGGGTGGTTAATTGTCGGGGGGCAATAGATTGGAGGGGCATTGTCTGGGGTTGGGAGGGGCGCCCTGGGGGCAATTGCTTCGAAGGGGAATTGTCTGGAGTGGGGGTAGAGGGGGGTTTCTTTGTAGCAATTGCCCGGAGTGACTTGTCATGGGCGGGAATTGTCCGGGGGGATGATCGGGGCGGGTGGGGGGTTGGAGCGTATTCCGGGGAGAATGGTCTCGGGGGGGAACTTACCGGGGGGAAGTTGTCTTAGGGGGCAATTGTCCGAGGGGGGATCGTTGAGGGGGAGTTGTCCCGGGGGGGGGGACTTATCCTCGGGGAAATGAGTTAATTGTCCTAGGGGGAATTGTCCGGGGAAGAATTGTCTGTGGGGGGGGGGGGAGCTGACCAGGGGCAATTGTCCGGGGGGGGGGGGGTGGGGGAGTTAATTGCCCTGCTCCTTTTGCCGGGATTGTAGGCCTACTGCATAGCTTAAATATACTTTTTAAACTACTCTGAGATTCCTCCTTACTAGACTTACTGGAGTGTATTGTACATGATATTATGAGCTTATAACAGTCTTACTGCTTTTTATCCAGGGTCATAGATAGTCGTACGCACGTACGCACATGCGTACACATTGGGCTGCACAGGCAGGTAATTTTTTATATATGTCCTTTTGCCTCGGAACCGTTTTTAAAGTATGCATGAGGTCCAACAACTCGTCTCACGCGACACCACGTCCTTGGCAATTTTGTACATTGATGTGCCTGTGGTCTAGACAATGTTGCCTCGCCCGTATTCGGCTCGCACGCATTGTATTTGGCTCCATATGACATAGCTCAACCTGGGCAAGGTGAGGCGGGTGTCACTGACGCGTTGCTTCTTTCGCCCACATCAACCAAAATGCTGAGACTCGGCATAGACACGGGATACAATCGCTGTTTGCGGAAGATTTTGTGCGATGACCATTAATTGGAGGTTTCAATACAAAACGATTACCTCTAATTCTTAGTTATTTCAATTACAGAACATTATTCTCTAGGAGTGTCTGAGTGAAATAATCTTGCTGCAACTAATACTCGCTCAACTCTTTTCATTTTGTCCATTGACAAGTTTGCTGATTTGTGTCGCTGTCTCGATTAGTCTTGCAGTAGCCCTGAAGAAACCAGGGGCCGTATTCATAATCGCCACTTAGGCTACGCAACTAGACTTAGCGATAAGTGGAAGATTTGTCGAGCGATTATCGGGTTCAAAATACATAAGTAGACACACACGAAGTGGATTTTTTTAATTAAGCAAGTGCTAAGATTATATTGAAGAGGATTTCGTAATCATGAACACCACCACAGCGAGCTGGTTAGGCTAAGACGAAAACGCGCCCTGCCAGCTAGGCGGTAGCTAGGCCTGGGTTCGCCAGGGCTAGTCTTGCAGCAAAGGCGTCGACCGCACCAGTGGCAGTTCCAATGCTCACAATCATTAAGAATTAGAGGTGATCGTTTTGTATTGCAACCTCCAGCAACTTATAAAGAGGACTTCTCACGGTTTTTGAGACCCAATAATAATGGCGACCTACGCCATGGCGGTAAGGACGGCCTATCAGTATCAGTCTGCCGTAATCATAAACGCCATCAAACAGGGCTAAGCTGAAGGCATCCATCGCAACACATTGTCAGTCGTCTGAAGAACAACTGACTGTAGCACGCCTTTAATCTTAAAGTCCTGTATCTTCTCTTCCATGGTGTATGTTTTTATAATAGAATCAACCAAGGCACAACCGTCAGACACAGGGTGACACTCACTGACTATATAGCTCAGGCGAAACGCTGTCTATCGGGAGATCGGGTGACACTGTCGCTGTGCACCACATTGTCAACAAGGTGTATGTGACATGTAATCGTTGCAACGTTTCATTGCTTGACTGGAAAGGTTCGGCAACGTTTTGATACGAGCTGGCCAATACGAAGATTGGTAAATACAGAAATAATGGCCAGGGGTGTGCCGTACACTTCGTTGATGAAGTGTAACATTACCCTCGTTGATTTGATAGATACATTTGTCACGTTTCCACATGTTAACTTCAGTTTGGCAAATAATTGCGACAACGACTTTTCGGGACATCATTTGATAACCGTAGTGGTCGACAGATTAAAAAGTCTGCTTTAAAGGAAGCCGCCCCCCTAGCCTCTAATGCTGCTTTACCGAATAATATAACATCCAAGTGTCTATCCTCAAAATTACAAAATTATCCGTCTGATATGTGGCTCGCAATAAAATTTAGAAGTAACCGCCAGCCACGATTTTGCCGCTTAACCAGACGGCAGCTCTAAATATATTCAAACCGGAAATGACGCCTACTGTGTGCGCAAAAGAAGAACGCATGATCAGCGTTAATATAAATAGCTGCGATGCCAACTATTTTTCTAACTTCTTTTACGGAGACAATCGTCGCAAGACGTATATCGAATTGTGTGAATGTTATTTTCCATGAAGCACTAAGATCGTGGTCTACTGCGCGGCTTGGAACTGCCGCAATTCATCCGCAAATCGCGGCCCTGATTTCTCGTTTCACGCGTTTCTCCCGAAGAGTACCTGGGGCCGACACGATAGCTCAGTCGGCACGTGGATGAGTAGTTCGAGCCCTGCTGTGGCCATGTCTCTGTGGTCGCAGGACAAAGATCCCATGTCTTTCTTCGTAAAGAGTAGTGGGTTACCCCCGGGGACATGGCTCCAGTCTCCGTTCCTTCTCCCATTGACGCGATATGACCAAAAGTGGTTAAAGCGTCCTGAATAATCAACCAAACCAACCTGAAGGGTACCTCCACTGTGAATAGGTCCCTCCGCTAGATAACTTCCAGTTATAACGTACGGTGGCGCCATGAAGGGTCACAATATACGTCACTTGCTCCGGCAAAATGGCGCGCTGCTGGACATTGATGGGGCGGGTTGCCTTATTTTTATTTCTCCTTACCAGTCGGCAGAAAAGAAGCATTAACAGTCGCCAAATTAATTTTAAGATGTAAACTTTCTTTGCAGATCGCGATTAGTTTAGGTTGGACACCCGCTTTAAATGACTATATATTATATGTAATAATGGCAACACACACCTTATTATCACAGTTATAACATTACATTTTCAATTGTATTCATTAGAAATGACTGAAAGATTAGTGTCACAACTATTTAAATGCACGGGCGAGTCGGCTTTAAGTAAATTGGGTGCTGTTAGGAACTACTGAATCTCTTGCATACAATTAACCATAATAAGTTACGACGTACACGTGGTTCTTATTATGGTAAAAAAATTGGTATATTCCTCATTGTAATCATGTTCATGTGTTAATGATTCCTGATAAAGGCAGTAAACAAGTTTATTAACACTGTAACACAAGGAATAGCTGATGTTAGGACCCAAAGTGTCATAGTGACTAAAACGTCATACCACACGGCCTGCGCCATCTACGAGCATATAATGTACAGTTTCGATCGCCATGTCAATTGACGGGGCTTTGAATATATGAGGCAGCAACTCTTTCAGTTTCAAATATATACAAATGCTTTCATATGTGATGGAATATATGGGGTATCGCACCCCCCCCCCTCCCGGGTCTATCCCTTGGAACCTTCTACCCCTAGAAACCTTAGATTTCCCGCACCGTTTTTGTGGGTGATAACCGAAATGGTTGAAGTCAAACTTATAACTGTGTATTTCATTCTACCAAGATATGGCGTTTTCGTTACCAGGACCTTATGGGTTCTAACATACTACCATGTTAACAATCATATGGTATCGCATATATATAAATTGTCGTACAAACTAGTATGTACTGGCTCGGCATCAGCCTCGACTAATTTCTATAATTAACATATATTATTATAGTCCGATGTTGTTGACAATAAACCTGATTTACCCAGTTTCGACCCAGCATCAAATATGTCTAAACTTGTTAAACTTTACGTGACAGTACGTTAAGAATCATTTCAATATTAACTCACACAAGCATTCTGTAGAAATGCGCATTTATTTGATATATGAACAGAAACCTAACCGGATAACAATTCTTTTCACCCTTAGGCCGATATTCGATATAACAGTCAATCTAAACTTTAATCGATAGATAATCCTATATATTAAATAATAATACCGCCCTGTAATGGGCTGAATCTGACTTTATAACGTCTTAGCCATGCGATTTAACCATGTTAACTGTTCAAATAATTTCAAGCTGGAGTTTGCTATATTTACACTCCTCCATCTCCAGGAGGCTTGAACAATGTTGACCGTGGCTATTTAATCTCAACTGTTTTAAACCATTTGATCCCAAGTATATCATGCAATCTATAGAAAACGAGCTAGTGTATTGGTCATTGTCATGAATACATGAATTACCCCAATTAAAACAGATGCTGGTATATATGTTAGCATAATAACAACATTTATTCCCACTATAAGCAACAGTGGACGCAACCAGCTATTAGCTGACTCAGCGTTTGTACTTCAAAGTCTATATTTACAGACACATGCCCGGGTAACGGTGACGTTACCGCTAGAAATATGCAGACAACAATATACCGCAACAATCGATGTAAGAATCGTTTGCGGGATGACCAATTATTTGGCAGCAGGAAGCAGGATTGGCATGTGCAATAGTTCCCCTTCGAAATAAAATGATTGTTGGTTGTTTCTTAGCCCCGCTTGTGTGTACACAAAGGTCTATTATAGGGCTAATGAGCCTTGCGGGACATGAAGATGGGAATTCGTACCCGCGACCTACTGATCTGTGGCTAAGCCTGTGTATCGATTAAGCCATGGAAGCTCTTTAGGATACCGACGATGGGATCTCCGTGCTCTTTGCGCACTCTTTGCATCAGTTTTACAGGTCACCAACATACAGCTCATCAGACCTCTTGTTCACCCTGGACGGGCTGTAAATTGATCTCTTCTGTGTTCCTGATGTCCTCGTAGAACGACCCGGGGTTCTCATATTGGGGGTCCTGGAATGTTGGATTCATGGAATGGGTTACGTGTAGAAAAAGTCAAGACTGTAAATAAGTAAGTTCAACATAATGCCTCAGTACTCAATACATTCGTTTACATATATTTAGATAGTTAAATGGTTTAATTATGGCTGAGCCTAATGCTTTGGACCCTTAGCCTCAGGCCGAGATAAGCCAGGCGATGTCCAGGAGTAACCAGTACACGGTGCGAGGGAGAACATGGAATATTTATCTTGCAGAAACCTCTGCACTTGCACAGTGGGGTGCAAGCCATGCACCGGCCACTTAGAGTGGTTGCCCACCAAAACACATAATCGACGATCGCCGAACGCGCTACCTACTTAAATTGGCCACGGAATAAACCCTTGCTCAGATAGAGACGCACCTTCTCTCCCAGATTCTCGTATCCACCGTCCTCCTGGCGGACAGAATCGATGGCTACCCCGGCCGGCTCGCTAGGTGGCGCTGTGGATAGCCTTGTCTCCACAGCTGGCGGGATGGCGACTGGCGTTGATCGTTGTGTAGTTGGAGACGGGTTGAAGACCCCGTGACACCCACGGTGTCTGACGACGATCACGACCAGCGTGATAACTAGAGCGACCACAACACAACCCAGCACAGCCAACAGCGCTGCGGAGTGAATAAAATAAATAGATGTAATATCAACATGATGGAGTGAATATGTGAACCATTGTAACCCCAATAAATCAATATGGAAGTGCCCTACATTCATGAGCGCAACCATCATATACAAACAAGTTTTTCTATAGGCCTAACTTACCTGGCTGGATTGTAGACGAAGTAGTCAGTTTGGCGTCACCTTCAAAGACAAACGTGTACTAATGTAAGAACTGTCAACAAGCTACATATTGGTCAATCGCATAAGAGTCACAAAACGAAAATCATCTCAGATCTAAACAAGCAAGTTTATCTTCAAGTCCAACTCCTGGGTCCAAAACGACTTTTAAGACCCGAATTCCCATATATTGTGCCATACAAATAGAATAAATATCAATTTTATTCAGGGCAGAATTAGAAATGTTAGTCATTATCCCATTTGACGCGTTGAGATATCAAGAAAAAGTCTATCAAAGAGGCGATCATTTGACGCTTCCTGACGGTAATGAAGATTCGAATGTGAAGAGATGGTGTGCTGTACCGGTGCGCACGCATCCGATGGGCAGTCGTACCGTTCCCTTTGACAAAACCCAGTTACAAAACATCGCCGATTAAAAAGGTAGTTTAGATATTAAAAATTTAGCGTATATCAAACACGTACTACTCACGTCCTTTCCTTAAAAAAATAACGTCACTTTGCGCGAACAAAATATCGCTTTGATCGTTCAGAGTTAATGCCAAACTTTGTTCAGATTTCGTAAATAAAAAGTGCCACACCTACCAAATCATGGACCATGCATTTTGCATATCGACCCAGATTGCTGCAATATTTACGTATTTACGGATAAATCACATTCATTTGAGTATTAATTTACCCATAAGTTGGCCTCTTAAGTTACGGTCATCAAGTTGCGCAAAGTAATAATTATAGTCTTACAATCGCAGATTACGACCGAGGACTTTTCTTCACGTAAAATAAGGTTGTCACCATCAACAATCGCAATAAAACTCGCCTCCATCCAGAATTGAACGCAGAACCTTACGATCAAAAGCCGACCGTTCTCCCGATTGAGCCAGATAGCGTCACAGCTCTAGTGGCGTTGTTTGAAAGCGCTTACATCTGAATTCACAATATCTTTTTGCGGCCCGGCTCGCCCAATGTTTTGGATACTTATTTTAAATAGTAGTCTTAAAACTTAGCAACAACACCATATCGGTCAAACATTGTGGTGGCAATAATAACTGTGTTCGCTTCCTCGTCCACAAACGGTGATGATCATATATGGTGTATAAACTGGGACATTTCTGACCTATTGTTTTATTTTTGCTCCCAAATGCTCCTATGATGTTATAGAGTTGGGTTATATATGAGTTGCTGGTCATGTTAAATAACTGTTAGAACAATAGCATTACATCTGAAGGCCTCTAAAATGCTGTATTCTGACCCAAACCGCCCTGCTGCTCATGCAGTCGACAATCGTTGTCAAAGCGACACTGCATAGAACAATGAAACATGACGTCACGCACAAAAGAATTGTAGTTATAGCTTTAAATGGCCCAGCTTAAATGCTTAGTTGCCTAGTTGCACGTGCCATGTTTCTTGTCAACGATATATATGGTATAAAAAGGCGACTAGCCAACTGTATGTGGCAAGGGTTGCGATTTGCGGACAGTCAGTCCCAAAATGCTTTACTTTGATCGTTGCATGCGGAAATTAAACCAAAGAAGCAGAGATAAGTCAACGTATTAAATTTAGATTCAACTGGTAATAATAGTAATAGCGCGCGTTTTGCATGGCGTTAGGCACTTTATTGGCCCTTCATCAAGCTGTAGAAGCCCTTCATTTTTATTATCTGCCCTCGGCCTCTGCGTGGCCTCGGGTGGATAATGAAATTTTGCGGGCTGCTAGAGCTTGATGTCGGGCCAATAAAATTGCATAACGCCCCACTAACTCGCGCTATTGTTATATTCGCATCTGCGCGCCACTTCATTAGTCCCAGAGAAGTGGGTCCTTGTTAATGATAAACCGGCGCATATCGGGGAAACATGGCTGCTACACATGTGACGTCACCGACGAGGCTCCCGATCCGGGATTAAAGAAGTGGACCAACAGAAGTTTGATCGTTTAATCCGTTAGATGGCGACATCACATGGTAGGCGTATGACCAGTTTCAGTCTCTAGGAATTTGTTCCGAGCAAGCGACCCCTGGCGGAGCAACGTGCAGTGAAACATGGCTGCTACACATGTGACGTCACCGACGAGGCTCCCGATCCGGGATTAAAGAAGTGGACCAACAGAAGTTTGATCGTTTAATCCGTTAGATGGCGACATCACATGGTAGGCGTATGACCAGATTCAGTCTCTACGAATTTGTTCTGAGCAAGCGACCCCTGGCGGAGCAACGTGCAGCGATATTTATAAATGAACATTAAAAACCAAGTGCAGAAATATTTCTATTTTTGAAGATTATCATTCAATACATTTAATACCCGACTTAATACCCGAACTCGGTTTTCTGACCCCGGCCGACAATTCTAACGACTTTTTTTCCCGTTGTTGCAAAGTTTTAATTAACTCAATACAGTTGTAAAGTGCAAGCGGTGAAAACAGCATGGTTTTGAGATTGTATTTAGCCAGCCGAATTTTATAATCTGTTTCATTTTGCTGACATTTTTTTCCAGAAAACTAATTCTCAGCAACTCCGCTGAGCAAAGTCGTGATACAAATACAATACGGAATCATGATACCGCTGTGATATAGCTTTCATAGCTCGTTCTTTTTATCGAACCTCACGTTGGCTCAAATATCGCTCGAGCTCAAACGTAGAACTCTACCACTGCCACACTACCTCTGGCGCTACAATATGCCTCGCACTGAATTATTATGGCCGAATTATCTGGCTTATCCATCAAACACACCTTGTAAGGCAACGCTTAGTACTGGACTGCTGGCAGCCAAGCCAGCGCTGTTGATAACCAGCAGCGTGACGTCATAGCGACCGGCAGACGGCGGCGTCATTCTCCCTGACGACGTGGCATCTGGCGCGAAACTCACACTGTGGTTGGTCCGGGATCCGGAGGCACTGTACCGCATTAGGTATGCGGTTATGTAATCACACCCGGTGTTGACGGGAGGCTGCAGTAGGAAGGCAATGCGACACCATATGAAGTCTCACATGACGGCGAAAGATCACAGGGCTCCTTCAGTCATCTAGGGAGCCCGGCCTTACCTGCCAGGTGACGGTGAAAGATCCCAAGGCTCCTTGTGTCATCTCGGGAGTCCGGCCTTACCTGCCAGGTGACGGTGAAAGATCCCAGGGCTCCTCCTGTCATCTCGGGAGTCCGGCCTTACCGGCCAGGTGACGGTGAAAGATCCCAGGGCTCCTTCTCTCACCTCGGGAGTCCGGCCTTACCTGCCAGATGACGGTGACAGATCCCAGGGCTCCTCCTGTCATCTCGGGAGCCCGGCCGTACCTGTCAGGTGATGGTGAAAGATCCCACGCCTCCTTCAGTCATCTCAGGAGCCCGCCGTTACCTGCCAGGTGACGGTGAAAGATCCCAGGGCTCCTTCTGTCATCTCGGGAGTCCGGCCTTACCTACCAGGTGATGGTGAAAGCTCCAAGGGCTCCTTCAGTCATCTCAGGAGCCCGCCGTTACCTGCCAGGTGACGGTGAAAGATCCCAGGGCTCCTTCTGTCATCTCGGGAGTCCGGCCTTACGTGCCAGGTGACGGTGAAAGCTCCAAGGGCTCCTTCAGTCATCTCGGGAGTCCGGCCTTACCTGCCAGGTGACGGTGAAAGATCCCAGTGCTCCTTCAGTCATCTCGGGAGTCCGGCCTTACCGGCCAGGTGACGGTGAAAGCTCCAAGGGCTCCTTCTGTCCTCTCGGGAGTCCGGCCTTACCTGCCATGTGACGGTGAAAGATCCCAGGGCTCCTTCTGTCATCTCGGGAGTCCGGCCTTACCTGCCATGTGATGGTGAAAGATCCTAGGGCTCCTTCTGTCATCTCGGGAGCCCGGCCTCACCTGCCATGTGACGGTGAAAGATCCCAGGGCTCCTTCTGTCATCTCGGGAGTCCGGCCTTACCTGCCAGGTGACGGTGAAAGATCCCAGGGCTCCTTCTGTCATCTCGGGAGACCGGCCTTACCTGCCATGTGACGGTGAAAGATCACAGGGCTGCTTCTGTCGTCTCGGGGGTCCGGCCTTACCTGCCAGGTGACGGTGAAAGATCCCAGGGCTCCTTCTGTCATCTCGGGAGTCCGGCCTTACCTGCCAGGTGACGGTGAAAGACCCCAGGGCTCCTTCTGTCATCTCGGGAGACCGGCCTTACCTGCCATGTGACGGTGAAAGATCACAGGGCTGCTTCTGTCGTCTCGGGAGCCCGGCCTTACCTGCCAGGTGACGGTGAAAGATCCCAGGGCTCCTTCTGTCATCTCGGGAGTCCGGCCTTACCTGCCAGGTGACGGTGAAAGACCCCAGGGCTCCTTCTGTCGTCTCGGGAGTCCAGCCTTATCTGCCACGTAACGGTGAAAGATCCCAGGGCTCCTTGTGTCATCTCGGGAGTCCGGCCTTACCTGCCAGGTGACGGTGAAAGATCCCAGGGCTCCTTCTGCAACCTGTGTCGTCACTTGCGTTGAAATCGGTTGGTCCGGGGCTTGATAAAATCGACAGAACCATAATAAAACTTAATAAATAATAATTGTGAATGTGAAAAAAATTGACAGTTACTATATTTTCGAGCAAGGACCTGAACATTACAATTATCATTGACAATCAATATAACTTACCTATGCATGCTGTCTTTACTGATGGTCCTTTTATGGTGTCACCGTTCTCCCTCATATCCGCCCAGGTTCTGTACTGGTCCAAGATGAACTCATAATGGGTGTTATGGTTTAGACCGGATATTGTTTCGGCCCGTAATTTCTGGCCACTAAGGTGTGCCACGCTAGGGCCGTCAGTGAAGTTCGAACCCGGACCTCTGTAGCTGATCCGGTAGCCGTAATGAGTCTCGGCTCCCTCGGGTAGGTCCTTGTTCTGCTCGAAGACGATCACCACAAACGAACTCCCCACATTTCCAAGAGTCACGCTCTCGCCGTTATCTCGTGGAAGGGCTGGTAAAGGAACGTTTACGTTAGATGTGTTATGGTCAACCAATGTCGGGTCACAATGTATGATTGGCGCAGTGCACTACACCCTTACAAACATAGCCCGTCAAACATCAAGGCCATATTATGAGCAACGGAACAAAATAAAAGATTTACCCCTCTCACATAAACAATACTAAAAATTCAAATTGGAACTGAATAAAGCAATAGAAATAAAAAAATAATATCAGGTTCAACGTTGTGCAGTACCTATAAAGACGCGGCAGTCCGTTCCCGTGTACCAATCCTGACACCCGCCGGGACACGACCCGTCACTGGGTGAACAGCTGTTGGGGTCGCCGGTCCCACAACGTCCACTGCAGCTCTCGGCACAGTTCAGGCCGTACGTCCCGTAGTCACACGCTGGGAACCCAAGGCGGATTATGTGGCTAACACAAGGTAAAGGTCGTTAATTTGCTATACTTGTGGGTATAAAAAGTGGTCTTTGATGCACCAAGCAATGTTCTCTAATGTTATGCTTTTGTTATGGATCTGAAATATATATTTTTGGTTCTGTAACATTATTATAGAAATATAAATATATTTTTCAAAAACACACAGGGTAAAGGTATGGTCGGGATACATATATAGGCCTACAGATCCCTCTTGGAAAATATCTTTCTGCTAAATTGATAATTAAGATTAATATTCTTATATTATAGCTGATCATATAATTATGTGACACATTCAAGTTAACTATTACATTCTAACTGATACCGACGATGTGTGCGGAACTAATAAAACGGAATAATATCATAGACATGGGCTAATCTTGCTAATTTTAGGTCTTTAAGAAATGCATTATTATGGCAAGAGGCAAAAGTGGAAAAGATCTTCTAGTATTAAGGACGTAGCATAACGGAAACTATACATTCACACAAAATATGCACAAGCCATGCACAAAATGTCCAGTAAAATATCAGTTTCTGTATGCGATGTATTTGTAGAAGCCAGGATGTATCATTTCTATTGTGAACGATATTAAATGTGTCTCAGCGGCGTAAAAGGTCCCATGTAAAAATGTGTCTTGCGCTGTAATTTTATGAGGGTTTAAATACCGTAAGGATAGTTACCTTCCGTGCACTGCGGCCACTTTAATCCAGGAGAAGAACACGAACGACATCCGATGACCTGCGAACAGTCCTGACACGCATCACAACCTGTGGAACACAGGGAAAAGGGAACAAGTGTTAGTCCTGACACTCATTACAGCCTGTGGAACACGAGGACAAGAGAAGAGACCTGGAGACACTCCTAAGAACCTGTGGAACGCAATGGCAAGAGAACAATCCTGGGGACAGTCACCACATACTTGGGGGCACAAAGACAAGAGAGCAGTATTGGGGACATACATCACAACCTGAGTGTCCGCGAGACCTGTGGAATAGAAGGACAAGAGAACAATCTTTACACTCGTCGTAATCTGTTGAACGCAAGGATAAGAGAAGAGTCCTGGGCCCGTAATTTCGAAAGGCCGGGGCCAAATATGTCTCCCCGCTCCATGCTAATGTCCAATTCTAGGGCGAAATATTTTGCCCCTGGAGTTTCGAACTTACGGGCAAAGGAGATACTCATCGCAACTTGTTGGAACACAAGGACAAGAGAACAGTCCTGGGGCCACACGTCACAACCTGTGGAACACAGGGGCAAAAGAACGGTCATGAAAATACTAATCATAACCTGTGGAATACAAGGACCAGACAACAGTCCTGGAGACACTCATCACAATCTGTGGAACACCGGGATAAGGGAACAGTCCTGGAGACACTCATCACAACCAGTTAAACACAAGGACAAGTGAACAGTCCTGGAGACACTCATCACAACCTGTGGAACACAAGGACAAGAAAACAGTCCTGGAGACACTCATCACAACCTGTGGAACACAAGGACAAGAAAACAGTCCTGGAGACACTCATCACAACCTGTGGGCAATTAGGATTATAACAAAAAGTCATTATATTGCACACACGGACCCGCTATTCAAATATCTCAAAATCTTGAAACTAAAAGATATACATACATTACAACAACTAAAATTTTACCACCAACTCATAAATAATAACCTACCAGCTTACTTTCTCGAACACATGACATTCCTCAAGATAAATGACTTACATAGTCATAACACAAGACAAAACCACACATTTCATATCCCGTCTACCAAACACAAATTCTGTCAACTTACTTTAAGACATAGCCTCATCCATCACCTAAACAACACCCCCTCGCATATCATTAGCAAAGCAACCACACATTCGCTGAAAAGTGATGCGTCTCATATTAAGGTTCATTTATTAATCGGTTATAAGGAATGTTGTGAAGCCTCATATTGTTATGTCTGCCACACACTCACGGAATAGGTATTTAGCTTTCTTAAACTTTTACTTTGGATTGTCTGTGTTGTAGAAATTCGAAATACCATATTTGCTGTTGTAAATATATTATATAGTGCATATGAATTCGGAAACAATATGTTAGAATCAGTGTCGTTTTTAGCGTAACGTAACTGGCTTGTGTAACTGGCGTTTTTTTTTTTTTTTTTTTTTTTTTTTTTTTTTTGGAGGTGGCTTACATGCTAGCGACTGCCTAGCAGTCTTAATGTGAGTCTCCTCGGTCAGGCAACCCTATCAAATTTGTGTGTGTGTTTTTCTTTTCCTGTTTGTTTTGTTATGTATGCTTGACCCAATAAAACGATTCTGATTCTGATTCTGATTCTGTGGAACACACGGACAAGAGGCCAATCCTCGAAACATTCATCACAACCTGTGGGACACTAGGACCAGAGAACAATCCTGGAGACATTCATCACAACATGTGGAACACAAGGACAAGAGAACAATCCTCGAAACATTCATCACAACGTGTGGAACACAATGACAAAGCGAATCGTTATGCGCGATATTACAACTCACACTCAAAATGTTTTAAAATGCTCCAATCTTTATATTGCGTGTTATGCATCGGCGACAGAAATAGGGCTACAGCATGATCTTGTTCCAATAAAATTGTCTATATAATGCAGTGTAATAGTAAGAAGTTCATGAATCTGTCCTAATTTCGACATTTTGCAACATTGTGTTCTATTTCCTAATCAATTTTATATCTAATTGGAGCAAAATAATTAAGTGTCAGGCAATCACTTTGTTGATCTATTATCTTGTGCTCACTGCTAAACAAATTAAAAGAGGAGATATCGCAGATATCCAGGAAGTGGGCTAATTCTCAAACTGGTGTCCCTGTCTTGCTGCCTATCAATTTGAGATACCGCATACTGATACTTGTCAATAACTTCCACATTGTTTCCTTTTCAGTGAAAATAAGCAGCATTTGTCAACAAAGGGTTACTAAGCAATTACTGTTAGTTAGTAAATTTACACTAAGCCTAAAAGATCGAGGAGGTATGCAAATTTTGAGGTAAAGGAATTTACTATTTGTCAGTTTTTCAACAACCTAGCTATTCTGGGCATAAAATAGGTTTCTGTCCCCAAGCATGCTGCATACAGAAATAGGTATATAAACTATGTTGGTAAATTTCAGTTGGTAGGCAAAACAATCGATCAAATTTGCCGCAAAAATTGCTTTTAGTTTAAACATTTTTATTTACGCAATCGGAAAACAGAGATTGCCTATACAAATTTCCTTGCTTAGCATAATTCATCAGATATAAGCATGTGTAGCATCATCTCTTTTTGACTTGGAAATCATTATCTTGGAATAGTGTTGACTTATTGGAATGTTGGCTTATATGATCATAAAGAACATATATTGTGTAATTGACGAATATTTTCAACTACATGCGATTTTTTGTTTGAAGCTTTTATCCGGTACATAAGTGCCACGCATCTTTTCATCTTCAAGACAAATGATATCAATTACCTTGTAAAAACTACTTTATGCTTAAGGTATCGAAAATATGCAACTACTCTATTAGTATAGGATACCAGTGTGCGGAACTAACGCTTTAACGGCGGACCGAGTCGAGTATTTTACTGATATGTCGATCGTTAATACCGAGACACTGGACCGGCCGGTCTTGTAACTATTTTGTTGCGCTGAAAGCTCTATCCGGTAGACTATTTATTGATGACTCGGGTGCGGGAGCGGGGTGCTTAGACCCATGCAAGCTATTGTATCGCATCCCTGACAACGAGCCCAACCTCCCCGCCTTCATGAATATGAATACTGATGAGTATTTGCCTTCCCGGTATGTAGCAATATATACCGTATATAGAGTCATGAGCACAAACACTTGGCCTGCTGAGTAGAATCCCGCAAACAGGCGCACACGCGCGCAAGTACACATTAATTAAGTTAGATGGGTTGGAATGGGCAATGTACAATCATTGAAACTGCACACCGTGCGGACATCCTATGTGCAGCATGTGCCATATCTCAACAATCCTCTCACACAGTGGGAAGAAATGTGGCGCTTTGCGAAAGGGGGCAAGCCTCCAAAGGCGCCAAAACAGAGTATTGATTGTTTAAAAGAAAAAGAGTCAAAAGTGACTAAACAAATCGTGAGATAATGTCGTTTGTCAATTCGTAACTGTTTTCCCCCATAATGCAGGGAACGGCTTCAAAATTCTGTTGGGTGTATGTGTAAGGGTGTGGGGGTGGGGGGGGGGGGGTGATCCCGGGGCACTACTATACGAATCTAGTGGGGGGAATGCGCGGGAGCCTTGTTGCCTGAGAAAGCGGATCATTTGCGATGAAAAATATACCCCTATAGAGCGGATACTTATGAGGAAAAAGATACCCCTATAGAGCGAATATTTTAAAACTATTTTAAAGCCCGGGGGGTGGGGGGTGGAGGGGGGCGCAAAAAATGTGAGTTCAGAGCGGGTTGCCAGGGGTAAAACGCTCCGACCGAGTGGATTTTGGCCGTGAATAGAGGAGGCTTTACCGCGACCCACCCTCCTTCCCAGCAATGTATTGGGCGGGGGGGGGGCGGGTGCTGGTCTGCTCTATGCATGCCCTTATCCTGCCTAGTGATACCACGGCCTTGTACAATTTAAATTTTTTTTCACACACTGGGATACTTACTGTGGCTTTCATGTCCTGTGACAACGACTTCGCACAGTGTCATTAGATGAGGGTTATTGCTACTGGTCTTCTCAATGATGACGTATCTTCCGATCGGATGTGCGTCACAGCTGATATTGGCTGTACCTCTCCAGGCGTTAGTCGTGTAGGCCCGAGGTACGGTTCCTGTATAGTGACCACATGTGTGGGACCCGGATGGTCCCCCCATCACAGCCACATCGAAGTCGGCCAACCACCGCCACCCTGGTATGTATAACGAGGAACGATTGCGCAATATCAAGACACGTAGTAACAAATGAAAGGCCTGAATCTTGACTACCGATAACTTACCAGATGAAAAAACCATCGTTGGGAATATACACATGTTTGACATTCTGAAAATAGGCTGCCGTTAATCACCCGACTAAACTGTGCGTACATCTAAGGTTACTTTGTAAAGGTTGACTCTTAGAATCGCCAAAATCTCGTTGAATTAGCAATTAAGAACTGCACGAACCTGACCCGGAATTTTATTTCCAAATTAAAGCACTGTTTAGCACAAATATTACCTCGTCGTATTTGATTTTGGAAAATTGCGCCGTATCATAATACCCGCCAAATTAGACGTGCTAAGAGAAGTAACGTTCAGTTTGTAAGGAGTGCAATGAATAATTGATCGACATCAGTTTCGTTCTACAGCGAAACAAACCTTGATTTTGTTCATTAGTTCTGTATATAAAAGCTGTGTTCGATAGCACAGTTAGTAATATGCTGATGCTCTTTCACCCAGAGCCCTCGCAATCACGGGTAAAGCAATGTGTTATTAACATGACCAAAATCATTTACTAATAATGTAATTTTAAAATGTAAAATTTACTAATGATTTAAGTGTAGATTAATTGGTGCAATTGTTCATCCTATGTTTTTTTGTGTCAAATCGCTGTCAACGATCTAAGCACATTCCAGACTACTCACCTAGGCGATCGTTGGTGTTGAAGACCGTGACGTTGTGGATGACGTAGTCGCCCCCGAAGTCCACGGTCCACTTGGCGTGGTTTCCGTTCCCCGCGTCAGGGTGAGCGCAGACAGGCTCCTGATCGCTGCGTGTACCGTCAATGACCTCCCCATCGACAGCCTGATAACTGTACAATATGTCCCACCGTCCAGTCTGGTCGGTGGTCTTTCCACGGGCCACGTTACCTGATGGAACAGTACATAATATACATTGTGTGTAAGGTCAATGACCTTCCCATCGAAGGCCTGATCAACATGCAGTGTGTCTGTCGTAGACCCCTTGCTGGTGGGTTCACCACGGGCCATACTGCTTAGCCAGATATAGAAAAATGTATTCCTTATGTGTATATCTGCTTCGTACCTATATTGCAAACAAATTGGTGACAATATGATTGCTAACTTAGACACTCCGAATGAGGTGAGGGAAGACACCATAGGTTGGTGTGGTTCCTCAAGTTTGGGAAGGGGAGATACCAAAAGTTTGAGGAGGGAGAGGCATCAAGTTTGGGGAGCGGAGAGGTCTAACTTGGGGTGGTACCCCAAGTTAGGGTGGTATCCTCAAGTAAGGGTAGGGTAGACACCCTAAGTTAGAGCAGGGAAGACACCCTGACTTAGAACAGGGTAAACACCATAAATTAGAAGTGGGGGGCACCACAAATTAGGGGAGGGGCGACATTCAAAAGCTTGAGTGATACCCAAAGTTACGGGAAGGTAGACACTCCAAGTTAGGGGTGAGGAGACTCCCCAGTTAGAGGAGGGGAGAAACCCCAAGTTGGGGTGGTAGCCCAAGTTAGGGGAGGGAGACACACCATGTTGGGGGTGAGACACCCTTGATTTGGGTAGACGTTTCAGTTATTAAAATTTAAACGTTGTAGATAGAGATGAATCAAACCGGTATTGGTGACGGTGAAACTGCAAATGATGATCGATCGATCGAGGCACCCCCCGGATCCCCCCTCAATTATAGCTTTTTAACAAACAAAGATTAACAATGACTCTCTAAACCGGTATGGCGGTATATCTGCCCAAATATAAGACACATATATAGTCGATTAAATTGTGGAGATCAGACAATTTATTGAAAAGTTACAGACTGTCACATTTGAGTCCCATCCGGCGCGCTGTGCAAAAACACGATGTCTGTCGACAGTCAGAAAACCGGGAGACGGGTCCCTCGTTAAAAAAAACATGTAGAAACTCTAATATTAAAGATATTTTATTTTTGTTTCTTGTATTTAGTAGTTGGGGTCTCAATAATTACAACGCCTCTCTGCCACTTCGTGTTCGGAGAAATACGTAATCCATTCTGGTATTACGGGGGTAGGGTAAACTACCCGCGTAAAAGTTCCAATGAATAGATTTTGGTAGATTTTGAAAATAATATTCACAAATAAGGAAATGAGAGGAAGGAAGTTCTCATAAGGAATGAGAACAAATAGGTTTGATTACTATTGCAATTTGCTTCGGGTTAACCCCTGATTCAGCACAGGCTGCCCAGGCTATAAAGAATACTTCTACAAACCATGCAAACGTACCTATCATAACCGGCTACGAGAGGAAAAAATGGCCCTGTCGAAATATGGTCTCTATATACGTTCTAAAGCAACCAGTTGCTATATAGAAGTATCCCTACATCTTCTATAGAAATAATGTTTTCTATGGAAATACCTGTTTACGTTCTATAGAAAATAATTGTTCTATAGAATTATGTACAAATGTTCTATAGAAAATCATATTTTTAAAGATTTGTCTATAGAAATTCAATGGTGTTCTATGAAACCTTTTGCTACGGGCAGATCCAGGGGGGGGGGGGCGGCGTATCAAGGCCAATTTAATCCATTTTTTGGCGGCATTGACACATTGAAATGCTAAATCCTGGATCCGCAAATGATCACAGTGTAGTCGGTATGCCTGGATTCCATTTTTCATGGCACGGGGTGATATGACTATCAGGGGTTAATTGAAAGCGTCCTACATTCTCTGTTTGAAGATCTACATATCGATGTATATTCGGCACAATTAAAAAGCTGTTATGTGTAGGACAGTAAAGAAAGAGAGCTCTCAAGGAAGAGTTGGCGTCTTCGATAATACGCCAGACTACCGGTCTATAGTAAATCGACAACTTGCCAAAAGTCATGTTCAGGCACAACATTAAACTCAATTAATGTGTGTTATTATGTTAATATACCATTGGAGTAAACCACAACATCAATGTATCTGGTACATAGGCTATGGAGGTAGGCGGTTTCTACTAGTTGACACCTTTATCGACTCTTACTTATCTGACAGGCTTCTCCGCTCCAGGTGAACAGACTAGGACTGTCCTGGGCACACGCTCCCGGACAGACTCCCGTGTCCGGATCACAGGTGGCGCCACCGGCACAGTGGCACTGGAACTCACAGCCCGAACTCTTCCCGAACAAACACGAAGCTTGATGGGAATAGAAACTTGGTGTGAAACACAAACAAGCGTTCTTTTGGTTAACAACAGAAAGCTTTTATTTCAAACTGCGTAATAATTACGGTCAACCCAGCACACCGCGCTGGGATGGGATGAGGCTGGTTCGGGCAGCCTCACTTGTAACTACCATTGTCATACGCCAGGCTGAGGTGTTCGGCTCATAGCTTAGAAATTTGAAAATGTAGGTATTGTAATATAGAACCACAAGGTATTGTAAATTTTGTGTTAAACATGGTAACTATCTTGTCGAATATCATTTTAATCTGGTGTGTATATTATATGCTTCAAGTCGGGATAAGAGACGGCCTAAAGTATATACACATTATACCACGTCCCAAAAATTGTGTAAGACTATTTGGCAGTAAAAACGAAAACATCATTATGAACTTCGCCATTTTTGTTTACGAAGCATTCAACTTAAGAGAGTCATTTCTGCCATCGCTGTAGCTGATGTTTGTATACAGGCATGTATGTCACCTATTTGAATATTGTATTGAAGAGGACGTTTTGCCCAAAGTACTGAATAAACACTTTGTTACGGGTTAGGTGCGTGTGCATTCACTAGGCATGCCGATTGTATCTCACTCAAAATCACACGGGACATTGGGGAGAAGATGACGTTCGATTGACAGTGGATAGCAGGTTGGTTCCAGTGACCCTACGTGTACCGGACGTGAACCGTGTGCGCATTTCATTGGAATAGGCATATCTCTATCGGCACACTCACAAGTGCCCGGGCGGGATACCGATCCTGGCCCAAAGAAATGCGCCCGCTGTCATGCCCCAGGGGACGAGCACTATTATACCAATCTGGTGGAGGTGGGGGAGGGGGGGAGTTCGCGGGCCTCCCTGAATGCCTGAGAGAGCGGGCAGTTGTGAGAAAAAAGATACCCCTATAGATTGGATATTTTAAAACTTGCGACTGGGTGGGGGGTGGGGCAGGGCTCTGAAAATGTCTACAAAGGGGAGCCAAGTGTTTTTTGCGTTCCTCGGGAATAGACTTTTCGTTTCACTGTGAACTGCAAATGAGGAAAATAATTCTTCGTGAACTGGAGATGGCGCATTAGCCGACCATTGTGATCAAATGATTTCACTTATCGTGAACTGGGAATTTTGATTAAATAACCGGGAATCGGGAAACCGTCAATTTGTATAATGTATTCACCCTCATTATTGTATGCAGGGAGACATGACTCCCATTTTCGCCCAACCCCCCTGTCTCCTCCACATAAAGCGAGTCAACGGAAAAAAATATAGGACAAGAGCTTCACCGCGGAACCACCCCAAACCCAACAATGTATTAAGTATCCTCCCTCCCTGCGATAAAAAAATACTAAAATACTCAATATTGCTTGGCAGACTAGTCAACAGTAAAGCTCTCGCTTGGCAAACACTCAAAACGCCAGTCATGCATGTCGTGTGTGTGTGTGCATGTGGGAGGGGGGGGGCGGAGGGCATGTGTCATACTGTCACATATTGGTCGTCATTTAGTACTGTCGTGCTAGAATTTCAACAAAACAATAAACCGTCAGATTCGTTTACGTTGAATTTTCCCCGATCTCACTGTGTCGAAGATTCATGACGGAGTCGACCAATCAATATTGTCAGCTAACGTACTTTAGGCTTTGAGCATATTGTAGGCCTACAGAAAATGCTAAAAAGTCAAGGCGAATGGGCCCTAGCTGCCTCCAGCCAGAAGCCAGAAGAAAAATCGTCGTCAGAATACAATAAAACATGACTATTGATGAAGCAAGGACCCTTGAATATGCTATGGTTGATAACTACATATATCAGTACCAAGTAGTTTCATGTCATACATATATCAGGCTGTAGAGAAAGAGTCCCTGTGACATTAGATGTATATATTGGCGTACAGCGAGTATGAGGTTTGATATGTTTGTAACACTCACCGTCAGCTGGTGTTCTAGACACTTGTATGATAACCATGACCAATAGAGAAAATTGAACTATTAAATACGCCATGGTCAAAAACTCAACTATCTTGGTGTCTCAACGCCGACGGTAAACGGTAGATGTATATATAACCTCCAACCAACGACGTGAGAGCTACTTCTTTGCAATGGCGACGCGCCTGAGTGAGTTTGCACAAGGAAGTTTTTTACCCTGTAAACACAAAATCCAGGACCATGTGGGCCGAGTTCCAGGCGCGGCTATAACAGAATAGCCCTGATACATGGCTCGCATACGCGCTGTACCCGACGCTCAGAGCCAAGACGTACAAACCACATGAGACCAGGAATTGGTGGGGGTGTCGTGCATCGTATAGCTATTTGCCCTTATCAATAAATCACCTACCACCCAACGCAATCAAAAGTAAGTCTACCAGTGTGGAACTTTTCTTGCGTTGTCTTATATTTGTCAAAACTTGTTCTCGACATCCTGCTATTTAGTGCATTTATAAAATGCAATTTACCGATAACGGCAAATAGCTAAAAGATGCACCGACAATATCCACCAATTCCTGGTCTCATGTGGGTTCTACTCCATGGCTCTCTCGTGCGCGAGAAAAAAGACATAATGCGGTGAAACGCCAGTGTAAACACCAGAGAGGGTTGAATCCGGGTGGACGGAGCGCGGTGACACGACTCGTGTCATCAGTGTGAACACCAGAGAGGGTTGAATCCGGGTGGTCGGAGCGCAGTGACACGACTCGTGTCGTCAGTGTGAACACCAGAGAGAGTTGCATCCGGGTGGACGGAGCGCGGTGACACGACTCGTGTCGTCAGTGTGAACACCAGAGAGAGTTGAATCCGGGTGGACGGAGCGCGGTGACACGACTTGTGTCGTCAGTGTGAACACCAGAGAGGGTTGAATCCGGGTGGACGGAGCGCGGTGACACGACTCCTGTCATCGGTACGCAAGCTCGTTAGGGCCAGTCAAGTTTGCCTTTATTAATCTCAATTTGTCAACTCGGATTAAATATTCAAACCCGGAGTAAATTCTTTCAAGGCGACTAAACGATTAAAACCGAGAGTAAGTAATTTAAACCGGGAATAATTGATTAACATCGGCAATTAATTATTCAAACCAGGAGTAAATTACTTAAACTGGGAATAAAACATTTAGACCGGTATTAAATGACTTAAACCGGGAATAAATGGTTCAAACCGGAAGTAAATAATGTAAACCTGTGGCTGATTGCTGATATGTGCTGGGCGTTAACATGTTTCCTTGTTTCTTTGGTTTAATTCGCATACAATGTTCCAAGTAAAATGTTTAGCGCTTACCAGCCTTGTGCTAGATACCCTCCTTACGCCATATACGTCTATTTAGGACTATTTTTTTAACCAAAGATATTTTTCTCTCACTCACCCCCCCCCCCCCTTCGGCGACTGGTGTTAAGTCTCCAGCTTCGTCTCCGATGCTTCACTCTAATCTGACACAAACTGGCATCCCATACTCCAACATATGTTAGGTTACACACCAAGCATATGCTATGGGGCATAATGAAGTATATTACAATGGCGGGATCATGATGGGAGTGCAAGCTGAAAATCGGCGTTAAAGAAAGTGCGCCGTCTTCATTCGCTTCGCGGGGCCAGCGCGATAGCTCAGTGGGCTAGAGCGCTCGCATTAAATGCTCTGGCAACCTGGGAACCTAAGTGCACGTGGATCGGTGGTTCGAGCCCTGCTGTGGCCATGTCTGTGTGGTCGCAGGATAAAGATCCCATATCTTTCTTCGTAAAGAGCGGGAAGTTACCCCCGGAGATATGGCTCTAATCTCCCTCCCTTCTCCTATTGACCCGATTTGACCAAAAGTGGTTAATGCGTGCTGAATAACCAACCAATCATTCGCTACGTCTCATGTGTCACAATAGAAGGCAAAATTCCACCTCCCTTTTGCAAAACTCCGGATCCGCCGCTGCATTCGGAGTGGCGTATCAGTCGCAGATGAAGTATACCATCCGATAGACCTTCTCAATCGTCACATCACCTCTGCCCCACGTAACCGCTAACCTCACGGTTGACCCCAACGGTGCTGGGGTCACGAATGATTTAAAGGGTTGGTTAGGTTGAATTTTGCATTGTTGATGCAGAATTCTCTAAATGAAACATTCCGTAATCGTACGATCACATTTAAAGGGCTAAGTAACTTGGCCTCGATCGAACTCGAAAACATATATCGAAAGTAACATGGCTTGGAATTAATCAAAATCGAATGAATTCGTCCGGTACGGTAGCAATATCACAGCAAATGCTAAACATTGATGAATTTGATGCCAAAATACGAATGTAACTTCGGTTAGATTCACTTTCAATGCTTAAGCATGAAGGATAATTCTGATGGTTAAATTTGACGTGGGGCAGATGGACCATAGCGCAAGCGTAACGCCCTCTGTCGGGAGATCGACGTCACTCGTGTCCAAACTTGTGTTGCTAAATATCAAATATTAAGTCAAACAAGCATTCTGTGGAATTACAAATTTATGTCATACATGTGTAGCGTGCCGAGGGGTGTTTGTGGCCAAATCGTATCGCTGCCACCAAACTGTAGCGTGCCGAGGGGTGTATGTGGCCAAGTCGTGTCGCTGCCACCAAACTGTGGCGTGCCGAAAGTGTATGTTTGTGGTGTTATATCAGGAAGGGGGCATTTTATGCCGCGATATGTTAAGCATTCTTGGTTTAACCCAGATTAAGTAACCCAGCAATAAGGCAATAATAAAGTAGGTACAGTTCAAATGATTTATTCCGGGTTAACTAGATCAATAGCTGCCACCACATAGAAATGTATGATAAGTCTCTCCATGTTACTTGAATATGTATATGCTATCAGCCTTTCAGTAAATACACAGATAACAATATCACATGAAGCTACCAATATCATAAGTTCTTTCACCCGAACTGCTTCAAACTTCTTTTCTGTCCTGGCGGATGTTTACCGCCAGTGGTGTAAGATCTATATCTGCCCGGCGCGTTGCTGCGTATCCCCCGTCTCGTTTGTCTTGTATTATCGCCGATCATGTGTTTCTCTCTGTCATGGTTCACTGAATGTTATTAAACCAATCTTGATCTTTATGTAGCAGGGTGAAGGGCTGCTAAGATTTAATTGTCGCAGTAATCTGCAAGTAAACAACCCGCCTCTATAAATGATCGCTGGCAAATGCATTTATTCAATAATGATAAAATAGACACAATATACAATAACAATATATACAATATTGCACAGGTATAAATGTAATATAATGGCTACATTGGAATAATTTGGATTATCCAAGTTTATAGTTTTAATATATTCGGTGAAACAAAAGCTTACCTGCAAGTAAACAACCCGCCTCTATAAATGATCGCTGGCAAATGCACAAATTTAACTTAAGGCATTTGCCACGACAACTTTGGCACGGCCACTAACAGCCAATCAGAGCGTTGGAAAGCCTGAGTTAATCGAACCGGTACGAGATGACAAACAGAATATGAGATAATCAAGGTAGGTGATATGTATGGACGGCCATTTGTAATTATTGTGCTTTATTTGGTATCAACTGATTTTCACGCGGTTACATACTCCCCTTGGTTCAAAAAATGTCGTCCCTTGACATTTAAATAAAATAATGTTACTGCTACAATGCAGGAACCATATCACACTGCTAATTATATGAAAATCAGGTTGCTATAAGACAAGTTCATGTCTTCTCTTCCCATTGTTATTATGAAGGCGTATATATACAAGATGTCGCCACATTTGACAAACTTTACAAAATGTCCTACATCATCAATGAAATATAAATACAATAGTAATTGAGAGGCAGTAAATTATTTGTCTCTATCTACATAACGGTTAACCATACACCACTTTCACACAACACTTACATAATTAATGAGCATTTTACAATAAACTTTAAATGCTCTCATTTACACAATAGTATGATAAGATAGTCGTCGTGTATCTCACACATGTATCATATAATTTACATATATCTATACTTTCCTGTCATTCATACATCATGGATTTGACCTGTTTTCGAGCGAGGCATTAGGCCAGACAGCATGTTTGTAACATCAAAAACACTTCTGAACCAACTACTATTATATACAGGTTGGCTAGTTGAGGTGACATACTGCCCATCCTCCATCCACGCTGGACGCTTTCGCATTCGCGTCGACCGCCTGGGGCGCTCCGGAGTTACAGGGCTATGAGGCAGGGCTAATGGATACTGCTCACTACACAGTGGACTAACCACTACCGGTGTGGGCGATATCGCGTCCTGCTCTGAGGCAGGACACTCATGGGGATCGTCACTGTTAGGTGGGGTACTGCACAAATCATGCGACTCTCCCACTTGGGGGGGTATCACAGGAGTGTCATCCACTGTCGATAAGACGTGGCCTGCATGTGGGGAATCAGGAACAGACGGTATAGCGGATGGCGCCCTCGGTTCCACACAACTCGGGATGGCTTTTACCGCAGACTCTTCAGCGGGCGAAAAGTTACGCGGCACTCTTGGCACGCGGACTCTACACGCTTCCATGGAATCAGAGTCGGAAGTCAGAGATTCTTCGGATCGGTAAGATTCGGTCTCTGTTTGTTTCCTAACACGTCTCGTTTTCTTTTCCCTGTTTGCAGTTAGTTCCTGTGATATGTCGTTAAACGGCAGTAGCATGTTTCTATGTAGGGTACGAACAGGCCCGGTTTTGTCTTCTCTCTGTACACGATACACAGGTAAGTCTTTGACTTGTTCGTTAAGAACATAAACGTCCTCGCACCATGTATTTGAGAGTTTATGGGGCCCTTTATGGCCAACGACTCTGACTAGCACGCGATCGCCTTTCGAGAGGGTGGCCCCTCGGACTCTTACGTCATATCTAGCTTTATTCCGTCCTTGTGACTTAGTCACAGACGACAAAGCGAGGCGATACGCTTCTTGTAGCGTGTCTCTTAGGCCCTCTACATAGGTTTGGTACTCTGCTCTTTCCTGTTCTACCTCTTTTAAGAAGGTCAAAACCAAGTCTATAGGGAGACGTGGTTGCCTGCCGAACATAAGGAAAAACGGAGAAAACCCAGTACTGTCGTGTTTGGTACTATTGTAAGCGTGAGCAATTGAATTTATATGTTTCTTCCAGTTCTGCTTTTCTGTCGGGTTACATGTTCCCAACATATTGAGCAACGTTCGATTTAGTCTTTCACACTGGCCGTTTCCCATCGCGTGATAGGGCGTAGTGTGGCTCTTTTGTATTTTGGCCAGTTTGCAAAGCTGTCTTATAATAGCTGATTCAAAGTTTCTGCCTTGGTCGCTGTGGATCCGCGATGGGAATCCGTAAGGACATATGAAATTATTAAACAAGGCGTCAGCTGTTGTCTTTGCTGTTTGATTCTTCGTCGGTATTACGACGGCGTATCGCGTAAAATGGTCTGTTATAACCAGTAAGTTTGATACTCCGCCTTTCGACTCTTCGAGTGATAGATAGTCCATACAGACCAGTTCGAGGGGTTGGCACGTCTGTATAGATACGAGAGGAGCATTGTCGGGTATGCGTTTTCGTCGTATACACCGGCCACAACGTTTGACATAGTTCTCAACGTCTTTGGTCACACCAGGCCAATAGAATCTTTCTCGCATGAGATCCAGGGTACGATCACGCCCCAAATGGCCTAAATCGTCATGCAAACCTTTTAGGGCTGTCTGGCGAAGACTCTCAGGGAGCACATACTGCCTCAGGCCATTACATTGTCTGTACAGGACACCGTCCTTGAGGACAAGTTGTGGGGATTGACGGAGAAGTGCACGCAGTTCATCGCTGCAGTTTTCCGAAACGTTAACGACCTCACCTTTGAGGTGTTTTACACAATTGGAAATATAAGCGTCTTCAAACTGTCTCTGTACCCAATCATTAGTTGTCATTCCGGTTATCTTAGTGTTTGAGAAAGTAACGTCTAAATTGTGGTTTAAGCATAACGTATGTACCAGCGGTATAGCCTGCTGAGAGTTTGCGATAGCTGCAACATCAGGGCCTAATTCTGGCCTTGGAAGTCTAGACAACGCGTCGGCGTCGACGTTAGACTTTCCGGATCTGTACGTGATGCTGAAGTCAAAGGTGGCTAATTCGGCCAACCACCGGTGACAAGTCACGTCTAGCTTAGCAGTTGTCAGTACGTACGTTAGTGGATTATTATCCGTCAGCACACTGAATTTCTGACCGTAGAGATAATCTCGAAACTTGTCACAAACGCTCCACTTGAGTGCTAAAAACTCTAGTTTGTACGCCGGATAGTTTTTCTCTGAACGCGAGAGACTTCGACTAGCATAAGCGATGACGCGCTGATGGCTGTCTTGTTGTTGGTACAACACGGCACCGAGTCCTTCTAGGGACGCATCGATGGTAACGACAAATGGGAGGCGGTAATCCGCATATCCGAGAACCGGAGAAGAGGTCAGTGCCCGAATGAGGCGGTCAAATGATCTTTGAGCGGATTCAGTCCACTGAAAGTTTCGTATGGATCGGTCTGTCCCAGCCTTACGCTTACCTTTGGGATCAACGCCTTTGAGCAGGTCGTACAGGGGTTTGGCCATTTTGGAGTAGTCTTTGACGAATCTCCGGTAGTACCCCGTGAAACCAAGGAATTTGCGCAAGTCTTTAACGTTAACGGGTATAGGCCAGTCCTGGACAACACGGATCTTTTCCGGATCTGTCATTATCCCGTCTGCGGATATTATATGCCCCAGGTAAGTTACACTCTCCTGAAACAGGTGGCACTTTGATGGTCGCAAGCGCAGACCATGTTGTCTCAGACGCTCAAAGATGTTTTTTAGGCGTTTTAGGTGTTCGTCATAAGTTTTTGAGAAAACGATAATGTCGTCTAAGTAAATGAGGCATTCTGTCAAGTTTAGGTCACCCATACAGCGCTCCATAAGGCGCTGAAACGTACTAGGAGCATTGGTTAACCCAAATGCTAAGCGATTAAACTCGTAGAAGCCAAGGGGTCCGACTGTAAAAGCAAATTTAACCATCAGAAAAAGCCGTCTTAGCCTTTGCCTCTTGACTTAATGGAACCTGATAGTATCCAGAACGTAAGTCAAGGACAGAAAACCACTTTGAACATGCCAGAGCGTCGAAAGCTTCCTCGGCTCGGGGCAACGATTTTGCATTTTTGACTGTTCGTTCGTTTAATTTGCGATAGTCAATGCAGAAACGTAGTGATCCGTCCTTTTTTCGGACCAGAACCACAGGAGACGCGTACGGACTCTCACTCAGGCGAATGACGCCAAGGCCTAGGAGGCCCTTTAAATGAGTCCGTACCTCGTCGTACATGTTGGGTGGTATTCGTCTGTGACGTTCTTTGAACGGTTTGTTGTCGGTTAGTTGAATGTCATGTTTCACGGTGTCTGTACAACCTAACTCTTCGTCATTTATGGCGAATGTGGATCTGTGTTTATTTAACAAAGACTTGGCTTTTTCTCGTTGACCGTCGGTCAGCATGGAGTCACCTAATTTAAATTCTCTGAGAAAGTCTTCAGTCACATCAAGATGGTTTATGTGTTGTTGTGATTGTACATTACTGACTGCGGTGGGTTGATTGCGGGTAGTTTCATACACCGGTGACACTTCTTTTAACACACATAATTGTGTTTTAGCGGGGATATTGATTGTTTTAGTTGTCAGGTTGTGAACTCGCACGGCGATTCGGGAACTGGAGTTTGAACTGCTCGATAGCAATTGTAACGAGGGGACAATGCGAAGACCATTTGGGAGTGTGGAAAATTCGCCCTCATCCGTCATAGTTAAGACTTTTCCGACAGGCCCAGCACGGCTGGATCCGTGTACAATGGTCTGGGCATTGGGAAGAACGGAAACCTGGTTGAAAGTCTTGACTATGCCAAGCTTACCATCATCAGAGACGGTGGTCTGGCAAGCGGCAATCGAGTTTACAGCGCTCTTCCATACTTGGTCAACACATGCCTTTACATTTGGGATTAGCTCTTTTAGTACGTTGCTTCCAATCAGCAGTGGGACACGTGCCCGATAAGGTGTGTCTGGCACCACTAGTACAGGAGCAACAATCACTTGAGCTTTTCCAAGTACATGTTCTGGTATGGTTATATCCAAATCGATTACACCAATTATGTTCAATTAATGACCAGATCCCACTTCAACATGCAGGAAAGAATCTAATGACTCGATTTCCAGTGAAGCATCCTTAACAAAAGACTCAGTAACAGTACTGATTTGGGACCCAGAATCTAAAAGAGCGGTCACGTGGTGTGTATCGATCTGAATTTGTACCTCATTGGCACATCCTATCAGTTTGGCCTTCCTGAGTCTGGTGGGCTCGCGGCTATTGGGGCATCCGTCTGTGAGTCGGCCCTTCCCATCACAGACGCGTGCGCGTTTAAATGGAGTGGATGTCCTTTGGCGTGGGTTTTAGCGTGACATTTAGCCACCTCATGTCCCGGGCGACCGCATCGGCTACAGTAAACCGATTTGCGTCTGGACAGGGGAGAATCACGTTTGGGCGGAACTGCACGTTTCTCAAGACCCGCAACCCTATTGTTTAGATTAGACATCGACTGTTCGATGTTTGCTACTTTGGACAGAAGCAAATCTAACTTGTCAGGAGGAGTGTCCTGCATGGTTTGCTGGGGATGGCTGTGTAGGGGTTTTGAAGTTATTAATTCCTGTTCTACCGTTCGGACGGCTTTAAACAACTCCTCAAAATTTTCCCCATCATCAAATTTATGCCTAGTGGCAAGCCTCAACCGGTCATCCCTGAGCCCTGTCCAGAAAACACTACGCAGCATGTGATTGTAGGTATCAATCGTCATACTGCTTGACTCAATTTGTTTTATTTGGCATAAGATGTTCTCCAGTCTACAAGACCAGACTGGCACTGTCTCACCCGGCTGTTGTTTGGCCCCATAAAAGTTTTTATACAATTGTTGCAGGGATAATATGTTTCCAAAGACTGAGTCGAATTTTAGGCATATCTGATCAAACGTAGCTGTTGGACCAAGATATTGGAGCATTGCGGCCGCTGTCCCCCGCACTGATCTGCTTATAGCATGTAGAAGGCTCTGACCTTCGCGACCCTCATTGAGAAGACATCTCAGCTCATATTGCCACTGGGAGTATGTCAATTCCCCCTTTTTTCCGTCGCCAGAAAACAGTGGCAACTTAACATTACAGGTGGTGTCTGGAAGGGGTTGTGGTGGGGTGACAGATAGGCGATTAGAAGAAGGAAAGGATGTCGAAGAGGGTTCTTCCTGACTGTGGCTAAACCTGTTAAATAACTCAGTTAACTCTTGAGGTCTGAGTTGGCTTAACTTTTCTTCAAGTTCCTCCATTTCTATCACACTAAAGAGCAAAAACACTATACTGTTGCTATTTAGGTAAAATTGATAATTATCAACACCCGTATGCTACTTATTTAAAAGAAGCTAGGATAAACACACCTGTCTACTAATATATCAAGTCAATTCAAACCACATACCTTGATATCACATGACACCTCTATTGTTCTAAGTTAAAGAACAAAACCGTTATTTACAAAAACAACAGAAATAGCAACTAGTACCTTTCCTAGTCCAGCTACTATGTTAACCACGATGTGTCCAAAACGTGCGAAAGACAACTGGTATTAAACACGTGACGAGAAATTCAACTTAAATCCGATGTTGCTGAATTAAATGACAACTTATCTCATGCTCTATTGTCATGAGGTAGGCATGACAATAAAAGTAAAGATAAGAGACCGATATTACAATATTACTATGAGATAACAAAGTTAATTTATCACCCCTTATCGTGTTTGTTTTCTTAGAAGATGAACTCACTGAATGGTGGTAGGCCGCTTGGTTCTTGCTGTTCACTGTGTTGTCTCGCAGTATGAAGCGCTGGATCACCAGTAGAGATGCGATAAGCTGCGGCCCAAGGGGTTGATTCGCATCATCTGTTGTTGGGTCGGTAGACTCGCTGTGATGATGCTGGTGGACCGCTGTTCAGGTGGTCAGGTACAACCGATGAAGGCATGTGACGTCCGATGAGTACAAGATGGCGTCACGGCAATTACCGATGGGTCGATATGTTGTCGGTTTCATCAGTTCTATAACATGGTCCAAAGGCTGGAAGCGAGCCGAAATTTTCACCTGAGTGATAATTAGCGGCTAAATAAAAGTCTGGTCCTTGGTTGACCTTGGGAGTTCAAACCACTTCCTGCACTGAAGTATACTGGCAGGTGTCGGCCCAAAAGCGCTCGCCGGTCAACGGTGATGAGCAGTTCAATGACGTTGTGATAAACAGCGTCAAGACTTTTCTGATAGTTCTGGTAGAAAAGCCTTATAATAGCCAAGTTTCACCTGAGCGAAAACTGTAGGCTAAACATACGACTGTAGCAGTACCTGCGGACGGCAACGGCAAACCGTGGAAATGTCACCGTTGAGTGAAATGTCCATTACAGGCAGCGGGCAGTCGGGAATAAGCCAAGCTGACCGTAATTGACACAGGTGTGTGTTGTGACGCCAGTTTTTAGCGTCGTACACTCGCCGGCTGTTGGTCCCCGGGATGACCACTGTAGTGCCGGCTCTTCCAGATTAACAAAGCGAAATCCTGTTCATGACGCCATTGCAGCAGGGTGAAGGGCTGCTAAGATTTAATTGTCGCAGTAATCTGCAAGTAAACAACCCGCCTCTATAAATGATCGCTGGCAAATGCATTTATTCAATAATGATAAAATAGACACAATATACAATAACAATATATACAATATTGCACAGGTATAAATGTAATATAATGGCTACATTGGAATAATTTGGATTATCCAAGTTTATAGTTTTAATATATTCGGTGAAACAAAAGCTTACCTGCAAGTAAACAACCCGCCTCTATAAATGATCGCTGGCAAATGCACAAATTTAACTTAAGGCATTTGCCACGACAACTTTGGCACGGCCACTAACAGCCAATCAGAGCGTTGGAAAGCCTGAGTTAATCGAACCGGTACGAGATGACAAACAGAATATGAGATAATCAAGGTAGGTGATATGTATGGACGGCCATTTGTAATTATTGTGCTTTATTTGGTATCAACTGATTTTCACGCGGTTACATTTACATCAACGTTAGTGCTTTCCTATCGGGTGTGGAAGGGGTGAGGCTTCTGCTTAATAACTGGCGTACGACCCAATCTCACCCACGCGCCCCCTGTCCTACTTCCTACCATTACGCTAGTTCCCATACGCCTTGCTACTTTTTAACATCCCGCTAGTTCCCCTATAGTTCCCCTATTGGGTGGCTCCAACGCCAGCAACCCAGCTAGGGTTTTAGTTGGAGTCTCCCCAACCAAGTGTATACTTTTTTGCTTTTCTTCTTTTACCTGTTTTACTATTATTATTATTTATTTCGTTTTTTTTTTTTGACTTGATGTATGCAGGATCCCGTTTTTTTTCTTTCTTTTTTTTTCTTTTCTTTCTTTTCCTTTGTACACTTGGTTTGAATAAATGATATTTGACTTGACTTGACTTGACTATGCAAATTCGCTATACATGAACAGTAGCGTAACCGGGTAAACAGATATTTCAAGACATACTGGACATAATATTTGATAGAAATGTTATTCCATAGAAAGGTTATTCCCATATAATATCGACCTGCAATGGACTGAATGTGTCTTAAATAATGTTCTTGCAACGGGATTTTAACTCTGTCAACAAGAAGTCCAAATAATATGCTGGATGATACTATGTGTACAATCCTAATTACACTATGGAAGCTTTAACAATATTGACATGTCGATTAAATGTCGATTTTATATACACGGATTAACTAAATTAAGATATATGTACATAGTAACATAATAACACTTATTTCTACGTAGGGCGACAGCGGTGGCAACCAGCTATTAGCTGAAGAAGCGTTGGTAGTCGCAAGTCCATATTTACAGACATATTCTTGGGTAACGGTGACGTCACAGCGAGAAACATGCAGAGAGATACCACAACAATATATACATAGCAAGGAATAAGTTTGCTTAAAATCAATACTTTACAAATGGGTCGGAGTGGCCGGGGTGGGGCACAAAAAGGGGCGAACTCACGACCGGGCGCGGAGTGACCAGCTATTCTTGCAAGGAGCGCAGGGGCTTTCCCTATTGCAAATGTGCAATCTTTTCCGATCGAAATAAAGTGAGTATCGGTCTACGGCCGCTCACATGAAGGCTAAATTGGACCTGGGATATTGGGTTGGGTGAGACTTGCCCCAGATACAGGTTCCATGCAGGATTCACACCCATGGCATGTTGATTTGCTGCTCAACCTGTATACCAACTAAGCTATTGGGGCTCTTTATGATGCTGACGGTGGGATCTCTCAAGTCGTGCGTTCTCTTTGCAGCGGTTTTACAGGTCTCCAGTACCCAGATCATTTGAATACTTGGCCACCCTGGAGAGGCTGTAAATTGATCTCTTCTGTGTTCCCGATGTCCTCGTACACCGCCACGGGGTTCTGATATTGGGGATCCTGGAAAGTTGGATTCATGGAAAGGGTTACGTGTAGAAACATTCAACACGGCAAACAAGAAAGTTAAAAAAATGCCTCAGCACACAATACATACGTTTACATATATTTAGATAGTTGGATGGTTTAATTATGGCTGGGCCCAATTCTTTGGACCCTTGGCCTCAGGTCGAGATCATCCATGTGTCCGGGATTAACCCCTACACGGTGTGAGGGAAAAAATAGAATATTAAGAAACATGTATCGCTTAGGGTGGTTGCCCACCAGAGCACAATCGACGATCGCCAAACACGATACCTACTTAAATTGGCCAAGGGTGAACTCTCGTTAAGATAGAGACGCACCTTCCTTCCCATGTTCTCGTAGCCACGCTCCGCGCGCCCCTGGCGGGCTGATTCGCTTGGTACCCCGCTCGACTCGCTAGGTGGCGCTGTAAATCGCCCTGTCTTTCGATCTGGCGGGATGTCGATCGACGTTGATGGTTGTGTAGTTGGAGACGGGTTGAAGACCCCGCGACACCCACGATTTCTGACGACGGCCACAACCAGCGTGATAACTAGAGCGACCACAATACAACCCAGCACAGCCAACAGCGCTGCAGTGTGAATGAAATAAATAGATGTAATATCAACATGCTGAAGTGAATATGTGAACCATTGTGATTCCAAAAAGTAAATATGGAAGGGCCCTACATTAGTGCGACCATCATTTACAAACAAGTTTTGCTATAGGCCTAACAATAAACACGTTGCACGGTTACTTACCTGGCTGGATTATAGACGCAGTAGGCAGTTTGGCGTCACCTTCAAAGGCAAACGTATGATAATTTGATAACTTTCAACAAACTATATATTGGTCAATCGCATAAAAGTCATAAAATGAAAGTCATCTCAGATCATCTAAACAAGCAAGTTTATAACGAGAAATTACGTCATTTCTGTTGCATAGAGCCCGTCTTACTGACGATTTGACCGTCAACTTCAAGGCCAACTCCAGTGTCGAAAGGGACTTTTAAGACCCGAATCCCAATATGTTGTGCCATAAACATAGAATACCTGTCAATTTTATTCGGGGGCACAATTAAAAATATTTGTCAATATCTCATTTGACGCGCTAAAACATCAATATCAAATCAATATCAAAACATCAAATATCAGAGGCAAACATTGGACATCTCGTGGCGTAAATGTAGGTTCACGTGTGAAAAGATGGTGTGCTGTACCGGTGCAATGTACGCATGCGACGGGCAGTCGTACCGTTCGTTTTGTCAAAACTCAGCTACAAAACATCGCCGAGTAAAATGCCATTCCAGATATTATGATTTCAGCGTATATCGAACACGTAGTGCGTCCTTTCTCAAAAATATAAATCTATATGTGCATATCTATTAGTAGATAAATCGTTAACCTGCCTATAATTAACATTATCAACTGTTAAACCAGAACCTGCATTTACGTCACTTGGCGTGAAAAATACCGCTTTGATTGCGCGAACAAAAAGTACCAAACTATGGACCATATATTTTGCATATCCACCAGATTGCTTCAATATGTACTTTTAGTTCCTTGATTTACCCTGAAACTGGCCTTTGAGTTACGGTTATCAAGCAGCAAACACTGAATTTTAGTCTTACAATCACAGATTACGATCGAGGAATTTTCTTTAAAGTGACGACCGAGGAGAGGACCACATTTGTCACATAAACTAAGGTTGTCGCCATCAGTAATCGCAACAAAACCGGAAATACGGAAATGAAGCATAACATTGATCAAAAGCCGGTTGTTCTCGGGATTGAGATAGACAGTTTCACAGCAAGTGGTGGCGTTTGAAAGCACATACTTCTGAACTCACGACATATTATTGAGGCCCGGCTCGGCCAATGTTTTTTTTTGTCTTTTTTTTAAAGATAGTAATCTTGAAACTTAATTGCAACGCACTGTGACAAAACCATACCGAAATTACGGCCAAACATTGTGGTTGCAAATAATAATTGCTTCCTCGCAAACAAACGGCGATGATCTTATATGGTAAAAATTGGACATTTCTGACCTATTGTCTTCTTATGAAAACTGTAGAATTTGCCTTTCCTCATAACAATGGTGCCGTAATATTCCATGATTAAGAACATTTAAAAAATCCTATGACTGAGTGCAAAAATATATTTGTTTTTGAATATTAATGTCGATTAATTTGACATATATAAACCTGGGCCGCTTTGTAACCCAATTAACTAATCTGCAATTGCTAAAAACAGCATTGTTTTGACATTTTTCTTGCTCAGCCGAATTTCATAATCTGTTTCACGCTGCTAAATTTGCGAGAAACAAAGTCTCAGCGACTCCGCTTAGCGAAGTCGTGATATCACTACAATATGGATTCATGATACCACTGAAATACACTCCAGCAGCGACAGAGGTTCACAACAACTAATTAAGGCCGCTTTCACAGCTCGTTCGATCTGTTGTTTTAGCAAGCCTCACGTTGGCTCAAACACCAATTTAGCTCAAACCCAAAGCACGCATGCCCCGCACTAAGCCTGGGCCAGAATTATTTGGTTTATCCATCAAACACACCTTGCAGGTCAGCGCTTAGTACTGGACTGCTGGTCGACAAGCCAGCGTTGTTGATAACCAACAGCGTGACGTCATAACGACCAGCAGACGGCGGCGTCACTTCCCCTGACGACGTAGCATCTGGGTTGAAACTCGCAGTATGGTTGGTCCACGTGCTTTGACTTTGACTTTGATCTCTGTACCGCACTAGGTATGCGGTTATGTAATCACACCCGGAGTTCACAGTCTGCAGTAAGAAGGCAATGCGACACCATTAAAATGGCTGAAAAGAATAGATCATAGGGCTGTTGTCATATGAGAAGTCTCACATTACGTGCCAGGTGACTGTGAAAGATCCCAGGGCTCCTTCTGTCATTTCGGGAGTCCGGCCTTACCTGCCAGGTGACGGTGAAAGATCCCAGGGCTCCTTCTGTCATCTCGGGAGTCCGGCCTTACCTGCCATGTGACGGTGAAAGATCCCAGGGCTCCTTCTGTCATCTCGGGAGCCCGGCCTTACTTGACGGTGAAAGAACCCAGGGCTCCTTCTGTCATTTCGGGAGTCCGGCCTGACCTGCCAGGTGACGGTGAAAGATCCCAGGGCTCCTTCTGTCTTCTCGGGAGTCAGGTCTTACCTGCCAGGTGACGGTGAAAGAGCCCAGGGCTTCTTATGTCATGACGGCAAGCGGCCCAATAGCTCAGTAGGTTAGAGCGCTCGCCTTGAGAGTTCTGGCCACCTGAGAGCCTAACGGCACGTGGATCGATGGTTCGAGCCCCGCTGTGGCCATGTCTGTGTGGTCGCAGGATAAAGATACTATGTTCTTCTTCGCAAAGAGCAGGGGGTTACCCCCGCGGACATGGTTCCACTCTCCCTTTCTTCTCCTATTGATGCGATGTGACCAAAAGTGGTTAAAGCGTCCGGAATATACAACCAACCTTCTGTCATATAGAGAGCCCGGCCTTACCTGCCGTGTGACGGTGAAAGATCCCAGGGCTCCTTCCGTCATCTCGGGAGTCCGGCCTTACCTGCCGTGTGACGGTGAAAGATCCCAGGGCTCCTTCTGTCATCTCGGGAGTCCGGCCTTACCTGCCAGGTGAGGGTGAAAGATTCCAGGGCTCCTTCTGTCCTCTCGGGAGTCCGGCCTTACCTGCCAGGTGACGGTGAAAGATCCCAGGGCTCCTTCAGTCATCTCGGGAGTACGGCCTTACCTGCCAAGTGACGGTGAAAGATCCCAGGGCTCCTTCTGTCCTCTCGGGAGTCTGGCCTTACCTGCCAGGTGACGGTGACAGATCCCAGGGCTCCTTCTGTCCTCTCGGGAGTCCGGCCTTACCTGCCAGGTGACGGTGAAAGATCCCACGGCTCCTTCTGTCATCTCGGGAGCCCGGCCTTACCTGCCAGGTGACGGTGAAAGATCCCAGGGTTCCTTCTGTCATTTCGGGAGTCTGGCCTTACCTGCCAGGTGACGGTGAAAGATCCCAGGGCTCCTTCAGTCAACTCGGGAGCCCGGCCTTACCTGCCAGATGACGGTGAAAGATCCCAGGACTTTTTCTGTCATTTCGGGAGTCTGGCCTTACCTGCCAGGTGACGGCGAAAGATCCCAGGGCTCCTTCTGTCATCTCGGGAGTCCGGCCTTACCTGCCAGGTGACGGTGAAATACCTCAGGGTTCCTTCTGTCATTTCGGGAGTCTGGCCTTACCTGCCAGGTGACGGCGAAAGATCCCAGGGCTCCTTCAGTCAACTCGGGAGCCCGGCCTTACCTGCCAGATGACGGCGAAAGATCCCAGGGCTCCTTCTGAATCAGTCAACTCGGGAGCCTGGCCTTACCTGCCAGATGACGGTGAAAGATCTCAGGACTTTTTCTGTCATCTCGGGAGTCCGGCTTTACCTGCCAGATGACGGTGAAAGATCCCAGGGCTCCTTCTGTCATCTCGGCAGTCCGGCCTTACCTGCCAGGTGACGGTGAAATACCTCAGGGTTCCTTCTGTCATCTCGAGAGTCCGGCCTTACCTGCCAGATGACGGTGAAAGATTCCAGGGCTTCTTCTGCCATCTCGGGTGTCCGGCCTTACCGGCAAGGTGACGGTGAAAGACCCCAGGGCACCTTCTGCCATATCGGGAGTCCGGCCTTACCTGTCATGTAACGGTGAAAGATCCCAGGGCTCCTTCTGTCATCTCGGGAGACCGGCCTTACCTGCCAGGTGACGGTGAAAGATCCTTGGACTTCTTCTGTCATCTCGGGAGCCCGGCCTTACATGCCAGGTGACGGTGAAAGATCCCAGGGTCCTTCTGTCATCTCGGGAGACCGGCCTTACCTGCCAGGTGACGGTGAAAGATCCTTGGACTTCTTCTGTCATCTCGAGAGCCCGGCCTTACCTGCCAGGTGACGGTGAACGATCCCAGGGCGCCTTCTGTCATCTCGGGTGTCCGGCCTTACATGCCAGGTGACGGTGAAAGATCCCAGGGCTCCTGTCATCTCAGGAGCTTGCGTGGTTACCACTACAGATCGCGGCCGGTCTGGGGCTGGTGAGAAAATGAGGCGTGACATTTTTATCCGTGGTGTGCTTGCTCGTATTGCGTCATGTGCAATTATGTACAAACAGGTTAATGGTCATCGCTTGTATTGACGACAGTATCATATAAGGATTAGAAGTGTAGGTATTCCACCGTTGACATTATAAAGCCAGCGATCCAGGTCTAATGACCACTCGTTCGTAAACTAGGACACACTCAGGCTATAGGGAGGGGGGGGGGGGGGCGGGGAGCTTGAATTTTGTACTAACAGCAATGACAAATTATACTAAAAATTATAATGACAAATTATAAAAATAACTATAATAGGAAAGTATAATGATAATTATGATAACAAAATATAATAACAAATTCTTAGCTTAATGACAAATTATACTGAAAATTATAATGACAAATTATAAAAATAACTATAATAGGAAAGTATAATGATAATTATGACAATAAAATATAATAACAAATTCTTAGCTTAACGACAACGTATATTAACAAATTATAAACTTCCCGACAAAGAATAATAACAAATAATAATTACAAAGTATAATAACTAATTAGAATGACAAGGTATAAGTACAACTTAATAGCCATAATACAATACTAGTATAATGTATGACATTGTTATCAACCGAGTATACAACTAAATGTTCTTCACATATAAATATGTTTGTCAGTCAAAGATTTGTCTCGTGAATCGGGTAACATACAACGTCTCGACCCTCGTGATTGATACATTTAAATTTTTCGGGAAAATAGGAATTAGAACCACGTGAATTGGGAACACGCATTTCACCCCCGTGATCGAAAGAACAACATTATCAACCTACAGGGTATTACAAATTCGATGTGCTATTAATAAGATAGAACAAAGCGTAAGATAGTCCAGACTTTCGATTAGTCTTATCACGCATAGTATGCGTTAATTTAGTCGATACCTTTGATCAACTGCAGCGAAGCAGCAATGCTAGGTGTGACTTTGGCACGGGGGATTAACCAGTGCTGCTCCCTTCTCCATTTTGTGAGCGAGTATAACATGTTTCAATGCTAACTGGACGCCCCCCTGTGCATGACCCTGTCCTATATCTCTTTGGAGTTAACCCTCCCCAGCCTCGCCCGCGTCGCAATACTTTTGGAGAATTCTACCTGGGCAAAGTGAATCCCATCGCCCTCACCCCCGCCTCCCCCCCGTTATATTCGCAACTATTCCATAATATATTGTCCTTAATCTGAAACACAACGCATTTACTTTAATAGTAGAACTTCCCTAAAAAGAACTCTAAGTAAACCGAATTCTGTCAATATTGGCCAGATTCCCGACTTTTGATCTCCTACAGATGGAAAAACCGAAAACCCGTGTAGACCAAATATAACGTTTAGGGTCACCCTGTGGCCTAGTAGGTGGCGATTTCGACCATATGTCGTGAGTCTTCCCATGGCCATGATAAACCGAGGCCATATAGTGTCGGCCATGTTATTTCACGATCATAGCAATCGACGCCCTAACATCGGCAAAACATGCATTTACACACCGTCTGCCAAACCCTCTCACGATCATGACAAACCAAGCATTCACATCGTCTGCCATGCCCCCTTACGGTCGGGACAAAGCAAACATGCACAACTTCTGCCAAACCCTCTCACGATCATGACAGACCAAGCTTTCACATCGTCTGCCATGCACTCTCACGGTCATCATAAGCCAAACATTTACACCGTCTGTCATGCACTCCCACGGTTCTGACAAACCAAGCATTCGTTCCGTCAGCCAAGATCTTCCACGGTCATTGGCAGCGTTCACATCGTCTGCGGCCATGCCTTATCATTTTCATGAACGTATATTTATAGGGCCATTACGGATCAAACTTAATCACGGGGGCTACACCTGTCGGTCGGGGGTGGGGGGGGGGGGGTCTCATGCGGCTTTAATATGGGGCGGGGGCTAAGCCATAGTAGCCGGATCCGCCACTAATATAGCAAACGGTAGGGTCTGTAACGATTATTACGGTTCGATTATCGAGATTCTCAAGTGAGCACTAACATAGAGCGGTAACACTAATAGCTATGATCGAAAAAAAGGCTTCATATACACACAGCTGCTAATCTCACCGACACACATGGTCCTGATTGTTGGTCCGTTCAAAGTGTCGCCATACTCCTTCATGCCGCCCCAGGTCCTGTACTGCTCCACTCTAAAGTCATATCTGGTGTTGTGTGCCAGACCGGATATGGATTTCATTCGCCAGGTGTCGCCACTGGTATGCAGCACGTCCCTGTCGACTGTGTCGCCGGAGTCACCAGTCCTGTAGCTGATCCGGTAGCCGTAGTGAGTCTCCGCTCCCTCAGGTAGATCCTTGTTCTGCTCCCAGACGACCTCCACGGACGAACTCCCCACACTCCCGAGAGTCACGTTCTCGCCGTTATTATCAGGGAGATCTGGAACAACAAGTTTGCCAAGTGTGTCACAATTGTAATGCTATTTACTATTGTCATGACTAACTGCTACTCTTATTATTAACTATTCTGGTATATAGCGTAATGTATACATTTTTGCGTTTTTCTCACTGATATCAATTTGACCGATTAAGTCGACTGGGACATTGGTAAACCTAACCATTTCACGGTAATTTAAGAGTATCATGCTGCGTATTTGACCATTTAATTCGTATTCGTATAGGAATACCTAACTCTAACATAGATAATAACGATGCGACTTGATACAAAGGGCAAAAACAGATTAGGTGTATCTCATCTTCTATAACACTTTCAGCATTATTTTTACAATACATACACAGTCTTTCTTCCCTAGAGATTCCTAAATGTCTGCCTTTCTCTATGTTTAGTGGGTATGTGGAACATCGAAATTGGGCCAAGAGTTTCCGAAGATAGCTTTCCTTAATAGCAAATATATACGGTTCTGTTGTCAAGGTTCTTTTATACTTTCTATATGTGTCGAGTCGGTTATTTTCTTATAAGCAGTTGAGCCAATTTGTATGTGCTCTATACATCAATTCACCCTTAGTTGTTTTTAAAAATAGATCCTCATCTCCTATTTGCTGATGCGTCCAGGCTTCTTCAAATCCGAGCTCTAACAATATTATTTACACTTCAGTGGCCCATGTGCGCCTCCCCCTATAATCTAATTCAAATAGCATAGTATATGTTTCTCTCGGGAGGGACTGGTCCTCATTCCTGACGAGCTTCATCCAGAACTTTAGCATCTTCATAACAAACATTATTTGGACTGGGTACGTTCCAACTACTTCCATAACAGCTGCATTTGATGTCGATGCAGGTAGTTTTAATATCCATTTGCAATATTTCACTTGGACACTCTCTATACCGTCCTTCACCCTATATCCCCAAATCTCTGCTCCATATGTGAGAATCGGCAATACCATTTTATCAAATAATTCGAATTGGATCTTAGGTTCTAACCCACCACATTTGTTATTTACAGATTTAATAAACTTCACAGCCGTTCCAGCTTGTGCGGAGAGAGTTAGCTGAGCCCAGGTCCAGACTAGCTTAGGGGTAAAAACCAGTCTCTATCCTCTTTCCCTTCAAGAACCATTTTTCATTTCTCTTCTGTATCCCCCCATTCCTGAAAACCATAACCTTCGTCTTGTTTAAATTAATTGCTAATCCCCAGCTTTCACAGAACTCGCTAAGCTTATCAATAAGTTTCTGTAATCTACCCACAGTATCAGCTGCTTCAATCATATCGTCTGCAAACAGTAGCAGGCACACATTATCATATATATGGCTTATCTGAATCCCAGGGAAATCCTTCGATTTGCAACATTCTATGAATTTGTTCAGGCAAAAGTTAAAAAGAAAGGGGCTCAGTTGGCACCCCTGTCTGGTTCCTGTGTTGCATTCAAACAAATCAGTTAGCCCCTCTGGTGTTATTACACGTGACCTAAGTTGGCCATACATTGATTGCAAAACCTCTAGTATTCTCCCATGGACACCTTCTGTGAGCAGTCTATACCAAATGAACTGATGCGGAATAGAGTCAAATGCTTTCTCTAGGTCAACAAAAATGCAATAGAATCTTCCTCTTGCCTTACTAATATATTTCTGTACCATACCTTGTAATACAAACATGTGGTCTATGGTTGATTTTCCTTTTCTAAATCCGGCTTTTTCTTCATACTGCTTATTATTTAAATCTGCCCATGCTACTAGTCTATTGTTAATTGCCTTTGTAAACACCTTGTTAATAGCTGATAAGAGGGATATTCCCCTGTAGTTATTTGGATCTGATCGGCCACCTTTCTTATGAATAGGCACTAAAAGGGCCTCTGTCCATGGTTTCGGGAAATGACCAGAACTCATAATTTGATTGGCAAGGTCAGTAAGTATTGGTACTGAAACAGCACAGCTATTTTTCATGGCTTCCGTTAGGACACCATCTGGCCCTGGTGATTTCTTACTTGGCAGGCTATGGATTACATGATATATTTCTTCAGTGGTGAAGTCTGAATCTAAAACCTAATCTGTTTTTGCCCTTTGTATCAAGCGTCACGAAAAAAATACCTACCTGAAGTCACAGACCAGAAGCAGAACTTGAGTTGGGAATTTACCTTTTTGATGATGTCAATAGATACCCCCACCCTATATAACATCATGCTATTTCTCCGCGATACGTACAAATTAAGGGAAAAACTGATTCAAAATGTTACCTTATTTACTTGATTTTATTTGTATATACATATATTTGTACTTTGAGGCTGTGAGCCTACAGTGCACAATAAACTGATTATTATTATATTATTAACGATGCGACTTGCGTTTCAACTAATAGAGATGAAGATAATTGAATGAAATAAAAAGCTGGGCCCAGTTTTATAAACCAGATTTAGGCCGATCTGTGCACATGCACAGTTAAAGAAGCGTATTATAGAAAATGGGCATAGCACTAATTCTTAACCTAGTATATTGACCACCACTAAACTTAAGTTATTATTTTAACCTAGATTAGAATAAAAATCATATTAATCTCCGAGGCAAGTTAGTGAGAATTTCAGCCGATAAAAGCAGCTGGTATAACCTTCGGCAGAGATGTCATAGATTTATATGAATATATAACCACATTATGTTGTATGTATCAGTACATATTTGTACAAAACTTCAATGCCTCATAGACCCTTTTTTGTCGGTCACGAGTATCTTACTACTTTGAACATAAGCACATGCGGAAGAGAGGGGGATCTTCCTGTGACTCCTACTAGCGGGATATCTTAAGGCCTTATTGGATACATCTGTAATATTGTCAAAAGTCAAGCATCTACGAGGACGGCAGAAACATATCTCTCCGGAGTAACATTATATACTAACACAGAGGCGAATTCGTCCTACACGGACAAACATTGCATGGACCCATTTTACCTAGAATACTTATATTGGCAAACTGTTTATAATTGTGGCGGTGATATGAGGGGATCGCCGCAGACATACTCATGGCGTATACCTATGAAGACGCCGCAGTTGGTCCCCGTGTACCACTGCTGACACTCGCCGGGACACGACCCGTCATTGGGTGAACAGCTGTTGGGGTCACCGGTCCCACAACGTCCACTGCAGCTATCGGCACAGTTCATGCCGTACGTCCCGACGTCACACGCTGTAACGTAAACCTAATGTGAAGAATCAGGCTACAACAATGTTACCTTGAGCGATATCAGCACTGTTATGTTACCCGATTGTTATTCATATCGTTAATCAGATAAATTATAACGAAACATTAAGTCCGGGGGCAGAACACGAGCGACATCCAATGACCTGCGAACAGTCCTGACACTCACCGCAACCTGTGAAACACAGGTACAAGACACCAGTCCTGGAGGCACTCACAGCAACATGTGGAACACGTGGAAAAGAGAACAGTCCTGGACACACTTATCCCAACCTGTGGAACACAAGCACACGAGAACAGTCCTAGAGACACTTATCCCAACCTATGGAACACAAGTACAAGACAACAGTCCTGGGGGCACTTATCCCAACCTGTGGAACACAAGGACAAGAGAATAGTCCTATAGACACTTATCCCAACCTGTGGAACACAAGGACAAGAGAACTGTCCGGGGGACTTGGGGGTCACATGTACAAATTCTTTACCAAGTCACACCAAGTTAATGTGCTTTTGCTTTGATGCCCTAAACCTGAGGGAGACAAGGAAAAGAGAACAGTTCTGGAGTCAGATCAAGTCAGACCGAGTCAGTGTACCTTTAGCAGCATGTTACCAGTATGCTCATCCATTCAAATTTTGCGTCGGCTCGTATGGTAGAAAACGAGCGAAATAATTTCAAAACCAACCCCAGGTTGTTGCAAAAGTATTTTTACTCATACCAAATGTGAAATCAATTCTTGTGCAAACCTGAAGATTAATATAGGATACTTACTGTGGTACTCATGTCCGGTGACAACGACTTCGCACAGTGTCATTATATCAGGTTTATCGCCACCAGTCTTCTCTATGATGACGTATCTGCCGACCGGATGTGCGTCACAGCTGATGGTGGCTGCACCTCTCCAGGTGTTGTTCGCAAAGGCCTCAGGTACGATTCCGGTGTAGTGACCACATATGTAGAACCTGGATGGACCTTCCATCACAACCACATCAAAGTCGGCAAGCCACCGCTCACCTGGTGGGTATAGGGAGGGGCATTAACAAATGCAATAGAGTAAGCAATAAGTACTAAATAGCTAAACGTCGATCGCCCAATTATATAGCATATACATGAATATTTAGGCAGTGTTACGGACAGAATCAACTGCAACGTATATTACGTCATATCATATCATAACGTAGCTAATTATGTTTATCTCCTGTTAAGTCCCTCATTATTCCATAGATGTCACCACTATTTGTTCCGGAGGCTCATGGGTGTTCTCGTAAAACTTTTCGGTTTTTTTGTACTGGTCTCGTTCTCTCGTTTCCGGTTGAGTTGGTTTTTTACAAGTCATTGACAAGACAACAAAGTCACAGTAATCTGACAAGCATTTGACATTTTCTACCACTTTAACACCCCAGCGTAGTGAGTATTAAACTTTGTTTATAGGCATTTAATGAGGTTTTCTTGCATAGTTGTTTGGTATCGCTATGGTGAAATGACAGCCTGTCATTTTTATAATTTAGATATTTCTGATACTTATTTGTGTAATTTGGCTGGTTTTTCTGTAGCCATTTTTTGTTGTTGTGGTTGACTATTTTGTGTGTATGTGACAGCCCGTTTTTGGATAATTAAGTATTAATTAAGTAATTTTTGTGACATGCTACAATGTAATATTATTTGATAGTTTATGACAACTTAAATATTTTTAGAATTTATTTCTAAAATTTAGTAATTTCTTTGACAGATAGAACCACTTCACTTCATTGGCATTTGCTTCACTTCTCTTCACCCCACTTCGACCCTTCAGTCTCCAACTACAACCCACCTCAACCTACTTCAACCCACTTCAACCTACTTCAGCCTACTTCAGCTCTTCATTCTTCGCTTCGTCTCACTTGTCGTCGCTTCGCCTCATCTGTCTTCGCATGAACTTGTACTGGATATTTGATAATTATTTTTTTTTGTAATAAACTATAAACCTTAGGCATAAGTGCGTGATTATTTTCGCTGGACTATACGACATCCTGTAGCAAAGGCTACATTAGTTCTATTACGAACTGATTGTTATGACATTGTTTCAAAATGGCTGATGCTGACAGTCTGATAGCTGATATCAGTGGTAAAATTAGGAAACTTGAAGAACTTAGCTTATCAGTGCAAAAGGAAATCACTGACAAATTATCCCGTCTGAAATCTCGTCGGAGCCGCCGTAAAGGCACTGTAACAAGGATTGGCAATGACCTGAAGAAATTAATGACTAATCCGAGAAATGTAGCTGTTGTTGCGAGGAAATCTGTGGAACTAGAGGATGCTCTGAAGGCATTCCTTCATTCTCATGAACAGTTTCATGCACTACTCTCTGAGGATGAAGAGCTTAAAGATTCAACAGCCTACCTAAATCAAGTAATGTATGATGTTACTCAAGTACAAGAATCTTGTGAGATTTGGATGGAAGATATCAAGCAAGAAATCCTACAAACTCGTGATGATGACATTCAAGCCACTGACTCTGTCAGTCAAGCCAGCTCTAAGACATCAAGGGCTAGCTCCAAGTCTTCAAAATCCAGCTCTGCTTCGTCAAGAGTCAGCTCGCTCTCCAGTGCTAGGATTAAAGCAGCCGCAGAGAGAGCTGCCTTACAAGCTGAAGTTAGCACTTTAGCGGATTGCCAGGCATTAGAAGAGCAGGAGCTTTTACTGAAGCAACGTCGTAAGGCTGTTGAGCTGAGAGTTAAGATTGCCAAGGCTGAAGCTATGGAGAAAACTTTTGCGGAAGCTAAAGGAGTCACTGTCAGGCGTTCTGATGTTAGGTTTGCCACCCACTCGCCTGAGTTTCATTCTACTCCATTAGCAGCTAATGCCCAACCTGTTGCAACATGTCAGGAATCACACCCTCCTCTTGTTCCTGATGGGCAGGATGACATGTCCACACCTTCATTGGCCAGCAGGCCAGTCAGACCATCAACCATACCTCTTGCGGAAAATGACACCAGAATTGGACAAACTCATGTGGGTGACATTCTAGTTCAGATGTTAAATAACAGTCAACAACAGCAGCAATCCCTTGTCGAAGCTATTCAGTTACCACGTGCTGAACTCATGACATTTGATGGTGACCCTATCAGATATTGGACTTTTATTAGAAGTTTTGAAAACAACGTGGACAAGGAATCCATAGGTGATGGGGCTAAGCTTGCTAGACTTTTGCAGTATTGTTCTGGGCCAGCCAAGAAACTGCTTCAATGTTGTACAGTGAAAGATCCCACAGACGGATACATTCTGGCAAGAAAGCTGCTGAAGGAGCGTTTCGGCAATGAATATCACATTACCGAGGCCTGGATAAACAGGATTCTCTGTCGTCCTGATGTTCATGACAACAAGGCCTTGCTGGAACTATTAGATGATCTGAGAAGCTGCAGGGAGACACTACATACCATGGGCAAACTGAGCGAATTGAACAGCCGCCAAAGTTTGTGCCAGATTGTCGGCAAACTGCCTCTGGATCTACGCAGAGGGTGGCTAAAGAAAACTTACTGGATAAGGACAACGGAAGACAGATCTCCAAACATAGACGACATAGTTAAGTATGTGACTATGTCAGCTGAGCAAGCCAACGACCCAGTGTTTGGCAAGTTGGTGACCAATGAACGTAAGGACAGCAAAGTTAAGGACAAGAAAAAGGACAAACAAGGCGTAAACTACAACACTCAGGTGGATCAGCCAGCTTCTCCAGTCACTAGCCAATTGCAAACCGGAAGGAGGGTAACGAGCACTCCTGTGACACCTAAGTTTGCAGAGCCGTGTCTCTGCTGTGATCAAAGACACTCGTTGTTTGGCTGTGACAAGTTTAAAGCATTGCGACCCAATGAGAGGCTGGACTTTGCGCAGAGACGACGTCTGTGTGTCAATTGCTTGCTACCAGGCCATGGAGCCACGGATTGTCAACGTAACACAGTGTGTACTGTACCTGGATGTGGTTTGAAGCACACAAAATTCTTGCATCTACCGCGTCCTGGAGATCCACGCCACGTCACAAATGCTGCGACACCTCATCCTATCAGACCGTCACCTGCGTCGAGTACCCCTGACAAAGCGACATGTAGTCTCGCTGGGGCCGGCCTTAGCAAAGTGGCACTCCCCATCGTCCCGGTGAAAGTGAGAAGAGCGGGTGCTGCTTCTACATTTGTGAAAACATATGCACTGCTGGACACCGGATCAACACAGACGTTCTGCTCGGAGCAGCTGAGTAAATTACTTGGAGCACCTGGAAAGCAATACGCTATGAAACTGACAACACTTGACAAACGTAAAGTTCTGACTGACACCTCTGTAGTTAGTCTTGAAGTCACAGACCTAGAAGATGAATGTCTTCTTGTGATGCCACATGTATTCACCAGGCCCAAACTTAACATCAGTACCGACAGTAGAGTGTCACCGGAAGAACTTCAGCAGTGGCCTCACTTACAAGGTATTCAGTTGCCAGATATTGACACCAATGAAGTACATCTGCTCATTGGACAAGATGTACCGTTTGCTTTGGCACCTAGAGATGTTCGTGTCGGAGATGCAGGTACACCATATGCGACAAGAACTGTACTAGGATGGACAATAAATGGACCCGTCGACCCAAGTACTTCCGACAACGTGACGTCCTGCTTCATCGATACTGATGCTCAACTGCAGCGCCAAGTTGAGAAGTTCTGGAAAGTAGATGATGTTGGTGGAGAGGATATAGGAATGTCTGTGAGTGACAGGAAAGTGATCTCTGTGTGGGAGGAGTCCTTGTTTAGGGACAAGGATCATTACAGCATGGACATACCCTTCAAGCACAGACCACTAACACTTCCGGACAACAGAGCAATGGCTGAGCATCGTCTACGTCTCCTGGGAAGGAGGCTTTCGAAAGATGATGCGCTGAGGGACAAATATGTTGCAGGCATCAACGAACTCAAAAACAAGGGGTACGCCGAGGTAGTGCCATATGAGCAACTTGACCGTTCTGATGGCTGCGTCTGGTATTTACCTCATCACCCAGTCTTGCACCCCAGGAAACCAGACAAGGTACGATTAGTGTTTGATTGCGCCGCTAAGTATTGTGGTACTTCACTCAATGACATGGTACACCAGGGACCAGATCTCGCAAACAAGCTCGTCGGCGTTCTGCTGCGTTTCAGAGAAGAACCCATAGCTTTCATGGCTGATATCGAAGGCATGTTTCACCAAGTGTTAGTGAACACGCCAGACCGAGATGTTCTTCGCTTTCTGTGGTGGACAGATGACGACCCGTCAAGACCAGCAACGGTTTATAGGATGACTGCGCATCTGTTCGGCGGGGTTTGGAGCCCCAGCTGCGCCAACTACGCGCTGAAGCGTACGGCATCTGACTATGCCTCAGACTACAGTGCTGACACTGTAGCCACTGTCGACAAAAGTTTCTACGTGGATGATTGCCTGAAGTCCGTTCCGGATGTGCTGCATGGCGTGCACCTCGTGCGTGAGTTACTGGCTAAGGGTGGATTCCGCCTGACTAAGTGGGTCAGCAACTCGCGTGAAGTACTTCGCACTGTACCAGAGTCTGAGCGGGCGAAAGAAGTCAAGTCACTCGATCTGGATCGGGAGCTTTTGCCTGCGGAGAGAGCTCTGGGAGTGTTGTGGCGTGTAGAAGATGACACATTGGGTTTTGACGTCCATGTCAAAGAGAAGCCTCTTACCCGACGTGGTCTATTGAGTATCGTGAGCTCCGTCTACGACCCCTTGGGTTACGCATGCCCATTTGTCTTGACGGCGAAAATGCTGTTTCAGCGTCTGTGCAGAACGAAAGTGGGATGGGATGATCCCATGCCAGACGACTTAGCTGAGCAATGGGGCCGGTGGTTAGCAGATCTGCCACTGCTACGCGACTTGACCATACCACGCTGCGTCAAACCACCTGGCTTCGGAACCATAACTTCGGTCCAGTTACATCACTTCTCGGACGCTTCGGAGAAGGGATATGGAGCTATTACTTACCTGCGACTCGTTGATAACAAGGGAGAGATACATTGTTCTCAACTGATGGCCAAAGCAAAACTGGCACCAATGAAGACAACCACGATTCCACGCCTAGAACTGATGGCCGCCATCGTGTCAGTCAAGCTGGATGAGTTGATGCGAGAACATTTGCAGTACCCACATTTGCAGACCATGTACTGGTGTGATAGCATGATTGTTCTCCAGTACCTTCGAAATGAAGACAAACGCTTCCACACCTTTGTGGCCAATCGCATCTCTCGAATATTGGAGCACTCAACCCCTGCGCAATGGAGGTACGTGGAATCTGGATTGAATCCTGCAGATGACGTCTCACGAGGCCTTGCAGCGCAAGAACTGATCAACAGTGACAGATGGCTACGTGGACCGGGTTTCCTGTGGCAGGATGAATCTACCTGGCCCGCCCAACCTGACTTCGGAAATCGCACACTCTCTTGTGATGCTGAGGTCAAAGGAGAGCTACAAGTGTATGGCATACAAACTGACACAAAACCAGACGTCATTGAGGAAATCTTCAAGAGGCATTCTGACTGGTATGAGCTCAAGAAGTCTATCGCCTGGATTCTGCGTGGTAAAGCGCTTCTTCGATGCAAAGCCACAGGAGGTGATAGAGACCTTGTTTCGAGTGGATCACTCAAGGTTTCGGAGCTGAAATCAGCGGAACGGGAGATTATAAAGTACGTTCAAAAGACAAGTATTGATGACGCACAGCTCAAGGCTAGCTGTTTTCGTCGATTGACACCGATTACTTCCGTCGAAGGACTACTGTGTGTTGGCGGGCGGCTGGAGAACGCTACTCTCGCTGACGAGGTGAGACATTCTTGGATCTTGCCATATCGCCATCCGATAGTCGACCTGATTATAAGGCACTATCATGACATCACCGGACATCGTGGAGTTGAACACGTCCTCGCTGAGCTTCGGCAGCGATTTTGGATCGTCAAAGGTCGATCTGCTGTAAAACGTGTCATCTATAAGTGTATTCCATGTCGCAAGAGGAAAGCCCCTCCAGAATCACAGTGTATGGCCGACCTACCCGAGGACCGGGTGACACCTGGCTTACCACCGTTCTCCATGGTGGGGGTGGATTTCTTCGGACCGTTCATGGTCAAGCGGGCCAGAAGTCAGCTGAAGAGATACGGATGCCTCTTCACCTGCCTCGCAACGCGAGCGATCCATCTCGAAGTCTGTCATACCATGGAGACAGACTCGTTCATCAACGCGCTCCAGCGTTTCATCAGTCGTCGTGGCCAACCTACAGAAATACGCTCTGACAATGGCACCAACCTCGTTGGTGGGCAGCGCGAGTTGCGTAAAGCCATAAAGGAATGGAACCAGACAGCGATTGACAGCTATCTACGGCAGCGGGAAGTCCAATGGATATTCAATCCGCCAGGAGCGTCGCACATGGGCGGTGTCTGGGAACGCCAGATACGAACGGTGCGCTCCGTTCTCAGCAGCTTGCTGAACCACCAGGTGCTGGACGACGAAGGGCTGGTCACCCTGTTGTGTGTCGTTGAAGGCATCGTCAATAGCCGTCCAATCACGAAGTTGTCGGACGACTCACGTGATTTTTCACCACTCACACCAAATCATCTGCTACTCCTACGCTCGGGTCCTACATTACCGCCTGGGAACTTCGTCAAACAAGACCTCTACCGTACAAGATGGCGCCAGATACAGCATTTGGCTGACATCTTCTGGCAACGTTGGCTGAAAGAATATCTGCCTTCACTGCAAGAACGCCAGAAGTGGCTAAAGCCACAACGTAACTTGCGTTGTGGCGACCTCGTTTCCGTCAAGTATGAGAACACACCGCGGTACCAGTGGCCGCTTGGGCTAATCGTCGCTGTCTACCCTGGCAGAGACGGACATGTGAGGTCGGTCCAAGTGAAGACTCACACGGGACTCTACGACAGGCCTACCGACAAGATTTGCCTCCTGGAAGCGACAACTGCAACAACAACCTCGTTGAATTGACTTTCCTTGCTATTGCTGAAAGACATTTGTATGAATCTGTTCAAGTCGTTATTGGAAATGTATAATTCTGTCCTATATGTATTGTTGTAATGCCATTTTGGAGATGTGCCTTAGGGGCCGGGATGTTACGGACAGAATCAACTGCAACGTATATTACGTCATATCATATCATAACGTAGCTAATTACGTTTTTCTCCTGTTAAGTCCCTCATTATTCCATAGATGTCACCACTATTTGTTCCGGAGGCTCATGGGTGTTCTCGTAAAACTTTTCGTTTTTTTTGTACTGGTCTCGTTCTCTCGTTTCCGGTTGAGTTGGTTTTTTACAAGTCATTGACAAGACAACAAAGTCACAGTAATCTGACAAGCATTTGACATTTTCTACCACTTTAACACCCCAGCGTAGTGAGTATTAAACTTTGTTTATAGGCATTTAATGAGGTTTTCTTGCATAGTTGTTTGGTATCGCTATGGTGAAATGACAGCCTGTCATTTTTATAATTTAGATATTTCTGATACTTATTTGTGTAATTTGGCTGTTTTTTCTGTAGCCATTTGTTGTTGTTGTGGTTGACTATTTTGTGTGTATGTGACAGCCCGTTTTTGGATAATTAAGTATTAATTAAGTAATTTTTGTGACATGCTACAATGTAATATTATTTGATAGTTTATGACAACTTAAATATTTTTAGAATTTATTTCTAAAATTTAGTAATTTCTTTGACAGATAGAACCACTTCACTTCATTGGCATTTGCTTCACTTCTCTTCACCCCACTTCGACCCTTCAGTCTCCAACTACAACCCACCTCAACCTACTTCAACCCACTTCAACCTACTTCAGCCTACTTCAGCTCTTCATTCTTCGCTTCGTCTCACTTGTCGTCGCTTCGCCTCATCTGTCTTCGCATGAACTTGTACTGGATATTTGATAATTATTTTTTTTTTGTAATAAACTATAAACCTTAGGCATAAGTGCGTGATTATTTTCGCTGGACTATACGACATCCTGTAGCAAAGGCTACAGGCAGATATACAAAGTGAAATCAACATAAAACTAGTGGGGAAGATATCAGGAAACGCAATGGAACCAGCAGCACGGGTAGCGTAAAGAAAAAGGCTAATATTGTCAGTTACAGTTTGTCGCCAGAACAGCGGGTAGGAAGTGGCAACAACGGCACCAAAGAGACGCTATTACCGATAATGGCTGAGAAGTTAAAAACTGAAACCGTTGGAGAAAGAAAGTAACAATAATCATGAGATTTGAAAAGCAAAAGAATAATTCTTAGAGATCAGAAATAATAAAAAATAGTTATCCATTTTGCACCGACCGGATGCTGAAAATGATTAGCGAAGATTGTGAACAAACAATATGGTTAATGTTCATTTACATTGCTTCCTCTGAGGAAGAGGCGATGGAGCGGATTATTTGAGCGAGGGGTCATAATTATCCCTCTCTTGCTATCCAATTACTGCATAGATCCATAGTTATTGCGACTTTCAGAAGATTTGGATCATCCGTTCCGTGTTACATGTAGTAATTCTCCGTTCTATGTGATAGCTTTGTGTTTGCACAGTCTTGCTTGCAGCCCATGCAATCAATAGTGAACTAATCTGCCGTGGGCTGCGTTTTGAGTATGTATGGATGTGTATGTATAACTCATGGTTGCACTTTTCTTTACAACGTATGTAATCCTCTTTACTATTGTGCGGGCCTTCATGCTGTACCAACCACGCATGACACACGTTCTGTATATAGACCAGGAATTAAATAATTATGTTCCAAATAAACGTATACACTCACACGACACCACAGACACATAATATTTTGTTTCAAGGCTTGGATGAAGGTTGTTACAAGATATTATTGATAATTGAAAAATAACATTTGTGATCGTATTTATAGCTTGTATGTATTGTAATAATCTACCCACATCAAATTGAGAATTGTGTGTCGGGTGGTACTGTATGTAATCGACCGTCCACTTTCCGATGCGTTTGAGTAGTGAGAGGTGAGCTTTTTGCTACCTCCATGATCCCCTCACCCCTCCCCCCCCCCTCCACTCCCCCCTCCTCCCCTCCCCTCCCCCCCCCCCCCCTGTGGTCGTGCTATAGCGCGACCGAAAATTTTGAAATATCGGTTTGAAAATGTCCGCTCACGAGTTAATGAGGTCATTAATTTTTGTCAAAAGTCTTTGTTTCCGCGTTATAGTACGGGGTATAAATAGTATAAATTAGTATGTAAATAGGTATATTCAACAAGGTTATTAATCATTGTTTGTCTATGTTCTCGTGCTATAGTACGAGTGAATGAAGAAGACATAGGTGGCGGAAGAGGCAATGAAGGTGTTACAAGTCATTTTGCTTTGATGAAAAAGTAAATCATATAATCGCTATACATATCGCCATGTAAACTGTATATTCTCGCGTTACAGTACGATTAATCGTCAATGACACGTGTATATAATCAATGTTTGCGTTGAACAGGCCATGTGAGATCCTATATGCTGTGTAATATGTTTGTTTGTTTGTAAAAACCATGGGATATGTTTCGAGTAAACCATATTAACGCAAATACAATCATCCATTTTGAAAAGTTTTTATTCCTATATCACTACATGAATACCATTACCCGCTACAACATCTATCGTGGTCAAAAACTTAGTATCACAAAAATATACACCTTCATATCATATTATTATACATGACAATTTAGACAATGGGTAAAGAGGTCTTGCACGCGGTTTGCATAAAACGCGGAGACTGCCGGCGAGTGATACGCGGAAAGTGAACAGATTGGAAATTATGAATATAGTTGTCATTGCACATGGTGTGTGGAGACCAATACTCTCGATAGATTCGTGACATGGAGTAATTTCGACATTTGAAATATAAGTAAAATAGACAGTATTCTCCGCATACATCTGTGCCAAGTGACTGCCACACCGCTCTCATGGGTTGTTGAATAAAATATTCCAAGTGTTTAAGGTTCACATAGGCACGAATTGGTTTTCCTAGTGAGTCAAACATCTCAATTTTCCCCGATGACACTAAACTTTAAATGTCACACGTACATATACTAATCACAAATTATATATATATATATTCATTTACACCAGTGTAACTTTCACCATAATTCAGGATTAGTCATCTATAAATACATCAAATGTAACTTAGTGGATACATAAACATTTAGGATAGATGTATCTTATCCAAACCTTTCGGGTAACATTCAACACAGTCAAAGTACCCCTCCTGATTTTGGTGAGATGACATACAATCAACCAACTCGGTGAGTTCCGGAACACACTTATCATGGATCGTGTTGAGATGGAACTTAAGTAAATTCCACTGCTTTAAATCGAGAGTAATTCCTTTTCGGGTCGGCACGGGCGTATCTTGTGTATCCGGCAACCAGTATTTTCGAATATCTAGAAACTGGCCACGGGGCAGGACCTCGGCCATCACCAAACCTCCGAGATGATATTTCCGTGGATTGGTGGTCTGTTGCAATTCTCGATCTATGGTGTTTGTCAATGTCTGCCACATCTTCCAGCGGGTTGTGATGAGATTGACACCCACTTTTGTAGGGTAATCACGGCCGTTGTCTTGACATACCCACTTTCTAATATCAAAGCGTAAAACGTCTTTGAAATACTGAACAGTTAAATAGACATTCTCTCCGATGCAGCCTTGACAGCGTATATCGTGAGTTTGCTCGGAAGTACACTGCGTATTCTCCCATTTCCTTTTCTTGGCCAGCGGGATGAGTGGTAGCCGATTGGAGGGAGCGAAGCCCGCTGTTGTCTTGTGGGAAGTCATGTCGTTGTGGTGAAAAGATGGAGACCGCCCGTACATTATATTGGCAACGCCCCCCCCCCCCCCCCCTCCGCCTCCTCGTCATCCACCCACTTGGGACGTGTCTGAACATGCTTTGGCGAGGTGTAAAAATAGCATCACGACTGACGTCATACATCGGCGTGGCTTTGTCATCTGTTTAAAGATAGACAGAGAGGGGCGTGGCCAACGGGCTTTGTACGCACGGGTAATCGCTGTAAATGAGCGATCAATCACTTTTTTAATCCCAACAACTCAAGCCCGCGTTATAATAAGACTGAGTCGCTTCACTACGTTTTATAATAATTGGTTCATGCACTACTGTGTGTGAATTGTGTGACTGATGTTAAAGATCACAGAAAAGGGCCGTGGATGTTTTAAAACTCATCAAAATGCTACCTTTGTGAAAGAGCGGTGACTTTAAGGACTTGTCTGCGAGCGACAGATGTTTCGTGGTCTTTGTCTTGATGTGTAGAGTTGCAGCGACAATTATTTATTTTCGGTCGGTTATTTTTTTAAATGCGCGTTTGAATTCACCGGTGGGAGGGCAGTGAGTCGAGCCCCCGGGCGCGCGAGCGCGCTGGACGGTGGGGGCGGGGCTTCGACCGAGACAAATATCGATTTTTTTTCCAAGCCCCTCAACACAGCACCCGCTGGCCGTCACGACCTAGTGATTTTCAAAAGTTCGGGCGAGCCAGCGAGCCAGAGTCAGCGGAGCGTCATGTGGTTTTTGGCGGGGTATTGGCCGACGGTCTGTGTACGCACAAGTTTGGGAGTGTCGCTGTGATATATTGTGAAATATCGGAAGGAATAATCACCTTAATTTTAGTTTCGGTTGTAACATTATTCAACTGTCGCCGATGTAATAAGGATGCATCTATAAACGTTCGAACAAACAAGTCGTGGAGACAAGCGCCCGGTTGGCGTCCTTTTGTCGCGAGGGAGAAGAGTTATGACAGTTGTTTGATGAGTCAGTCTATTATTTCGATAGTAATAAGCGGGCTTTATGCTCTTCACCTCAGGTATTATTTATCTGCAAGCCATTAGTACGTCGGCCGGAAAGGTCAATGGGTTAACCTCTTTAACAACCACCCGTGGGTATTTCATTATACCTTCCCCTCCTAGATAACTAGGCGTGGCAGCTGGTTACTATGTGGTGGCAGTAAAATTCACTGTTGTATATGATACGAGGCGTCATTGTGTACTGATGGAAACATAAGAAGCTTGTGTTATAGTTCCACCCTTCCCCCTGCCCCCCTTTCTCTCCCCCATCTATTCACTGACGATTCTGAACACGTGACTCCCATGCTACACCTGCCCTCTTCGTCAACGATGCAGTTTTAAAATCATAATGGAGTGAATGGTGACGTCATTGACATTTAGTCATCTGTTTGTTCAGGACCTATATAAAACGGGAGAGATGAGTTAATTGGTTGTTTCTTTAGGTTGGCAACCCTTTGACCTCTTTAGCCGACGTTCTGTTTGCTTGCATATGCATCCAAAAGAAGGTAGGGAGGGTGAAGGATATAACATCAATCGCCTATGTCATTGCTATACACGTTCTTGGGGAGTGTCTGTGGGTTTTTTATTGCATTGGAGTTACCAATGTTACGAGCACCCCACATCCGACGGCACGTTTAAACGAGTTTGGGGAAAGAGCGACTGGCTCCCTCCACCTCCATACACCATACACTCACAATATTCCTATTAGGTTATTTTGCTGTTACTCCGTCAAGTGAAAGCTATTATGGTGCATGACCGCTTTTCTAGTTCATTAAAAGAAGCAGTTGCATTTGCTTGTGACATCTGCAACCAACGTCGCATTCATATAACTCATACACCGTTAAAGGAATTATTCTGTAAGTTTGAACATTGTTACTCGTTAAGTCAGTGTAAAGTAACATATATGTTAAAAATGTATTGTATTGAACTTTATTTGTTTTTATTGCACTTTTAAAAGCAGCTAAAGTAAAAACACATACTAACATAAATTTTACCAACAATAACCGTATCCATCCATGTCAAGGAACGTAGTCAACAATTAACTTTAGCGTAATTTAAATAACTCACACATTTCATATGTCACCACGTCACAACTCATTCGTAGGTTTCAACAAGACTTTAAACCATTTGCAAAAGTGATTATAAAAGTGAATGCATCAACTTTAAAAATGATATTTTACGTATTGTATGTATGAAGTATTCGTTTTCCGTCACGTGTTTATATATTTTTTAAACTATCAAGTGTTACAGTAACACAATAAGTTATGCATGTATCATATATTTGTGAAACATCCATTTACCTTATTGCAATACGTCTAGGTTTACACATACACTTACAACTATGCAACTAGTCTTGTAGAATGTCATGTTTCATAAAGTTAACAAGTTAGGAATTAGGAAGTGAGTATAAACACTGCCATGTAATTTTTAGTGAGTAGCATTTGCGGTAAAAGAACTTCGCTATTGAAATAGCGTTAGCAACAGGCAAGTACTAATTCCACACAATCATGACAAGTTCTTAAATTTTATTTAGTGAACATTGCAATTCCAAAAACAACGATATTTGTGGTGACAACATATCTGCAATGAAGTAAGAGAGAAGTAATTAGACATAAAAAATAGCGAAGCCAACGTGATGTATGTGCGAATTTAATGAATTGAATTCACCGGTATAATCAGATACATTCTAAACTACGGTGCGTAGAGAAGTATTGAATAGACTCATGACTGCCAAGAGTTTATCAAATGAATAACATTTGGAACATAACACAATATATGGATAATATAAACCTAATACTTTTGATTACAATAAAACTCACGCGAGTATTCTGAGAGAACATGTTGTAAACGGAATAAATCATCAGTTTGTAACCATACAAAGAGATGAATGAAACATATCATTTACTTTATCTCGTAACATACATTCTAAACTTAGAAAGAGGATCGTATTAAGTAGTTGTCATAGCAAACACTAACATAAACATAACGAATGAGTTATCTGTCTTTTTTGGTATATCTTGGTGCAATGTATAACGTATCTAACTCGTGTTTTCTCTCTGCGTAGAAGGTATGTCAAAACTGGGAGTATGTATTCTCTTTTTTGTGATGTCAAGGACAATGAATTAGTATTCAGTTTGGTTTTATTACACATATCCCAAAACAGTTTTCTTACTCTTACTCAACCAGATTATGTAGGAATGTATGGTAATGTAATTTTTAGAACCCTTAACTTCCTACATGAATTGATACTTCTAGTATCTAATTAATCTTACCTTAAGCTATCCTGAAAGAAATTTCAGGGTCCACTCGTCTCCTGCGAGAATGTAACAATATGTTTAGTTGATTTATAACATTTAGGTTTTATCTACATGAAACGAATGCTTATTTTTTATTTTTAAACTATTACCATTTGTACTGAGTTTAACTTATTTTACTTACCACTCTCTTTCCTCTGACGCACAGTAAACCGTTATACACTTACACCTATGACTAGTTACAAATGGAAGTATTAATAAAGTTAACAAGTTATTGAATCAACAGATTGACGCGTGTTACGCATGTGTATATCGCGAACATGAAACGTTTGATCCGCAGGTGCCATCACGTATGATATGTTAACTGGTTGGCTGGACACATGTGAAACCAAAAGGTAGAATTCTGTAAGTTACATGCCGTCATCAAGTTTGTTACATTCGTGTAATTTGAAAGACAACGAAGAAGAAAGATGTCACTTTTCTGTATTCAACATAACATCAAGTTTATACTTAATGTAACATGTGTGAAATAAATATCATGTCACATCTATGTACTCAATAGTCAACCGCAAAAGTAAATAGCTGTAAGTATTGTGTGTGTATTCACTTTAACATATGTCTGTGGATAATAATCATTTGCATACGATTTTACTTATTGTAGATGACACAACGATGAATAACGAGTTCATGCTAGATATATAAAAACATACACCTCCGTTGAACGAACGGTGTACGAGAAAATTAAATGAATTGTAAATAATATAGATGTGATCCGTACTACACATGTGTCACAATTGACATGATCGTTTGATAGAACAAATGTCGGTCTTGTCTTTTTCAAGTGAAGTAAATCGGGTTTGCAGACTGTTAAGAAAGTAACCGAGTGCGTAATACAATATATATATATTTAATGAAGTAATATGTTTGGGAAAAGAGTCGTTATATAGTTTCGCTGTATGTTAACATACTTGAACACAAGGAAAACGGTAACAAAAGTTAATGAATGATTGAATGAGAATATTTTCTTTGATATGTTTTGGATGAATTAGTTAACATTAATGCTACTGACTAACAACAACAACCACGGAAGCCACCATAACCATAATCTCGCCAACTGTTTGAGTCAAAGGACAAAGTGTGCATGTGAAAACTTGTTTTATAAATGTAATGGTAATACCAAAGATCTCTATACATCTCCAATGCGACATGAGTCACGATTAATGTTTTGAAGCAGTGTTTTTATATTAAATCGAGTTCACGTAAGCACAGTCAGCAGTTTTGATTATATGGTTATCAATGTGTTTACATTTGTATATGTATATCGCATCAGTCAGTCGGTAAACAACGTGGACTGTAAAAAATCACACCAGAAAAAGGGTGGATGACAAACTTTCAGGAAAACGATATGTTTGTAAGTTAACTTCTGAAGCGTGGTGAGCTGTATCGGACAATGCGGCAGCCCTCGACAGAGCTCTGAATGTGATAAACCTGCGAAGAACTTACACCCTCACAAGATTTCTGTTGGTTGACTGCTGCATTCGAGCAGAGTATGCGTAAATAAATATAGGTGCTACGATATTACTGCGTTACGTTAAGGGGGGGGGGTGAAGAAATACGATGGATTTCAGATTAAATACCGTTTATTAACATCAAGAATATATAGTTTAAACATATATATATATATATATATATACACACACACACATAAAATGATTATATATATGGATCCAGCGGAGTATCCAATTGAATAAGTTGCATTAAATATCGTCTTCAGAGCAGAGTGGAGTATATGGGGACGGCGATCTAGGCGCCGCAGTTCCGGGTGCACCTGGGCGATTTCTTATAAAGATCCGTTGTGGTTCGTCCTCTTCATCCGACGAAATAGTGATTACTTCTTGTCGGCGCAGGACTCGCCCGATCGGTATCTCCAGTTGTGTGTTTTCGCCTCGCCGCAATAAAGTTGGAGATGGCGTCGGCGAGGGCATCCTACTTTCAATAGGGAGGCGGCGACCTCCCTCGTAGGCAAGACGGATGGCTGCCGGGAACTGGTCTGGAGCTGGCGTCGGCGAGGGTATGCTACTTTCGATGGGGCGGCGGCGACCTCCCTCGTAGGCCAGACGGATGGCTGCCGGGAACTGGTCTGGAGCTGGCGTCGGCGAGGGTATGCTACTTTCGATGGGGAGGCGGCGACCTCCCTCGTAGGCCAGACGGATGGCTGCCGTGAACTGCTCTGGCCGCAGGATGAGGAAGGGCGGCTGGATTTGTGCAATTTGCTGTGGTTGTCCAGTTGACAAACCGATTCCGGGGAATTGTTCGAGTGGACACGGCTGGTGATATTGACCGTCTTGGTCATCCATGCCTGTGTATGCACCGTTACTGTAGCTAAACATACCGGACCCGGTGAACCAATTGTTGATTGGTGGCACTTCTTGACAGCGAACACGAACTATTTACGTTGTGCTATTTAACCAATATGACGTGAAGTGCCGCACAGAGCTAAAAATCGCACTGACCACAGGTATGATTAGTAGTGGTTCTGTTCCCACCACTGTTTTTTACCCTGGGTCAACGCTCTTTCTCGCTCTAGAACTGAACACTTACAATGCCAGAGCGCCCATTGAGAGGCACTACTATATGGTTTTTTCGAGCACCGAAATAGATGACCAGACTGTCTGGCCGGCGTGTTTCTGACAATAGCGTTACACCATCGACAATAAAAATACGGCTCACCTGGATCGATGACGTTTGTTTTCAAACCGTGGCACTTGATACAGAACCAGCTGGATGGCAGCTCTTCCGGTGGTGGGGGTAGATATTGTCGAACAGCGGCGGTACTGTCTGTCATATCTTCTTATTTTCGTTCTTCGTGCGTTTCGTGTAACTACCCGTATCATCAGACTAATTGTCAAGTTGTCCTGACTCCAAAATCCGGGGGCCCTTATATACACCCACAACCACCTACGCCCCCCCCCCCCCCCCCATGGAAGAGCACACGCAGTAATGGCTTTGTCTCACCTCCCCCGGTCTTGTGCAGGGCGTTCTGCCGGGAGAGGGTGAGAGGGGACGACAGACGGGCAGTTTTTTATGTTGAAGAGGTTAACCAATCCACCTCCCTGTCCGACTTAATAATAACAATGTTGAACGACTGTTTTTGACTTTACCAACCTTCTGCATTGTTCAGGGCAATCTAGCGGGAGAGGATGTTTATGTTAAAGAGGTTAACCAATGCACCTTCCTGGTCAATAAAATCTTATACCAAATGTTCATTTGCAATACAGACAACTGTATTACTCTATTTCATAGTTCACCGCACGTTGATCCATAACTTAAAGATAATTGCAGCCATCTGGTCATCATCTCTACAGCTGCTCGAGCTTGTATTGCACTGTATTGCATGGATCCGCGAACAAGTTATTATAAAACGCAGTGAAGCGACTCAGTCGCATTATAACACGAGCTTGAGGGTTGTCGGGGTTAATAGAGTAATTGGTCGCAGGCTCATTTACAGTGATTATCTCCACCTACGGGGCAGATGACGGAAGGGGGGGGGTGAAGATATAGTGAGTATGTGGGAAAGGGAGGGAGTGAGAGGGCAGGTGGTTCACGATGGACGTTATAGGGGGCGTGGAGTAGGTGTGAGATGCGGTGACCATGGCGTCACCGAAGCCTAACGGGGGCGGGGGGGCGCCTACATCCCAACTCAAATTTACGGTTGCCGCCCGTCCACGACCGTCCACTGACACTTTTCAGGCGTTTCGATAGAGGGTGTTAGCCGCCGGGGAATAAATTTACAGTTTAACCGAGAAATCACCCAGGTCCAACCGACACACTAAATAAATATCACTAAACATGATTTCAGAATTTGTGTAGATCCATACGGTGCGATCCGCGCAACGATACTTTTCAAACTCATCAGATTACAATTAATAATACCTTTTATATGCTGAATCACTATAGTTTGTTAAAGATACTTTACATCACCTGTTTAGCAAGGTTCTACATATAGATTACTACAACACCATCAATAGTGAGTTATTGGATTGTTCATTTGATGTTTAACTTCACAGAAATCAACAAACATTATACATAAATTTAAATATTTTACTACAACTAGATCTATCATCATTACATAAATCAGACCTAGTACGTAATGTGAGCGATAACTGAAAATGTCGAGGGCTGCCGCATTGTCCGATACAGCTCACCACGCTTCAGAAGTTAACTTACAAACATATCGTTTTCCTGAAAGTTTGTCATCCACCCTTTTCTGGTGTGATTTTTTACAGTCCACGTTGTTTACCGACTGACTGATGCGATATACATATACAAATGTAAACACATTGATAACCATATAATCAAAACTGCTGACTGTGCTTACGTGAACTCGATTTAATATAAAAACACTGCTTCAAAACATTAATCGTGACTCATGTCGCATTGGAGATGTATAGAGATCTTTGGTATTACCATTACATTTATAAAACAAATTTTCACATGCACACTTTGTCCTTTGACTCAAACAGTTGGCGAGATTATGGTTATGGTGGTTTCCGTGGTTGTTGTTGTTAGTCAGTAGCATTAATATTAACTAATTCATCCAAAACATATCAAAGAAAATATTCGCATTCAATCATTCATTAACTTTTGTTACCGTTTTCTTGTGTTCAAGTATGTTAACATACAGCGAAACTATATAACGACTCTTTTCCCAAACATATTACTTCATTAAATATATATATATTGTATTACGCAAACGGTTACTTTCTTAACAGTCTGCAAACCCGATTTACTTCACTTGAAAAAGACAAGACCGACATTTGTTCTATCAAACGATCATGTCAATTGTGACACATGTGTAGTACGGATCACATCTATATTATTTACAATTCATTTAATTTTCTCGTACACCGTTCGTTCAACGGAGGTGTATGTTTTTTATATATCTAGCATGAACACGTTATTCATCGTTGTGTCATCTACAATAAGTAAAATCGTATGCAAATGATTACTATCCACAGACATATGTTACAGTGAATACACACACAATACTTACAGCTTTTTACTTTTGCGGTTGACTATTGAGTACATAGATGTGACATGATATTTATTTCACACATGTTACATTAAGTGTAAACTTGATGTTATGTTGAATACAAAAAGTGACATCTTTCTTCTTCGTTGTCTTTCAAATTACACGAATGTAACAAACTCGATGACGGCATGTAACTTACAGAATTCTACCTTTTGGTTTCACATGTGTCCAGCCAACCAGTTAACATATCATACGTGATGGCACTTGCGGATCAAACGTTTCATGTTCGCGATATACACATGCGTAACACGCGTCAATCTGTTGATTCAATAACTTGTTAACTTTATTAATACTTCCATTTGTAACTAGTCATAGGTGTAAGTGTATAACGGTTTACTGTGCGCCAGAGGAAAGAAAGTGGTAAGTAAAATGAGTTAAACTCAGTACAAATGTTAATAGTTTAAAAATAAAAAATAAGCATTCGTTTCATGTAGATAAAACCTAAATGTTATAAATCAACTAAACATATTGTTACATTCTCGCAGGAGACGAGTGGACCCTGAAATTTCTTTCAGGATAGCTTAAGGTAAGATTAATTAGATACTAGAAGTATCAATTCATGTAGGAAGTTAAGGGTTCTAAAAATTACATTACCATACATTCCTACATAATCTGGTTGAGTAAGAGTAAGAAAACTGTTTTGGGATATGTGTAATAAAACCAAACTGAATACTGATTCATTGTCCTTGACATCACAACTCATGAGAATTCTATTCTATCTGTTTAACTTCTTAATGTATAAAAAAAAAGAGGATACATACTCCCAGTTTTGACATACCTTCTACGCAGAGAGAACACACGAGTTAGATACGTTATACATTGCACCAAGATATACCAAAAAAGACAGATAACTCATTCGTTATGTTTGTATTAGTGTTTGCTATGACAACTACTTAATACGATCCTCTTTCTGAGTTTAGAATGTATGTTACGAGATAAAGTAAATGATATGTTTCATTCATCTCTTTGTATGGTTACAAACTGATGATTTATTCCGTTTACAACATGTTCTCTCAGAATACTCGCGTGAGTTTTATTGTAATCAAAAGTATTAGGTTTATATTATCCATATATTGTGTTATGTTCCAAATGTTATTCATTTGATAAACTCTTGGCAGTCATGAGTCTATTCAATACTTCTCTACGCACCGTAGTTTAGAATGTATCTGATTATACCGGTGAATTCAATTCATTAAATTCGCACATACATCACGTTGGCTTCGCAATTTTTTAGGTCTAATTACTTCTCTCTTACTTCATTGCAGATATGTTGTCACCACAAATATCGTTGTTTTTGGAATTGCAATGTTCACTAAATAAAATTTAAGAACTTGTCATGATTGTGTGGAATTAGTACTTGCCTGTTGCTAACGCTATTTCAATAGCGAAGTTCTTTTACCGCAAATGCTACTCACTAAAAATTACATGGCAGTGTTTATACTCACTTCTTAATTCGTTAACGTGATGACGACTTTTAATTCAGTTCACATTCGCGATACACGCACGCGTAACACGCGTCAATCTGTTGATTCAATAACTTGTTAACTTTATGAAACATGACATTCTACAAGACTAGTTGCATAGTTGTAAGTGTATGTGTAAACCTAGACGTATTGCAATAAGGTAAATGGATGTTTCACAAATATATGATACATGCATAACTTATTGTGTTACTGTAGCACTTGATAGTTTAAAAAATATATAAACACGTGACGGAAAACGAATACTTCATACATACAATACGTAAAATATCATTTTTAAAGTTGATGCATTCACTTTTATAATCACTTTTGCAAATGGTTTAAAATCTTGTTGAAACCTACGAATGAGTTGTGACGTGGTGACATATGAAATTTGTGAGTTATTTAAATTACGCTAAAGTTAATTGTTGACTACGTTCCTTGACATGGATGGATACGGTTATCGTTGGTAAAATTTATGTTAGTATGTGTTTTTACTTTAGCTGCTTTTAAAAGTGCAATAAAAACAAATAAAGTTCAATACAATACATTTTTAACATATATGTTACTTTACACTGACTTAACGAGTAACAATGTTCAAACTTACAGAATAATTCCTTTAACGGTGTATGAGTTATATGAATGCGACGTTGGTTGCAGATGTCACAAGCAAATGCAACTGCTTCTTTTAATGAACTAGAAAAGCGGTCATGCACCATAATAGTTTTCACTTGACGGAGTAACAGCAAAATAACCTAATAGGAATATTGTGAGTGTATGGTGTATGGAGGTGGAGGGAGCCAGTCGCTCTTTCCTCAAACTCGTTTAAACGTGCCGTCGGATGTGGGGTGCTCGTAACATTGGTAACTCCAATGCAATAAAAAACCCACAGACACTCCCCAAGAACGTGTATAGCAATGACATAGGCGATTGATGTTATATCCTTCACCATCCCTACCTTCTTTTGGATGCATATGCAAGCAAACAGAACGTCGGCTACAGAGGTCAAAGGGTTGCCAACATAAAGAAACAACCAATTAACTCATCTCTCCCGTTTTATATAGGTCCTGAACAAACAGATGACTAAATGTCAATGACGTCACCATTCACTCCATTATGATTTTAAAACTGCATCGTTGACGAAGAGGGCAGGTGTAGCATGGGAGTCACGTGTTCAGAATCGTCAGTGAATAGATGGGGGAGAGAAAGGGGGGCAGGGGGAAGGGTGGACCTATAACACAAGCTTCTTATGTTTCCATCAGTACACAATGACGCCTCGTATCATATACAACAGTGAATTTTACTGCCACCACATAGTAACCAGCTGCCACGCCTAGTTATCTAGGAGGGGAAGGTATAATGAAATACCCACGGGTGGTTGTTAAAGAGGTTAACCCATTGACCTTTCCGGCCGACGTACTAATGGCTTGCAGATAAATAATACCTGAGGTGAAGAGCATAAAGCCCGCTTATTACTATCGAAATAATAGACTGACTCATCAAACAACTGTCATAACTCTTCTCCCTCACGACAAAAGGACGCCAACCGGGCGCTTGTCTCCACGACTTGTTTGTTCGAACGTTTATAGATGCATCCTTATTACATCGGCGACAGTTGAATAATGTTACAACCGAAACTAAAATTAAGGTGATTATTCCTTCCGATATTTCACAATATATCACAGCGACACTCCCAAACTTGTGCGTACACAGACCGTCGGCCAATACCCCGCCAAAAACCACATGACGCTCCGCTGACTCTGGCTCGCTGGCTCGCCCGAACTTTTGAAAATCACTAGGTCGTGACGGCCAGCGGGTGCTGTGTTGAGGGGCTTGAAAAAAAAAATCGATATTTGTCTCGGTCGAAGCCCCGCCCCCACCGTCCAGCGCGCTCGCGCGCCCGCGGGCTCGACTCACTGCCCTCCCACCGGTGAATTCAAACGCGCATTTAAAAAAATAACCGACCGAAAATAAATAATTGTCGCTGCAACTCTACACATCAAGACAAAGACCACGAAACATCTGTCGCTCGCAGACAAGTCCTTAAAGTCACCGCTCTTTCACAAAGGTAGCATTTTGATGAGTTTTAAAACATCCACGGCCCTTTTCTGTGATCTTTAACATCAGTCACACAATTCACACACAGTAGTGCATGAACCAATTATTATAAAACGTAGTGAAGCGACTCAGTCTTATTATAACGCGGGCTTGAGTTGTTGGGATTAAAAAAGTGATTGATCGCTCATTTACAGCGATTACCCGTGCGTACAAAGCCCGTTGGCCACGCCCCTCTCTGTCTATCTTTAAACAGATGACAAAGCCACGCCGATGTATGACGTCAGTCGTGATGCTATTTTTACACCTCGCCAAAGCATGTTCAGACACGTCCCAAGTGGGTGGATGACGAGGAGGCGGAGGGGGGGGGGGCGTTGCCAATATAATGTACGGGCGGTCTCCATCTTTTCACCACAACGACATGACTTCCCACAAGACAACAGCGGGCTTCGCTCCCTCCAATCGGCTACCACTCATCCCGCTGGCCAAGAAAAGAAAATGGGAGAATACGCAGTGTACTTCCGAGCAAACTCACGATATACGCTGTCAAGAGTGCATCGGAGAGAATGTCTATTTAACTGTTCAGTATTTCAAAGACGTTTTACGCTTTGATATGAGAAAGTGGGTATGTCAAGACAACGGCCGTGATTACCCTACACAAGTGGGTGTCAATCTCATCACAACCCGCTGGAAGATGTGGCAGACATTGACAAACACCATAGATCGAGAATTGCAACAGACCACCAATCCACGGAAATATCATCTCGGAGGTTTGGTGATGGCCGAGGTCCTGCCCCGTGGCCAGTTTCTAGATATTCGAAAATACTGGTTGCCGGATACACAAGATACGCCCGTGCCGACCCGAAAAGGAATTACTCTCGATTTAAAGCAGTGGAATTTACTTAAGTTCCATCTCAACACGATCCATGATAAGTGTGTTCCGGAACTCACCGAGTTGGTTGATTGTATGTCATCTCACCAAAATCAGGAGGGGTACTTTGACTGTGTTGAATGTTACCCGAAAGGTTTGGATAAGATACATCTATCCTAAATGTTTATGTATCCACTAAGTTACATTTGATGTATTTATAGATGACTAATCCTGAATTATGGTGAAAGTTACACTGGTGTAGATGAATATATATAAATATAATTTGTGATTAGTATACGTACGTGTGACATTTAAAGTTTAGTGTCATCGGGGAAAATTGAGATGTTTGACTCACTAGGAAGACCAATTCGTGCCTATGTGAACCTTAAACACTTGGAATATTTTATTCAACAACCCATGAGAGCGGATTGGCAGTCACTTGGCACAGATGTATGCGGAGAATACTGTCTATTTTACTTATATTTCAAATGTCGAAATTACTCCATGTCACGAATCTATCGAGAGTATTGGTCTCCACACACCATGTGCAATGACAACTATATTCATAACTTCCAATCTGTTCACTTTCCGCGTATCACTCGCCGGCAGTCCCCGCGTTTTATGCAAACCGCGTGCAAGACCTCTTCACCCATTGTCTAAATTGTCATGTATAATAATATGATATGAAGGTGTATATTTTTGTGATACTAAGTTTTTGACCACGATAGATGTTGTAGCGGGTAATGGTATTCATGTAGTGATATAGGAATAAAAACTTTTCAAAATGGATGATTGTATTTGCGTTAATATGGTTTACTCGAAACATATCCTATGGTTTTTACAAACAAACAAACATATTACACAGCATATAGGATCTCACATGGCCTGTTCAACGCAAACATTGATTATATGCACGTGTCATTGACGATTAATCGTACTGTAACGCGAGAATATACAGTTTACATGGCGATATGTATAGCGATTAAATGATTTACTTTTTCATCAAAGCAAAATGACTTGTTCATCTATTACCTATTCATAATAGTACTTGATCGCAGATTGAAGACTTCAAACAATGATTAATGACATAGTTAACACCTTCATTGCCTCTTCCGCCACCTATGTCTTCTTCATTCACTCGTACTATAGCACGAGAACATAGACAAACAATGATTAATAACCTTGTTGAATATACCTATTTACATACTAATTTATACTATTTATACCCCGTACTATAACGCGGAAACAAAGACTTTTGACTAAAATTAATGACCTCATTAACTCGTGAGCGGACATTTTCAAACCGATATTTCAAAATTTTCGGTCGCGCTATATCACGACCACAGGGGGGGGGGGGGGGGGAGGGGTGAGGGGGTCATGGGGGTAGCAAAAAGCTCACCATATACTACTCGTTTGGCCCCGCCCAATACGGGCCGCTACGTGTCTTCGCGGTAACATCATGGCGACGTCACTATTGGACCCATGACACCCACCTCTATACACTGGGCCGTATGAAGTCGACGGCGCTCGGTTCCGACGCAATACACCTAATATTTGAGGCGTTACCTGGCTAATAAGTGTTTCGGGTTGGACGTTGACGGAGCAAACCTCTTGCACAAAAGGAAATCTCTTTCCTTTTAGAAAGAAGCATTTCTAGACACTTATTCAACCGTTTTAAGGGGAAATACGGATGACGACATCGGACGTACGCACACGTTAGGCAATCCGAACGTACTGTAGGTAGGTGCGCGCTGTTGGCGCTATGCTGGTCAAAGTGTGTATTAAATGCACTAGGTAATTATACGCCCTATATAAGGATATTTGCGCGCTGTAGGCGCTTGTGAAGGTCTAAATACGTAGTGTAGGCGCTATGTAGGGCAACGTGGGCGGCGTCGACGCTATGTAAGTCACTGTAGGCGTTGCGCGATATAGGCTTAAATGCGTATTGTAGACGGTAAGTGGCTTATTGTAGGCGCTATTTAGGTCACTGTAGGCGCTATAAGGATAACCCTCAGCCCAATTTATACCAACGTGCTCATTAAAGCCGCATTAGATGCCCACAGGTCTCATGACGGGCCCCATTAACTTGTTGAATATATTTATCGCTGAACCTAATATTGATGGAACTGCAGGAAACGTGGTTTTGGCCCGTGACGTCACGATGACGAAATTTCCGCTCGCCAATTTGGCAACAAATTATAACTTAAATTGACATGCATTTTGAAGCCAAGAGCGATTGTCTCAATGTTAATGGTGCTACGAATGTTCTTACTTTTATTTATTATGACAGGATATAACGCATAATAGCCGAGTAATAGACCCTTCTTAATATTATCTCATGAATAATCCAGATCGAGCTACAGTAGGAGCGGTAGTTTGTGCTTAGCGAAAACATGGCGACGGGAACTGTCCTCTCACTTGTTTCTAATAATCCGTCCGCTGTACAGAGCAATCACGAGTGTGTTATTCTTCCTCGCTTTTCGTTAAATGTCCATTTCGCGAAGAGTATGCCCTCAAATCTTATAGTACTAACACTGACAAAGCGCCAGGCAAATATGACAACAGTTGTTTCCATTGTAACTTCCCGAAACCAAGTCTTGGAACTCCATATAGACGTCCTTAAGACTTTGATTTTGAGTTAGACAGCCGATCAATAAAGCGAAAGTGGCAAACCCATATGCATCAAATTTTGACACCGTAGATTTCCGCATTAACAAACATCTTCACTGAACCGACTGACGCTATGATGGTGATATGTGATGACAACACGAATCAGTGCATCTTTCAAAACATGCAGGCCAAGAACAGGAAACGTGTAGGACATGCGTTAGTCAGTAGGCAATGCAGTGAAGACTATAATATTATACTGGAACAGTAGTTCATCCTTTGTTGTCAAATCTTCCTGAGTAAATTAAATAGTTTAATGTAACTCACCGCCTGGATCGTTGGTGTTGAAGACCGTGACATTGTGGATAACGTAGTCGCCGCCGAGGTCCACGGTCCACTTGGCGTGGTGACCCCCTGGCGCGTCAGGGTGAGCGCAGATGTAATATTGGTTGGTGTGAGTGCCATCAATGACTGTTCCATCAACGGCGTACGCACTGATCAGGTCAAAGAACACCCCAGTCTGGTTGGTGGTCTTATCACGGGCCACGTTACCTGGTGGAACAGTTTATATACACGGTTGCCAAGTTATCGAGATAGTTATCACTATGAATGTAATATTTATGTGCATCACCGCTTCATACCCATATTATTTATTTTACCATTTATGACATTATTATTGTTAACTTCATATGTTTACCAACAAGTGAAGATGAATTATCTCGATGGCTTGCATGCCACAATGTTCCACTAATAGGTACTAGGTATGAAGGTAGCTGGGTTGGCCCAACGACCTGATGACATGCAGCTAAGCCTGCTCCCGGAGCCGGCTTACCAACTAAATCCTCAAATTCCTCACAGGATAATATACAATTGTCTTATGTACATAAATTTATGAGAAGATCATCTGTACTCTCATCGTGGTTTATGATTTAGTATATTTTATATACACATGCATAGATCCGGCCGACAAATAACGTATGGACATAAATCAAGGAGTCCACCGTGCCTCATGCCGGATGTCGGTCATTATGGCCCATTCCATATGGTCTGTAAGTGGCAGATAGAGTGTCAGCGGCCTATTGGAGTTCGTGCTTTTTGGAATATCTTTGATTTACAGTTGTGACTTTAATATGACAATCAATCGTGTTATCTTGAAAGTGATGCTAATCAAAAAAATTTCGTTACTCTATATCTCTGAGTCCAATGCATGTCAACTCCCAAAATATGGCCTGTGTGCTTCCTATATTTGAGGGATCACCCCTTGGCCTAGTGTATGGCTATTTCCGTATATAGTGTTTCGCTTGGCCAGCCCAAGCGGCCGGTGCTTGGTGCGAGTCCCATCTGCGCAAGACAAAGAACAACATGTTGTCCCCAGGGACAGGGCCCCCTCGCTACGTTGACCCTGCCTGGTGACGCCATATGACATTACTTAAACCAACATGTTATATTTGAAGTTCGATATAACGATGTCTTCATGGAATAAGTATAAAGCTGTCAGGTAGGTTTATAGAGAAAAATAGCTGTATTGTGAATCGGCGTGTTTTACTGTTTCACTATTCCGTACAAGGACATGCTGTTATAGTCGTTGAATAAATAAAGGGCAGATATATCGTTCGTTTGTCATGTGCAGTTTTTAATGCAGACCCATCACGTGACTTTAATATGGTGGGGGGGGGGTTCTCGGTAAGCGGAACCTTTCCTTTGCTTGGCCGTGACGCTGAGGCGGTGGTGGGAGGGGGGGGGGGATGCACCCTCATGCATCATACGTACATTAACATTTTACCAGAACAAAGTTATACAGTTTGCAAGCTTACCATATGGATAACACATGGATGTATCTGGTACATAAGACATGGAAGTAGGCGGTTCGACTGTTTACCTATCTGACAGGCCTCGCCGCTCCTGGTGAACAGACCAGGATTGTCCTGGGCACACTCTCCAGGACAGACTCCGGTGTCCGGATCACAGGTGGCGCCACCGACACAGTGACACTGGAACGTACAGTCCGAAGCCGTCCCGAAAAGACAAGCAGCTGAACGAGAGGAAGAAATAGTGTTTGGCATAAACAAGCGTTTTAAATAAAATGTGTGTATGTCACCGTCGTACAGATTTGGTTTCTGTTAACAACAAAACGCCTTTCAAGCTGCGTAATGATTACGATCAACCCGGATCGTCCCGTGAGAAGGCGGGGATGGTTCGTAGCCGCAATTGTAACTGCCATTGTAATACAGCATTGCAAAAGCTACAGCTAGAAACGTTACAGCTAAATATAGATTTGTTACCTTTAACTGCACATGAAATATGTAGGATCAAGCGAACGAAGGGAGAAGGCCAGTTATCCTGTGAAAAGGCTCGGGATTGTTATTGTGAACATTGTTGCTCGTCACACACGTGGCGTTGAAAGTGGTCGGTTCTGAGAGAGTTGGCATAGCTTGGCTGAACAACTCGGCCCAATAGACCGATCCAGGCTGTCAATCATTCCCTGACGTCATTGTTAATTTTATCCAATCGTGTGGTGCAAACAAAGGTTCTCCACGTGCGTTAGGTCGGACAAACAAAGCAACAAGTCACTTTGTTGTCACTTTTAGGGCTGAGTACTTCTCAGTTTACCTACCATCAGCTATGATTGTCAATTTATACTCACAACTAAAGAAAAAAGACTCAAGCCTTGGCGAGGCTTAGTATCGGAGAGTGGATCGGTCTATTGTCGTAGGTCGCGGTTGAAGGCGTGGAGAGGGACTGTCACAGAATGTTGCTGCTTAAGAGCTTCAAGACATCTTGCTGATGATATCCCATTGGAATTATTGCTTGCTTAGTACTATGATATTCCTATATGTTAAAACTGTATGCTTGAGCAGACCAATGAGTCGCATCTAATAACTGATTCACGCCCACAAAGGTCACACATGACTTATGTTAATCGTTATGCTCAATGGTAAAGTATATGTTTACAAGTCAGTGGCAGATGTGCATTGCATTCAGTCACTGAAGCGTCGTCAGCTTTTAGAGAGGGCGCTGGGCCATGTCGTATCGCCATGTCATATCGTCGCAGTATGCATACAACGTTACAGGGGCAGGTTGAAGCATTACAACTATGTTTGCATCCTGCCGCTATATGGCGCTGATGTTTTGACAGCAGGTCACGCGACACACGCCACTTTTGCAACGTGGTATAGCGGCACAGGCGAAGACATATATGCTATATATCGAGTTTTCACTGTAGAAGTGTATTATTCAGTTTTCAAAGAATGTATTATGTTGCATAGACGATACGCGTCGCGATATTTCATGATACGCTGTTGACAGGTTCATATGTACTGAATCAAATATCAAAAAACATTTAAAGCGTTGGGGGGAGCATGCGTTAGTAACTGACTGAGGAGTGCGGAAACGTTAGTAACACAAGTGTCCGGGGTAAGGTAACACTGTAACACTGCCACAACCCGCCGCGGCACCATTTTGGATACACGGCCCGTTTAAATCGTTCAGTTTGTCTACATGTAACTAACGCAGGACAAACTGTGTCCCATCTTTCGTTTTTGGTTCCATACAGCCATATAAGCTACAGCTAAACGCTTGTATAGGTGACAAATATTAGATTAACGATAATCGACCTGAACATTAACTTGGCAGACTGCTCGTCAAGACAGTTACCGCTATTACATCATGTTTACACTTAGATATCTCATACAGTTGTGGCTCCACGCTATTACAATACTAATACATTCCATGATGAACTTACCTTGGCGGCGCCATTTTCCATATTCCTATTGCAGTTTGTCTTGTTGATATTTCCACCAGCAGTGGTGACGCAAGCACCAAAATGTGACAATAAGCCCCGATCTACGCTCACTTAATTATGATCATTAACAAAACTCACCGTCAACTGGCCTTCTTGACGCTTGTATGATAACAATGACTAAAATAAAGCATTGAACAGTTAAATATGGCATGGTCGATACTACTATCTTAGAAATACGACTTCTTCTTCGGGTCCTCGACGCCGCTAATTCAGAGTTAATATAACAACCCGGCTCCTGTATGTTAGGAATGAAGATTCGCTTGAGGAAGTCCGCACCAGGAAGCTTGAGAGAGAACCCCTGTGGGTTGATATATTGCTGCAGAATGGCTATGAAGCAGGATTGTTTACGAGACTCATTTTTTTCAAGTCTTAGAGAAGAACAAACCTCTAAAACTACCAGGGCGTCGTTAATGTAATACGTACATCAACCCAACCATTAGAAAACAAGTTTTATTCTGTATGCACATATCAGCCAGCGCCATCCGGCGCATACTCGAGCAGGCCAATAAATCGCATCTAATAACTGATTCACACCCACAAAGTCAGGTCACACGTCTTATGGCTATGTTAATTTTATGCTCAACGGTACAGAATATGTTTACAAGCCAGTGGCAAATTGGCTCTGCTTTCAGACACTTAAGCGTCGTCAGCTATGAGAGAGGGCGCTGGGCCCTGTGACTGTATGCATACAGATTATGGGAGGCGGCGACTAAATGTTGCAGGGGCAGGTTGAAGCATTACAACTATTTTTGCATCTTGCCGCTATATGGCGTTGATGTTTTGACAGCAGGTCTCGCGACACACGCCACTTTTGCAACATGGTATAGCGGCACAGGCGAAGACATAGATGCTATATATCGAGTTTCCACTGTATAACTGTATTATTCAGTTTTCAAAAAAATCTATTATGTTGCATAGACGATATGCGTCGCGATATTTCATGTTACGCGGTTGACGGGTTCATATGTACCGAATCAAATATGAAAAAACACATTTAAAACGTTGAGCTCAAGTTGGCTTATGACTGAGGGGTGAGGATGCCTTAGTAACTGACTGAGGGGTGCGTAAGCGTTAGTAACACAAGTGTCCGGGGTAAGGTAACACTGTAACACTGCCACAACCCGCCGCGGCACCATTTTGGATACACGGCCCGTTTAAATCGTTCAGTTTGTCTACATTTAACTATCGCGGGACAAACTATGTCCCATCTTTCGTTTTCGGTTCCATACAGCCATATAAGCTACAGCTAAACGCTTGTATAGGTGACAAATATTAGATTAACGATAATCGACCTGAACATTAACTTGGCAGACTGCTCGTCAAGACAGTTACCGCTATTACATTATGTTTACACTTAATTATTTCATACAGTTTTGGCTCCATGCTATTACAAATATTAATACATTCCATGATCAACCTACCTTGGCGGCGCCGTTTTGAAAGCAGAATTGTATGAATTTGTGCTTCTTTTTTTTTAATACCGCTTAGGCGAAGATGAAAAATGAAATCATAACTTTCCTGCTGCAGTATGTCGTGTTGATATTGACATTAAGCACCAAGATGTTACTATATGCCCCGATCTACGCTCACTAATTATGATCGTTTACAAAGCTCACCGTCAACTGGCCTTTTTGACGCTTGTGTGATAACCATGATTAAAATAGAACATCGAACAGTTAAATATGGCATGGTCGACAATACAAAAACGACTCTTTCTTTGCGTTCTCGACGCCGCTAATGCAGTGTATATATAACAACCCGGCTCCTGTTTGTCAGGAATGAAGATTCGCTTGAGGAAGTCCGCACCAGGAAGATTGAGAGAGAATCCCTGAGGGTTGATATATTGCCGTGGAATGGCTATGAGGCAGGATTGCTTATGCGACTCATTTTTCAAGTCCTAGAGAAGAACGAACCTCCAAAACTACCTTACTTTCAGCCAACCAAGTTAAAGCAAGTTTTATCCTGTATGCACATATCATCCAGCGCCATCGGGCGTTTGAATGTTGAACACTTGAACTCGTGAAACCATTGCAGTCAAATTGGTGCGGCCCAACCGTCCAATATTTACTTTGTTGAAACTCTCGTTTTGGATATAGACGGCCCACGGCGAGTGTGACACATCGAGTTCTCTTTGCAGTTGTCATGTGTCATCCCGCGACTAACAAAGAAATATGCAATCACTGCTATTTGCTGTAGGAAACGTTCAGCATGTCATTATGTATCAACTGAGGTTGTTTAAGAAGGTCACTGGCACCTCCATCCGTAATGACGATGTAGTCAACTTTAGATATATTGTCAAGTCAGAATGGACCCATGGCGGCCATGTTTCAATATGCTCGACAACGCCAGCACTAACACTCATCTCAAAAGCTAAATATTATAGTACCATTATTTTTCGGCCTATACATCGATTTCCGGGGTCCCAATCCTTTCAAGCAATAAAATCTATGCTGGCCATAACTGTTGTATGTGTTGACCGACAATCATGCAAATGGCATAATTATAGCGAGCGTAAGCGACCTTTTAAGGTGATTGTTGACGATATTCGCTTTGGCTCTGCGCGCGACGCGAGCAGTTCACAACTTCCGCCAAGACGAGCGGCGAGTGAGCGGGCGATTCGAAATTTGTTGCGTGGGAAGAGATGGACATGTCATGGAACATCGGGTCTGTTGAAAGATATCAACGGTGCTACCCAGTGACATAACATCTATGGAGTTAAAAAATACTGGATTTGGCGGTGAGTGTTGCTTAGTTTGTTTCACTGAGATGCGGTTAGACGGCAACCCAAGGCGTTCCGCGGTCACAGGCTTGCTTGGCTCTGTGGCTGTAGACGGGCCCTGTCAGATTTTTGCCCGTCACACAGCCACAGAACTGGGGCTACGGCCACATCATCTGTCAAGCATCAAACGGCGTTACCCCGGGTGAGACTTTATTAAGACAGGCCTAAGTTCTACTGTATAAGTGCACTGGTGACTTTAATTAAGAGCTCAATTATAAATTGTTGTTGTATGTGACATGCGTCGAATGATTGTTGTGTAGCGTTCAAGTGGTATGTTCGCATGCAATAGGGCATGTCAGTTCTCGTGGGTTCTACTTCCGGCCTGGCATTTTGGAGACAAACAAACGAACACGTGCTTTTTGTTCAGTGCGCAGCCTGACTCGCCCCCTGCGTAACAATCACGCGCAGAGCGCTGTCATACTAGTTACGACATAGGACGCGGAACCAGGCAAGCTGCGCGGCCGGCGAGGCAAACAAGGGGTGGGTCGCAAATCGTCTTTTGTGCTTCTTAAATAAACAACTGTTAACTTCTTCGTGTCGATATGTTGGTAGATGACACTTTGAACATGCCATTTTCCATAATACTGGCCACGTTCAGTAACCTAGGCGCACAACAGGTAGATGGTTTCCCAATGTTTACACTAATCTGGAGTGATCGGATGACAGGTATGGACAGCCTTTGCCGTAAAAATTAGTTTTTAAATCCTGAATGCAACTACCATTCAAATACCAAAATTTCAAAAGAACAACATTGTAAATTCACTGTGCTAACATTATCTTCTAAATTGCCTCAGTTCTGTTACAATCATAGATTTGATGGGTATTTTGACAAAGAGTTTCATGAGAACCACAAAATAGACCAGTACTGGGACTTTTCCATTTCCACAGGGTGAGCTACCTACATGTACTTATCGGCTTACCGGTATAATGCTTTGGATCAAATAGCTACACGCATTTTTAAGTTAAACTGGGGTGGCAAACTTAAGATCCAAGAAGTATATACATGTATGCAGTCGACTTCAGTCATACCTCAGTTTAACGGGTCTAAAAAAAATATATGCTTCCTCTTTATGAGAATGGTGGAATTAAGCCTTTATTTAAAAAACAAAACAAAAAGTTTTAGATTTTTATAGGTGTACACTGGTGTTGATATTAATAATTTGTATAGTATATGTGTCTACGTTCAGCTTACTGGTAGCTTTAGTTCTGCATAAATCTTTAATTGAAACATTTCCTTTTATTTTTAATTAATTAAATTACACTTTCTTTTGCTACTTTTGACATAACCGCACAAGAAAACGCTCAATGTAATCATACAGAATCAATAATAATTCAGTGTATAACCTTCATGAGTCACTACTTTTTTGCTCATCCATTGCATAAACATGATGATAATCAGTCCAAGTTTCTATTTGTCTCTTTGCATTGGATTTGTATCTATCATATCAGTTTAATTGGGTTCACAACATATGGTATAAAATAAAATCTGCAGGTATTTCAAATGTAGCAGATACAAAATCTAAGTAAAGGTACAAAACAAGAGATACTTCATACTTCATCAAATTCATAAGACTTCCTTTTAAGGTTGTCCAATTAATTTTGATTAAATTACACCTTTCATAGCTACTTTTGTCCTGATGTCTATACATGAAACATATAATTTAAAAAAACTTCAAAAAAAACTATTAAAAATATGGATAACAATGAACCCATAAGGAATTCAGTAACATCATGAAATATATATATATATATATTATATATGGAGATATATAGAGACATTTTTATTTAACCAGCATAAACATAAAAAATCCCAATAAAGGGACCATCAATATATATTTTACATTTTGTTAGGTCAACTTCATCTCTTAATTCTCCTGCGTTCAACTACAGTAATGACAAGGGCACATTCCTTGGTTAATAAATCCTGTGTACCTTAATAAATATAATAATCATCAACTTTGGGTGACAAATATTGTTCATGACATTTGCAAATTGATATCTACATTGAAATTAATGCTGCATAACTCTGTAATGATAGATGTCATTATTATGTTGTCCGACTTAATTTTGATTAAAATACACCTTTTGGTACTGTTGTCCTGAGGGATATACATATGATATATATTAATAAAAACCAAAAACTACAACGTAAGAAAAATACCCATCATAACAAGTAGCACATAAGGACACAAGTAACATTAAACATTTTTTGGCAGGTTTATATACATATATTTTCATTTAACCAGCATTCACATCACAAATAACAATAAAATGATACTAATCATCAATATATATGGCACATGTTGTTACTTTTATTCTTTTCTCTAACATATAGCTACAGTTGTGACAAGAGCACCAAGACATATTGCTTTGCTAATAAATTCTGTATGTCGTAATAAATAAACTGGTGTCGAATAGTCACTTTCTCAGACTTCTGCTCGGTTGCTATAGTATATATTGTAATGCGTTCCGTTATTGTATTTGAAAAGAGCAGTTTACAACACTTTAAAATATAACTAGACATTGCAATTCAGTAGGCTATAATAATCACCTTTCTACTTTCTGTGATGACAAACGTTATTCACGACATTGGCAAATTCATCAATTTTCTTGAAATATTCTAGAATTTTATGCAGTCTGTTAACTTTTTTATTTCTTCATAGATTTAGTTGATATTTGCATACACATACTTTGTAATCTTGTCTAATTTATATTTACATATTTTGCAATGTTTTATTGGTATGTTCACTTGATTGCTGACTTGCAAATAACTCAAAATTTCAATATAATAAAAAATTGAAAAAAAATCATAGATAAAATCATATGTAAAAGACATCATTTCCCATATGCTTAGATCTATGTGTGATATATATCTCAGACAAATATGTAGGTACATTGTACACATTATTTGACATCAAGTATTTGCTACATACAAAGGGCATGATTGAGGATTTATATAATGTCACAAAATTTAAGTTAATACAGTTAAGGTTTGTTTAAATTTTATAATGTTATTCCCATTCAAACTTTATTTAAATAAAGGTTAGTTATTATTTGTCAAAGCCTTCAAAATGAATTTCTTGATTCGGACAAAAATGTAATGAAATCATTCGTGGTAAAATAATGATTAAGTATTATTGAGCTCAAGTGGCTCTATCATACCTGCTCATAAAATCATCCATATGCACCAACAGTATAATGCTAAGAAATATTGGATATATATTCGTCAATTACAAGATGAATCCATATGTCGAAAACAATAACAGTTTCCCCATTTTCGCGAATTATGGTTTATTCCGCTTGTCATCTGCAATTCGGCCGTCAGCAACACAGTCAGGCCAGCTCAAATATTGGGTATTCAGCGGGCTGTAGTGCGCCAAATTTACTGACCGCATTTATTGATACGGGAAAATACAAGTTCAAAGTGTCTTTCAACAATATATTGTCACTAGATAGTTAACAGGTGCTTATTTAAGTTGCATACAGGTCTAGAAGGGACCCACCCTTTTCTCGCCTCCCTCACCACGCAGTTTGCCTGAATCGTCACGTCCTGAATCGTGACTAGAATGACAGCGTTTTGATTTGTCAAGCAGGGAGCGAATGAGCTGCGCAGTGAAAACTTAAGGTCGCATATAACGTCGTTGTCCCCAAAATCTGATCTCGTGAGGTATCACACAAACATAACGAGATTCACTTGCATGCCCTATGATCCCACAGCTGTCACCAATGTAGCGTTGGAGTGGTATTTTCGCATACAATGTTCAGCAGCAGACAAGCCAATCTTAAAGTTCTGGGATTTATTTCGTAGTGGAATTGATATACATCCATCAATCGTGGTGAATGTAAGCCCTGGGTTGCCGATGTTAACCCCTGGGTTTGCAAATGTTAACCCCGGGTTGCAATGTTAACCCCGGGTTGCCGATGTTAACCCAGGGTTGCAATGTTGACCCCTGGTTGCCGATGTTAACTCCGGGTTACAGATATTAACCCCGGGGTTGCTGGTAGGCCGGAGCGCTGACTGGATCTGTCCCTCGCTGGCTGCGTGCCTGACTGACTCCCCGGACCGCCACAGCGGCCCGCTATATATATACTGAACATGAATATTCATAAGGTGCGCTGCGGTTCCGCGGACCAGCGTGGACGGCAACAACCACTCGGTTTGAACTCTTCTATACACGCATACACACCACAATAATCCAGAACACCAACCTAAATGCAAAGTACAATCATTATCCCATCAAAGTCTGGTTCTGGAATAAACAAGTACTCACGCAAAAGAACTTCAACGTACTAATTTAGGTAACCGGCCCGTCGTAACTACCCTCTCGCTCTCGCTCTGTATCAGAGACTTAGCGCTCCACCCGTGCGGGTAATTATCCGGGGTTAAAATAGTCATTATAGTAAACAATCCGTTTTTCGTTACAGTTGCACAAATTCCCTAAAAGCCGGCTATTGTTGGGGAATTCGTGTCACATCTGTTCGAGGCTGTTTTCAGTAATTAGTCATTCGGTGATTTTGTTTGTAGGTTAGACTTGTGGGTTCAATTTTTGTTGTCCTATTATGTTCCCATCCATACTTCCATTTTCGGTGGATTCTTTTTTTTATACACATTAGATTACTAGAATATTATAATTATTATTATTATTTCAATTATTTAATGTACCAATACTTGATCTGACTGACTGCTTTTGGCAAAAGACTTATGCTTGAGTGGACTTGATAGACACTATTGCTTATTAACATCATCATTGTCTTTCATTTCTGGCCTAAGGGAATAGGAATTTATCATTCATTGATCATTCATTTCATTCATGAAGCTTGTCAGATCGCTTCATGGTGCTTGTCATATCGTGTTGATTTCTGTGTGGAGTAATATGGTTTTCATGTTTTTAATAAAGTGACTCAACTTAACAAGACATGTCAAGGACAAGGACTTGCTGTAGCCTGTCCTTGTAGTTGTTACACGTGTATGACCCTAGTTGCGGAAGAGCAAAATGGTCAGGGGAGATGGCGAGTAGGGTTAGTCCAGTCAGAGGGATTAATAATGACCCACCGGCTTTCTGTCCTTCGTCTAGGCCTATTAGACTCCCTCTCTTCTCCGAAAATGGAGGCAAGGGAGAGATAACATTATGAATGGAAGTATGAAGTGAAATGTCTCCTGAGGGAGGGTCACCCTCAAACAGTTGTATTGCATAGCATCCGTCGATCATAAACGTGGCAACGTTTTGAAGAGTTTTATGCTTCAAAGCAGCGAGACAGGGAGACTGCCTCACAATGGGGTTGTCGGCTCGAGGACTTGGTGGGTCACATCCGGGAACAAGGTGGGTTATTCGGGGATGCCCCTGAGCAGATGCTGAGAACGAAGCTCTGGGTACGGTTGAAAGATCGCCATCTGAAAGAGGCCACTCGTCACCACTTCGATGTCAAGAGTAGGTATGATGTTTTGTTTCAGTGGGTCCGTCAAACCGAACATGAGTTGGCCGGATCGTCGAACACGAAAGCTATAGTAGGGCAGCATGGCGTTAATGACGAGCTCAGTGGTAAGTTAGACAAGCTGCTTACAAAGATGGAAACAATGGACGAGGGACTGGGTAAGATTGAACAGCCACAGACAAGAGAGACAAACCGTAACGTAAAGACTAGTCGTTCGTCCCCAAGACGGAAGGCACCAGCCATAGTTTGCAGACGGTTCGGACGAGCGGGACATCCGGTAAATAGATGTGTGGCCCGCTATCATATGAACGGTGTGCCTTCAAACGCCACCACACTCTCGCCTGAGGGCGGGGAAAAGAGTGTACAGACGGAAGCCCCATAGAGAGGAAGTCGCAGCCTAAAGCTGAACTGTTGGGTCGATCGAATGAGGTTCCTCTCTGGGTTTCTAACAAACCTTGTTCTGGCCTCTTGGATACCGAATCACATGTAACAACAATTGCGTCTTGGTTTGTGAACTCATTTCCCGGAAGTTGAAGTGGATACCCTGTCTGCGTTGTTTAATGTGGAAAGGGCAAGTGGTAACCAAGTGAACTGTGAAGGGATGGTTACATTAGATGTAGAGTTAACATCGATGGAAAAGCCATCGAAATAGCGACAGCAGTATTAGTTGCGGCTGACACACGGTACAACCAGCTCGTACCTATGGTTATTGGTACCAACGTTTTACACAAGGTATTAGAGATTAGTGGTAATATGATTGCAGGGTCGGACATGCCACGACCATCCTGCAGGCTATGCAGCATAGGCGGGATCTCGGCCCAGGGTCAGTGGTAGGCGAGGTTTGTTGCCTAAAGTAAATAGTTGTTCCCCGTAACAGTCCTGTAACGGTGCATGGGAGCGTGCGGGCTGGAAATGTGGGTTCAGTCGTTGCATTTACCAAGCAAAGTGTGCGGTAGTCATTGCTAGATGGGGTTGTAGTAGTTCCCAGCGTGCAGCAGTTTTAGGCTCATTCAAAGTCTGCTACTAGGGGTCCCGTCCAGGTGCCCAACACTAACGATAAGGATGTTGTGATTCCTCCTAACACGAAAACGTGTGTGAACTTACTCCGGTCGCGTTGGTCCCACAACCCGGTAAGCCCGCCATGATCCAGGTGCAGCAGACGTCTTCTGGCACCGACGAGCCTGACAAGGAGGAGTTTTTAACCATGTTTAACTTAGATGGGGTTGATGAGGAGCAACGTGCCGACTTGGCAAAGCTATTGGTGAAGTGGAGAGGTATTTTCTCTGTCGGTGACTTAGATCTAGGTTGTGCCAAGACGGTGGAGCATCAAGTTGATCGATGACAGCCCCTTCAAGCAGAAATATCGTAGGATCCCCCCTCCGATGTACGAGGAGGTCAGAGACCACCTTACTGCGATGTTGGATTGTGATGTCATACAACGCAGCTCCAGTCCCTTTGCTTCCCCTGGGGTTTTATTCCGCAAGAAAGATGGGAGCTTGCGGTTTTGTATCGATTACCGGAAGTTGAATTCACGCACTGTAAAAGGTTCGCATTCGATTCCACGCATAGACGAGACCCTTGATGCCCTGATAGGTGCTCGCTACTTTACCACTCTTGATCTCAAGTCGGGATACTGGCAGGTGAAAATGAGGCATGAAGACAGGAAAAGACGGATTTCACAGTCGGCCTCTTATGGTTTTGGGAGTTTAAGAGGATGGCCTTTGAGTTAACGAACGTGCCGGCGACGTTCCAGAGAATAATGGAAGGTTGTATGGGTGATTTGCATCTGTCCCAATGTTTGCTATATCTCGACGATATAGTCGTTTTTTCTTCCACCCTAGAGAAGCGTCTTGACCGACTGGAACGTATATTTCAACGACTGAGCGAGTATGGCCTGAAGTTGAAGCCTTCTAAGTGTTCATTTCTCCAGAAATCTATCAAATGTTTAGGTCACATTGTGTCGGCCGACGGTGTCCATACCGACCCGAACAAAATCGCGTTGGTCAAAGACTGGTCGGTGCCGACTGACATTCAAGAACTGAGACAGTTCCTTGGTTTTACCGGCTATTATCGCCGTTTTGTCAAGGGAAATGCAAAGGTATCTAGACCATTGTATGACTTGCTCCGTGGTTAGCCAAAGGCTAAGAGCAAACTGGCGTGGACCGCGGAGCAACAGAACGCCTTTACCGAACTCGTGCGTATTCTCACATCGGCGCCTGTACTAGGCTTCGCTGATTATCGCTTACCGTTCAAACTGCATATCGATGCTAGCTGTCAAGGTCTTGGGGCGGTCCTATATCAGAAACAGGACGGTCTCGATCGCGTCATTGCATATGCCAGCAGGGGCTTATCGCTGAACGGAATTATGCGGCGCACAAATTGGAATTTCTGGCTCTTAAATGGGCAGTTACTGACAAATTCCGGGAGTAACTTTATGGCGCTCAGTTTACGGTTTTTACAGATAATAATCCGTTGACGTACGTCTTGACGACCGCTCGGTTGGACGCGACGGGTTATCGTTGGCTAGCTGAACTGACGAACTTCGACTTTGATCTGAAATACCGGGCGGGCAAAAGTAATGGCGATACAGACGCGCTATCGCGCCTAACTGTAAAGATGATTCAACGTGCCACTTCTGCTATTTGACTCAACCGGTGTCTTACGTCGAAACAGGTCTAGCGAACCCTTCTGCGTTGAGGCGCTCTGGCCAGTAGGCCGGCGGCGGAGTGGGCCAAGCTCCAAAGTGACGATGCCGATCTATAGGCGATTGTGCGTTACCTGAAACAGGGCGAACCACTTACGTGCGATAGGCGTGTGGTCCAGGCGCTCCGGCGAACGGTTGATAATTCTTCGTCGTAGTGTATTATATAGAAAACGGTTGTTGGAAGGCCTGGATACGTGGAAATTTGTTTTACCCCCACAGCTCCATCTCGAGGCGCTCCGGGGGTTCCACGATGATGTCAGACACGTTGGGCGGGAACGAACGCTAGAGTTGTTGCAGGCTAGATTTTACTGGCCTGGCATGACCCGTAGTGTGGAATCGTATGTCAAGAACTGTGCTCCATCTATTAGGCGAAAAGATAGAGCTCAAGTAGCCCCGATGGTGTCCATTCAATCGTCACAGCCCTTGGTCTGCATGGATTTTCGAAGAGTCAAAGGGGAAAATCAAAGACGTGTTGGTGATTACTGACCACTTCACCCGTTACGCGGTGGCCATACCCACGCGTGATCAGTCAGCACGAACAACGGCCCAGGCGCTATTTAAAACGTTCTTGACACATTACGGGTTCCCGGCACGGCTTCATAGCGACCAGGGTCGTAACTTTGAGTCAATAGTGATACAAGAACTTTGCAAACTGTGTAATATACGAACATCTCGGACAACGCCATACCATGCAATGGGCAATGGGCAGGCCGAGCGGTTTAACCGCAGCCTGTTGAATATTCTCGGCACTTTGTCCCCCGCCCACAAGGTGAACTGGAAGGAATATGTAGGGCCGATGGGTCTGTGTATATACCGTCCAATCGTTTGTCGTTTTTAAAATGATCATAAGAAACACGAAGAACGAACCAACAACTGTTTTCATGCTTTGCTTGGCGGCATAGAAAGCGAAAACTGGAAACAGTAACGATTATGCATAACGCAACCGTTTTTCTTGTCGCTGTATGTATACACGCAATGCATCATTCGCGTTGCGCATGGCATTTGCCAGGTGGCAACCCCACTCAGTATCCCAAGTTCAAGGTAAAGGGGGAAAACACTGGGTGCATTTCTTCGATAGCCCGGGCATATCTCCGGGGTAAACCGAACACGCATTACATTACAGGTATCCGACACGTCTTTCACCCAGGCCGGGTGCGCGCATTTATTCGGCACACCGATTGTAAACCGTTCGAAACAGCACGGGGCTTTCGAGAGGCTGATTGAAAAGTGATGGACTAGGCTGGTTCCGTTGCCCCAAAATGCACCGGGCTTGACCGGTGTGAACATTTTATTGGCATTCGGCGTAGCCCTATCGGCAGGCCTGAAAGAGGTTGAGTATACCGGGTGGCATACCCGTCCGGGCCTAAATATATTCCCCCATTCTGTTACGTCAAGGCCTGTGCCATGCTCACCGCGCTGCTAACGGGGCGGGTGGCGGCCTGTAACTGGTTATAATATGACAATAGCGCTATTACTATTATTACGAGTTGAATTTAAATTTAAGGCGTTGACTTGTCTCTGCTTCTTTGGTTTAATTTCCGCATGCAACGACAAAAGTAAAGCATTTTGGGACTGACTGTCCGCAAATCGCAAGCCTTTCCACATATAGTTGGCCAGTCGCCTTTTTATGCCATATATATGTTGCCAAGAAACATAGCATGTGCAACTAGGCAACTAGTCATGGAAGCGGGCTATTTAAAGCTATAACTACAATTCTTTTGTGCGTGACGTCATGTTTCATTGTTCTATGCAGCGTCGCCATGGCAACGATTGTCGATTGCATGGGCAGCAGGGCGGTTTGGGTCAGAATACGGCATTTTAGAGGCCTTCAGATGTAACGCTATTGTACTGGTTAACATGCCCACCAAGTCGTAATAATATGCATTAAATCTCCCGGCAGACGGAGCTCGTTCCTCGCATCACAATTTTTCCTAGGACAATGGCGTAAGCGTAACGCCCTCTGCCGGGAGATCGACGAGAACTGTGACGTAACAGCGACATGGCGGCGGGGAGAGTTGTTGAAAATTGTTGTTGAAAATTTTCAAAGATTTTGTTTGTTTTCAATCTCATTGCCCTTGGAACTATAAAGGTATGAAGAACAACTTGACAAATTGATAAGGACCGTTTATTTCTGTACTTTCTGCAATCGACGGCCGAAGGGCGCTGATTTTTAAATCAACAATCGCAACCAACACTGGCTTCATGGCCCTCCGGCCCGCTCCCCAGAGCGGATAAGCCAGGGAGGGGTATGCAACAGGGCTAGCATGGACCCATCCCCAAGTAAAACGCCGCACGGATGTAAAACCAAACGTAAAACGGATGAAAAAATAACAATTATTGCCAACCCCACAATGAACAGTTTTTTTAATCCTTGGCGGATCCTGGTTGAGGATGGCAGTGGCGGACCCAGACATCGACAGACCTGGGGGCGTCATAGTCCCTGAAATGGGCAATTTTTAGCTAACATTTTTGTATGAGGACGCATTCAAAAAATTAGCACACATTATATATTGGAGGCCCTTAAGATATGGTTCGAGGTGGAATGGTCCGCCAGGGCGAGCTCTGGTTTGAGAAATTACGCGCGAAACGTCAGACGAGGAGACATGTGTCAATGTTATTATACTGGTCGGCCAGATGCTGCTGATGTGCTTTACTCTGTGTTCGGGATCTCTCGTTTTGAGGCAGCTTCGGTCAACAGTGTTAGGCCCACCTGGGACTTACGGCATATACGTCATGTATATTTAACACATGGAACACTTTTCTTTCTGTCGTCAGCCGGTTTGTTGACCAAAGAAAAGTTACAAAGTTGCAAGTAGCTTGTACGTCTTGGTCAATGTGCGGATCTTCTCTTTCTCTGACCCATTCACGTGTCCATTCTCATGCGGGCGGTGTACGTCGGTTACGCACTATGCCGAATCCGCCACGTGGGATACCTGAGACATTTTGCATTAGATAGTTGAATATCAGGACTGAAATACAATGAAGAATGACTGTCTAGCTTCTTAAATTCTCAAATATGCTCAGTTACGGGTCACATGTCCAGTCAGCACAACTCGTGTTTCGTTTCCCAAAACGATAAACGAGAAACGATTTGTCATTACGCGACCGTGTACTTCATTCGGTATTTCGTTCAGTGACACTTGAAACGGTATATGGTAGTACGTTTTGATTTGCTTTTTGGAACACGGTACCAGTGCTCAATTTTTGTTTTTTGAATAATGTTTCGGTAAACGAAAAACTATTCTTGGTTTGTTTTTCGAGTTTCTTATTATCATTTTGAACACGAAAAACGATTGGACGGTATACACGGACTCGGATGGCTCAGGCATATAATTGCACCAGAAACGAGCAAACCGGTTACGCGCCGTTTTATCTTATGTACGGGCGGGAGCCGCGGCTCCCCATGGACTTGGTACTTGGGGTAAAGGAAAGGGTAAACGAGGACACCGTAACCTATCAGACTTACGTGAAGTGGCTGGAAAGTCGTCTGGCTTCTGCCTATAAAGCTGCCTCGGAACGGGTGCGGTCACGACAGGAACGCCAGAAAGCCCACTGTGACACTAGAAATGTGTTATGCCTCCATTCAAGCAGGTGATAGGGTGCTAGTCAAGCAGATCGCCTTCAAAGGCCCCCATAACCTGGCAAATCGATGGTCGAGTGAGGTTTATGTAGTAAGGGAACAGCCGAATTCTGACGTTCCGGTTTTCCATCTGCAAAAGGTAGATGGTTCAGGCCCGGTTCGTTCCCTGCACCGCAACCTGTTGCTGCCGATCGGCAGTGTACAAATGGAAGATGAGAGGGAGGACCAACCGTCACTTCCTCGTCGTAAGACTCGTTCCCATCGGGCCGAAGTGGCAACGGACACTTCCTCCAGCAGTGAGGAAGAGTCGGTGGATGTCCGGCTCTGTTATCCAGTGCCGAATAGTGCCGACAGGGAACAGCTAGGGTGAAGATCGCCCAACTGGGGAACCAGATCCTCCCGTACGTCAGGTACTGGAGAGTGATGCAGAAACTCGTCATAAGGTATCTCCCGATGACGTGTCTGAAGGGATCACTCAGATATCGCGACCCTCGTCCGCCACTGGCGACGCTAATGCGGTGTCCAGTGTTGGGGACCGAGAGGACGCCGCTGATGGTCAAGGTGTTTTACTGTCCAGTGTTGAGAATCGAGAGGACGCCGCTGATGGTCAAGGTGTTTTGGTGTCCAGTGTTGAGGATCGAGAGGACGCCGCTGATGATGGTCAAGGTGTTTTGGTGTCCCGTGTTGAGGATCGAGAGGACGCCGCTGATGGTCAAGGTGTTTTGGTGTCCAGTGTTGAGAATCGAGAGGACGCCGCTGATGGTCAAGGTGTTTTACTGTCCAGTGTTGAGGATCGAGAGGACGCCGCTGATGGTCAAGGTGTTTTGGTGTCCAGTGTTGAGGATCGAGAGGACGCCGCTGATGATGGTCAAGGTGTTTTGGTGTCCAGTGTTGAGGATCGAGAGGACGCCGCTGATGGTCAAGGTGTTTTGGTGTCCAGTGTTGAGAATCGAGAGGACGCCGCTGATGGTCAAGGTGTTCTGGTAACCAGTGTTGAGGGTCAGGAGGACGCCGCTAATGGCCAATGCGATGTTTTGGACAGTGGAGGGAAGGCCGCGGATGACGAAGGTGCTGCTGCAGCCTCGTTTAGGCGATCGACAAGAATAAAAAGCCAACCCGCGTGGTTACAGCGTGGGGACTCTCTTGTTTCGTCCATGGTTGAGACTCCGAAATCGTGGTTACCGCGGTTTAAGTCAGAGGGCACTGTGGGGAAAATGGTACACTTATAACTATTGAATATTATGTGTTTTGCCAGAGCTGGACAAATGTTTTTAACTTTAATCTCCGCTTTAAGGGGCCCTAGCCATGTCAAGGGACGACATGGATTTAACGCCGGGGAAGATGTGGCGGGATCTATTTTATATGATGATATATTTGTACTATAGTTCGATGAACAATGCCGCATGTCATCTCTCATACCATTGGATCATATTTTGTTTTTCGTGACCATCATAGCAACGTGCAGTTCGTTGGCTCATTTTCATTACGCCAAGGGGATCATGAGACATTTGTGGGTTGCCCGTCACTTTTCTTTTCTACTCGATGGGCGCCGGCAGCACGCCGGCATTCGACTTATTTTTCTGTCCCGCTACATATGTCACCCCTAATGTAATTGGTGTCTTGCCGTTCTCCCTACCACTAGTCATTTCCCTCTACAACCTAATATCCACGATCGATCCTAACAGATCTTGCTCGTTTGCGGACAAAATGGACAGTGTTGTGTCACCTTCAAACGCAAATTATAATCATTTAACGAACAAGAAACTCTGCGTTGATCAATTACATCCAATCACCCAAATCGTGACCTGGCTGTCTCCAAGAGACACCACTAGTTGGCAGCACTTCACTCATCGTGAACCCCAGGTGGAGTCTCCTAGTGTGAGTTCGGGTATGCGAGCGGAGTAGTCTGACTCCGCGAAGTGCATAACCGAAGGCGGAGATTGTGGTCACGTGATACATTTTACTCCCAGACGTTACTCCCCACCCAGAGAAGGATCACGAGCAGTTCCAACATGGCATCCAGGCGCCACACTACGCTAAATATATATAGCGTGGTATTTTTACCTGCAAAAAAATTCTAAATACTATATTAACAACGAGACGAACTCCCAACACTTCCAAGAATCGACCTCTCACCGTTATCTCGTGGAGCAGCTGGCAAAGGCGAGTTCACGTCAGATGTGTTATTGTGTCCCAGTGTGTCTTTAACTAAATGGTTGTTTCCCTCCATCAGTACGTAAATCGAGCAAATCCCTTGTGTTCATGCCGGGTGTCATTGTGTGCTATTGTGTTATTAACTGAACGTTTAATAGCCGTGATGATGTTCATGTGTCATAGGCGTAGGAAGATTGTTGAGATTGGGGAGGCACAACCAATACGTACCAGGGGCATGTGCATGAATTCTTGAATTGGGGGCACAAACATTGAGAATGCGTGTAAAAGCCTTAGACCTAGGTGACCGTGGTGCACAGCATTTAAAAAGGGGACGGGGGGGGGGGTAATGTATACCTTACAGTCTGAAGGGGACGGGGGGCACGTGCCACCTATGCCCCCCACCTCTGACCAGAGGGCACATAATTTGAAAAGGGAGGGGGGCACAGAAATATCCTATATCTGAAAGGGGGGGGGGGGCAGGTGCCCCCTGTGCCCCCCTGGACACGCCCATCTGTACGGGGTCGAACACTTTTCGTTCGGTCTTAGTCATAGTCATAGTTTCGCTCGGTCATAGGTAGGTTATCGTGGTGCACATAATTTGAAAGGGGGATGCGAGGGGGGTAAGGTATATCAAGGGGTCTGGAAGGGAAGGGGGGGGGGGGGCACGTGCCCCCTTTGGCCTCCCTCCACCCCTGACCAGGTGGCACAAAATGGGAAGGGGGGGGGGGCACAAATATGTCTTGGGGTCTGAAAGGGGGGGGCACGTGCCCCCTGTGCCCCGCCCCCTAGAAAATCAATTTGATGCAAAGCTGGAATAAGTTATATTATGAGTTATATTATAAGCGGATATGAAACAATAAACAATATCAAATTGCCGAGTCGAGATTCGGGGGCAGCGTGGGGTTTAACGCTTCTGTTTTGGCTTTATGTTGTGTGTTTTTCGCGCAAAACACCACGTTGCACGCGAGTTGCTCAGCAATGGCAATACTGCATTGATTCATGGTTCTATATATGACCTGATATGACACGCCCATACAAAAATGTTTTAACTTTTTCGTCAGGCTTTACCAGGAAAATAAAGAAAATTATTACGTGTTAGTTTGGTAAGCGGCATGTGATTTATTGGAGGGCTAAAAGATACCACACTTCCTCCCCAATATTTTTTTCGGGGGGCGTGGTGGGGGGGGGGGGGCGCACGTGCTCCGGATGCCCCCCGGGTCCTTCGCCTATGTGTGTTGGCCTGATCGCGGTATGATGGATCAGGCGTCAATGCTTTAATAGGTGAGCGAAGGATATGCGATCGTGTTCGACCGTAACGTATCCCCGTAGTGAAGCATTTGTGTGGGTGTGGGTGCGGGTGTGCATTGGGGGGGGGGGGGGGGAGGGGGGAGGTAGTAATGTCATTAATAAGGGAGGTAAACTATTTACTCTGTGACATAAAAGAAAACTGAGAAATGAAACTAAAAAACAATTATGTAATTCAGAATTAATTTTATGTAACCGCGAAATGTTATTTAGCACGTAAGGTGTTGTATATGTGGTAATGAATGGTCCCTAGGACCGGATATAGCTCTACCCGGAAGAAGCAAGTGCAGTGCCGGGGCCCGTATCTCTTAATTCAGTCTTTGTAACGGCCGGCCGGGAATAAACAATGGAACGAAATGGCTACTTACTGTGTTGTTTTAATACACTAACTAAATAAGGAAACAAGACCCCCTCCAATACAGCCGAAACCAGAATAGACTCTTCCACGTTGACACTCCTAGCAACCCGTTTTTTACTGAAGTCAACTAATCAGAGGCCGGCTGTTGACTGACAGCATGAAGTTCTACCCAGTCAGTCATTCGGACAACAGATGCTGACGAAGTTACCTCCTCCTCCCCACCGCCTCTGTTATAATATGTTTCGATTGAATTTTAGTTTCAGTCACTACGCAATGAATTATTAAAACGGGTAAAAACGGTAATATAATCGTGAGGCCTTAGTAATCTTTTGGTCCTGAAAGCAACTTTGCAAAACACTACACGTCTTAGAGAACAACGGGTTTAAAGAAATAAATTTGCAATCCTGTCCACAGTAAATTCAAGCGCCGCGCCATTTTGCCACAGAGCGTGACGTCATGACTGATCATACATGTGGCGCCCACATGCGGTTGAATTTGGGTTTCACTTGCTTGTCTAGGGGCGAGCTGAAAAACATGCAAACATGTACCGTGGCCTCGCTTAGCGGTGGAATTGTTACAATTCCAAGCCGCGCTGTAAACCATCTGTTCTAGAAATTAGGCCCGAGAACCACTTTCGATTTAGCAGCAAAAAATTCAACAGATTGTATCTGTCTAATATGAGTGTTTAGAGTATAAACTACGTTTTTTTAGTGCTTTCAATATGAGCGAAGTTAGGTAAACATCGCCTGTTTCGCTATTTTCGGTTTGGGTCTCGCTCTCTGATTGGCTATAGCGCCAGCCACGCCTACCATGAGGGCTGCACCCGGGAAAACTGCGCTTTCTCGACAGGCGGTCACTTCAAAAAATTATTGCGACAAATTTTGGCGTCACAAAATTCTGCGCTTTGGAGGGTTGACGTATGGATAGCAAACAAACGTTTAGGTCAGCTACAAGGGCTAATATTTTTATTTCCTTTAAATTGATAGGTCTAGCATGGCTTGTGCCGTTCAACACTTTCATATTTATGAACTCCCGTCTTAAACTGACGTATACGTATTTGATTGAACAATAACTGAATATTGAAACATATAGATGGCTGCTGTTTCTTCTTTTCTGAACACCAATTGTAAATGTTATCATACTTTCGATAGCCCCAGCTTTCAATTAAATAGAAAGCAACAGTACAAACTAGAATCCCAGTGATTCTCATGAAAGCGACCATGCAGAGTTTGAATAAATCTGAACGAGCCTGTAGACTAAGTATCAATCTTGAAATTTGTTTATATTACTTTTATGTTTTTTCACTAATTCGTTTTGATTTGATCAACTGAATGATTGCGATTCAGAATAAAGCCTAATTATATACATAGTGTCAAGACATTTAAATATGAAAGTTATGAATGTTATTGATGATGTATTGCTGAGCATGGCGGATGTCCCCTCACCTTCCCTGGCTAAACTATAAGAGCAATCAGCTCAATTGAAATGTACATGCCGATGTGTTCCGCCTTCGTACAGGGCGATGTGTTCCCCCTATGTACATGGTGATGTATTTCACATATGTACATGGCAATTGGTTACGCCAACGGATAATAGGGTCACGTGGTCTGTTCACGCTTATTGGCGATGCGTTCAGCCAATTACTGGCGAAGTATTCCGCCAGTTAGTGGCAAAGTCTTTTTATTTTATTTTATTAATTTGACAATTTGTATGTCATGTATGGTATCTTTTTTACTCTTCAATAATCTTGCCTTTTCCAATTTCATATACATGTACAAGAGATATTTTATCTAAGTTTGTTGTATTTTGTAGATTAAGTAACTCTCTCACACTGGCAATATGGGTATGTAGGTCATAATTCGTAGTGCGAGTCTCAACTGCCTCGCCGTCGTGCCCATTCGTTTATTTAAAATACGTTGCTTTTTATGGGATTAAGAGGGTAAACTAAGCCACCCCCTTAAAAAATATGTTCCAATCAATAGATTTTGGACATGTCACTCCTAAATACCTAAGGAATGAGAAAGGACAGGTTATATTACTATTGCAATTTGTTGTGGGTATATCCCTAGGTTACCCGGACTATATTACTAGTTTATAAGTTTGATATCCAAACCGAGCTGTTTTACTCGCGTGCAAAATTTATTTCAAATTCGGGGGATACAGAATTCGGCTGTTCTCTTTAAAACTTCTAACATGCCTGTTCTTGAGAGATGGTATGGAGCTATAACGGCAAAAGTTCACCTCAAGGTAATTGTATCACTTCTCAGATACTCTTTCTGTTTTCAATATCCCGGGATTGTAGGCCTACTGCATAGCTTAAACACACCTTCTAAACTACTCTGCGATTTTCCCTATTAGAGTCGTGTATTGTACGTGATATTAAAACCTTATAAAGGTGTCATAGGGCACCGATCTCCTGGCAGAGGGCGTTACGCTTGCGCCATACTCCCTCTGCCCCACGTCAAATTTAACCATCAGAATTATCCTCGATACGCGAAAATATAAATGAATCTAATCATATATATATATATTCGCAGTTTGGCATCAAATACAACATTGTTGAGCATTGACTGTACCACTGATACCATACCGGACGAATGCATTTGGGTTTGATAATTTGAAGCCGTGTTACTTTCGAACTATATTTTCGAATGCGGTCGAGGTCAAAGGCGTGAAGGGTTTTTAAAATTTGACCCCGTGTTACTTTGAAATATGTTCTCGCTTAACTCTTCAATTGTGATCATTCAAAAACGGAATGTCTAATTTTTCAAAATTATGCATCGAAAATTCAAGATTCAATCTAAACAAAAACCTCTAAAACCATTCGTGACCCCAGAACCGTTGGGGTCAACCGTGAGGTGGGCGGTGACGTGGGGTGGAGATGATGTGAGGAACGAGCGCCCTAACGAGCGTGATGTAGCGCATTTCTTTGGTAACCCGGGTGTATTCCTACAGTGGACCTAATACGCACATTACGCATCGGCTAACCGTCCGACACTTCTTTCACCCGGGTATGGGTGCGGTATGCCGATGTGCCCCGTTCAAAACAGCACAGGACATTTGGGAGAAGATGGTCGCTGATTGAAAGGTGATGAGAGTAGGCTGCTTCTAATGCCCCCACGTGCACCGGATGTGACCGCTGTGTGCATTTATTTGGGAATAAGCATGTCCCTATCGGAAAACACGGAAGTTCCCTGTCACGGGTTGCGGTTCCCGGGCGGGATACCGAACCTGGCCCAAAGAAATGCGCCCACTGTTGTATATCAGACCAGGAATGTCAGAAGCCTAGTGATTGGGCTCTAACACGGAGGATGAACCACAAGGGTCATACTCCGGGCATAGATAAATAAACACAGAGGTTTCTTTCGCATCGAGCTAGCTGACTGTCTGAAGTGAGTGAAAGGGAACAGGACCCTCTAAAAGTACGGGAGTAGGTTAGGCACACCACAATCCAGAAACATTCCAAATATGTCAATTACATGTTTATATCGTTTTAGTTTAATGTAAAACATGCACAAATTAATTTCGGTATACATTTGGCTGAACTCACAAACAGTTTTGGATCAATGTCCACAGGACGTGAAACAATAAAATGATAGTCCTGTAATAAACAGCCTCAACCTAACTAAAAACATTATACATATATGCCTTTAATGAAAACAGTGTCTTCCATCGGCACTCAGTTGGCACGGCTTCATGCAACGACGCTATAGCACACGTGCAGATACATACATTGTTCAAGTTACCACTTCATGGTAACGAAACTATTAATGATGCTGTAATCGAAACACTGTCTGGTAGTTATTCGAATGCGGAATCCATGGAAAAGTACGGCACTCCACATTTCATCTAATGTGAACTTTCATGCCCGTCCATGAATTTAGCAACATTTTACACATATAAAAATGAAGCTATGTAATTCGCGCATTGTGGCGGCGTTAGCACAATGGCAACTGTGGAGGTTAAAGTCTATTCAATTAGACGATTGGCATACCGTATATTTTTAATCGTAAATCATTTGATCTCTTGTAACGCACTCACTTCAACATAAACAACTCCAAACCAGATATAAGATAGGCCTACTAGTGTTGATGCTAATATAATAATCGACGGTTGTTGTCTATCTCTTCAATGAAATTCAAGTATATTTTATACAAGATTGTGAACCAAGCGAGGCGTCTTTACTAAATATATCGCTGTTTAATACTTCTGACGCAATTATATATACCATACATGGTCAAATCTTTGATATTATTTAGCAATGCCATCAAAAGAATGTGTTTTAAACCTGTGCATCAAAGTTATGACATATTGTATACCATATATTGTGGTTGCATCACATTCTGTACCAAACTGATCGACCGAGGTTTCTTCAACTGGTATCAGTGGCGACCAATATGCGAATTAAATTGGATCCATGATGTCGTACATTGATCTCTGGCTCAGGCACTGGGATTCCTGATGTCAGCGTACACTGATCCCTGGCTCAGGTACTGGGATCCCTGATGTCGTACATTGATCTCTGGCTCAGGCACTGGGATCTCTGATGTCAGCGTACACTGATCCCTGGTTCAGGTACTGGGATCCCTGGTTCAGGCACTGGGATCTCTGATGTCAGCGTACACTGATCCCTGGTTCAGGTACTGGGATCCCTGATGTCAGCGTACACTGATCCCTGGCTTAGGCACTGGGATTCCTGATGTCAGCGTACACTGATCCCTGGTTCAAGTACTGGGATCCCTGATGTCAGCGTACACTGATCCCTGATTCAGGCACTGGAATTCCTGATGTCAGCGTACACTGATCCCGGGTTCAGGTACTGGGATCCATGATGTCGGCGTATATTGTTTCCGGATTGACGTACGGGGGCTCCTGTAAAGTTGAAAAGATGCGATAAAATGTGCGAATGAATAATTCTGCACTTACAAGCCTTATTGCCTTAAAAATAAGTTTCTTTTGTGATATAGTTGAAATTCATGACTATTTATATTATATTTACAGGCCACGCATGTCGACTCATCGCTTTATTACAACTCCATAATGCCACTCCTTCTGCGATCATTCATAATAATTTGCAAGATACTTCTCCTATTTTGAGTCTATATACAAACCATCTCGATCACGGTTAGGTAACCATCCTCCATGTTCCCCTGACGGATAAATTCGCTTGGTACCCCGGCCGACTCGCTAGATGGCGTTGTGGATCGCCTTTTTTCCTCAGCTGGCGGGATCGCGACCGACGTTGGTCGATGATTGGTTGGAGACGGGTTGAAGACCCCGTGACACCCATGGTGCCTGACAACGATCACGACCAGCGCCGTCCCCAGGATCACCATGACGACCACAGCACAGCCCAGCAAGGCGAAGAGAAGGACTGTGGTATCTTCTGAATAACGTGAACCTTATAGACAGTAGAAACGGTATTTTTGTCACAACGGATATACCGAATATAAACATTGCAAGCTAGTCCATATAGATGGCTATGGATAGAAAAAGTACGCGTGTTCAATTAAAGAGATTTAGTAAAGTCAGGAGAAGCCTGTCAAGCGATATGCGCTGTTAGACCTTATTTGTTATCATTTACAACAAAATATCGTAATTAATAAACGAAAAATCATATATCGTTCATAGTACAAATTTGGTTAGCAGCTTCACTTACCTTCCATGGGAGGTAAGGGCGTTGTCACCGGGGACGTATCTACAACAGCTAATTGGTGCGTACAGAAATGTGAGGCATTTTCGTTTGCTGATAGTTCGCTAGTTATCGCTCAAGGTAAACACAACGATACTACGGCCACAAATCGCGATTTAGATCAATTGTCAGGATTGGCTTCTCCGTGGTGAGTTACTTTGAATTTTGGTATGGTTCTACATTGAATTTTGAAGACAGTGATAATAATTGGCGTTACACCCCCAAACGCTGTCCTTATACGTCTATTTACATTTCGGCATTGTGATTCATATTTTCCATCCGTCACATCACAAGCTGCCGGTGGACAGTTGCTGATCAGGACAGAAGGACGAGAGACAAAATTAAAAGGTATAAATTGGGGTACAATTTAAAACAATAAGTTGTGCATGTCAAGAAGGATAAACAAATCCACACCACATAGTTACAAACAGTATAACATTTAGATAACTAACTTGGTTAGGGGCGTCACTCACCTTCCGTGAGGCTTGTGAGTTTTGTCGTCGGGGAAGCATCTACAATTTGGTTCATCAAGAAATATGAAAAGAAACTAGTTGTTGTACAAACAATCATGGTCATAGTTAGAAATGTTGGACGGACACCATCAGAAGATTCAGTGCGCAAAATGCATTGATGGTTTGGGTCGTAACAGCAATAATTGCGTCTAACACACAAGTGTGTGCAAGGCTATTCACAATCAAAAGCGACGTTGTCGAGTCCCGTACTTTAATTCAGCTCGTTCGTTAACTACAAAGCAGGTTCAAATTCATGTCTTGCCACCATGGTACGTCTACAGGTTTTAATGGCGTCCTATAACGATCACTCATAGCGACCGTAAGCAGGTAACCTTGGATATTATAGCAAACATTGCAAGAGGATTTGTACTCGGCTATCGAGATTCACCGGTGAACAATAACATGGGGCGGTAATGGCTGTATACGAAAAGATAACTCTTTTACAGGTGTTAACCTCACCGATAGACGTGGAGTCGTGACTGTTGGTCCGTCTAAAATCTCTCCGTACTCCTTTATGCCGCCCACGCTTCTGTACTGCCCCACTTTAAAATCATAGATGGTGGTTGGTGTCAGACCGGATATGGTTTCCATTTGCCAGGTGTCGCCACTGGTATGCGGGATGTCCTGGCCGACTGTGTCGCCGGAGTCACCTGTCCTATAGCTGATGCTGTAGCCATAGTAATTCTGCGCTCCCTCAGGTAGGTCCTTGTTTTGCTCCCAGGCGACCTCCACAGACGAACTCCCAACACGCCCGAGAGTCACTTCCTCGCCGTTATTACGCGGGCGATCTGGAACAACACGTTTGCCAAGTGTGTCACAATGGTACATGCTATTTACTATTCAGTCTTGACTAACAGCCACTGATTTTGTGTCCATGCGTGCTAAGTTTGGCCAAAGGAAAGAAATGTCCAGGTGTCCGACACTGCATCAGGCTCCAGATCCCGCACCAGCGACACTGTTTAATATGAGATACATCTCAGCCAGCAGGCATAAAGTTTTATCACCTTCAGGATAGGTTTCACAGATCTATATATGACCTAATCATGTTGAATTTAAAAGTAAATATTAATTCAAAGCGCTTCAAAGCCTTATGGATTCATTTGATGTGCCACAATTATGTTACAATTTTGAACATTAGCACATGTAGAGGGGAGGGGATCTTTTTGCAACACCTATTAGCGCAATGTCTTAAGTACAGTCAATAGTCTGATCTGAAGTCATGTCCCTTCGTATACTAGCACCAATTCAAATGAGTCCAATTCATACTGCACATGCGATTGACCTTTGGGAAATAAGGGACGTATACTGTGAAATAAAACAATGGCCAAATGTTCATCGTTGTGGGAGGATCGCCGCAGCCATACGTACTTATGAAGACGCCGCAGTCGGTTCCCGTGTACCACCGCTGACACCCGCCGGGACACGACCCGTCATAGGATGAACAGTTGTAGGGTTCGCCGTTCACACAACGTCCACTGCACTTCTCGGCACAGTTCAGGCCGTACGTCCCGACGTCACACGCTAGAACGTGAATCCAATGAATAGAGAAAGGCTACTATTTGGAAAGTTATGGGGTGTACGTTTATATATATTAATATATATATTTTGGACAGTTTTTTAGACATACGGCCTGATCTTGCTAAGACTAATTCTATGAGAAATGTAGGCGTTATTATGGTAAAATGCCAATATGGTAACGATGCCCGAGTTTTTACGACGCAGAAAAGCAGAAAGCCACTTTCCCACCAACCAGTCATACACAAAAAGGGTTTGGAAGAAGTCCGTCTATTACTAGTATACTAAATACTGGTATTTATGTACTAATACCGGAATATATCATTCCAATTGACAAAGCTTTTAACTATCTCAGTGGAAGCATTGCTGTCGAGAGAAGTTTGTGTTACAGAGCAATATCACAATTATTTAAGCAGCGAAATGAGACTTACCTTCCGTGCACTGCGGCCTCTTTAGTCCAGGAGCCAAACACCATCGACATCCAATGACCGGCGAACAGTCCAGACACTTATCACAACCTGTGGAACACAAGGACAAGGGAACGCTCCTGACACTTATCACAACCTGTGGAACACAAGGACAAAAGAACAGTCCTGGATACACTCATCACAACCTGTGGAACACAATCACAAGAGAACAGTCATGGAGACACTCACCAAAACTTGTGGAACCCAAGGACAACAGAACCGTTCTGGAGACACTCACCACAACCTGTGGAACACAATCACAGGAGAACAGTCTTGGAGACACTCATCACAACCTCTTGGAACAAAATGACAAGAGATTAGTTCTGGGAACCATCATCATAATCCGAGGAACCTGTTGATCAGGTTCTTATACCATTTTGTCGCACGATTGTTCATGGCGTCCGACGAAACGGGTAACTGAGAAGTAATGTAAAATGCTTACTGGGGTACTGATGACCAATGACTACCACTTCGCATAAAACCAGTAGATCGGGTCTATTGCCGCCAGTCTTCTCTATAATGACGTATCTGCCGATCGGAGGTGCGTCACAGCTGATGTTGGCTGTACCTCTCCAGGTGTTATTCGAAAAGGCCTGAGGTACGATTCCGGCGTAGTGGCCACATGTGTAGAACCTGGATGGATCTTCCATCACAACCACATCAAAGTCGGCAAGCCACCGCTCATCTAGTGGGTATAATGTTGGGTATTAACAAATGCAATACAATAAGAAATAAGTACTAAATATCTAAACGTCTATCGCCCGATTATATAGCATACAGTTGAATATTTAGGCAGTTATACAAAGTGAAATCAACATAAAACTAGTGTGGAAGATATCAGGGGACGCAATAGAGCAAGCAGCACGGGTAGCGTGAAGAAAAAGGCCAATATTGTCAGTTACAGTTTGTCGCCAGAACTTAGGCAATAAAGACGGCAGCGGGCAGGAAGTGGAAGCAATGGCAACAATGGCGACAAATCAACGCTCGCCGCTTATGCCGATAGTGGTTGAGAAGTCTGTTAAATATCTTGACGAAAGATTGGAGGATATAGCGAGACCTATAATATAGATCTCATCGTCAAAGGAGAGTTAACCGTTTGAAACACCTTGAAGGTGGAAACGAGCGACGTAGCGAGTCAATTGGAAATCATGATGGTTGAGAGGTCTGTTGAATTTCTTGACGAAAGGTTGGAGGTTATAGCGAGAAACGTAATTGAGAACTGAACGACAAATGGAGGGAACCGTTAAAAACTGAACACTTTGGAGGTGGAAAGTTGCAACGTGGCGAGTCGAGTGGCAAATCATGAGATTTGAAAAGCGAATTTTTAGAATGAGAAATAATGAAATGAAATGTTGGTGTTTTAGGCCACTTTTGTGCACATACAGGCTAAATTGGGCCAAGGAACCTCCCGGGACGATGAAGGATGACGAAATGAAACATGCCCCAGATTAGGTGCCCGAGCCCGGATTCGAACCCAGGACCTATTGATCTGCGGTCTAGTGCGCTAACCACTACACCAGGGAGGCCCCCCGAGAAATAATGAGAAATGATTATCAATTTCACAACGACCGGATGCTGAAAATGACTACTTGGGATTGTGAAAAAAACAATATGATTAATGTTGATTTTCATGCTTCCCCTGAAGAGGAGACGATGGAGCGGATTATTTGAGCGAGGGGGATAATTGTCCCTCTCTTGCAATCGTGCTCGTCCAATTACTGCATAGATGCACAGTTATTGCGGCTTTCAGATGTATTTTGTCATCCGTTCCGCGTTACAAGCAGAAATCCTCCTTCTTTGTGATAGCTTTGCGTTTGCACAGTCTCGCTTGCATCCTACACAATCGTTAAACAATTGTGTGACGTCACGCCTTTGTCTTAAGTGTTCATTATCTTGAAGAATGGATCGGAAAACAGACCTAGCCGTGTTGTATTAACGTAAGTGTGCGTTATTCAAATAAAGAACGGTAAAACAGTGCTTTATTTTAATAATGAACGGAAAAACTGTGCATTATCTAGATAAAGAACAGTTAATATTGACTCGTCAAGTGTCACGGTGTAACCAGTCGAGCTGAGCTGAGCGGAGCCGCTTTGGCTGGTGTTGACAGAACTTGCCAATTTCAAGACAAACAATGGAATGCATAAGTCAATTTTAAGCACCAAAGGGGCGGGATTTAGATCAGAAATCTCAAAATAATATGGAAATTCCACAGTTATCGATTGCATACATTTCTCATTATATCCGTCAAATCCCTTTCAGGGGTCGATGTTTTCACGAAACTAAGAAGCAATGACTTCCAAAATGTCTACTCCATCCACACCTTCCTACCCCTACCCTCCCCCCTGGGGCTTCACAATGACGAACCTTGCTTCCACAATGTACCTCATGTATTCGTCGGGCAGTGCAATTGACACAATAGTCAATTCATGTGTCCAAACGTGAGCACATGTCATGCCTTGTTATAACAATTTTATAAGTACGTTAAAGAACTCGCTGTCGTGCATTCCCCAAATAAACCACTCGACGCTATCGCGTCTCGTGCTTTATTTTGGCGAATGCACCCCAGCTCGTTCTTTAACTAGTACATAGTAAACTAATCTGCGTGGGCTGCGTTCCGAGTATGTATGGACGTGTATGTATAACTCATGGTTGCAGTTTTTTTTACAACGAAGGAGCAATCACTTAATGTCCTGGAATCCGGAATATCTTGCGGGCTATTTAGCTTTTTCCTCTCTCAAATGAAAGAAATGACAATATATATAATTATTATAACCCTACAATATGTCGTATTATAATAACCCTACAATATGTCGAAGTAGTATCCCTGAGAGTTTGATATCCTTATTATTCAATTACCATCGTTCCTTGTTAACGTGGTATCCAGATGAGTTAGTATGTAATCCTCTTTGCTATTGTGCGGGCCTTCATGCTGTACCAACCACGCATGACACACGTTCTGTATATAGACCTGGAATTAAATAATTATGTTCTAAATAAACGTATAAACTCACATGACACAACAGACACAGAATATTTAGTTTCAAGGCTTGGATGAAGGTTGTTAAAAGATATCATTGATAATTGAGAAATAACATTTGTGATCGTATTCATAGCTTGTATACCTTTTGTAGCATAACATTATATTAGTGATAACGCAGTTGTTTTGTGTAGGGCTTTTTTTTAACATCTTAATTTGATTAATATGTCTTTGTGTTTCTTCTTTTTTTTCATTTTTTGTGAGTGTGTTTTTCTTGCACGAGTATATAAGCAATACTTCTGTTCAGTTTGCGATGGAAGGGTAATGTACATGCTTCATATAAAATCAACATATTCTTATTTTTTTATAGGTAGTGATACATTTTGTCTGCTTAATTATCAATCTGAATGGCGAGAGGGTGGGGGGGGGGCTTCCTTGCTCAAGTGCAAGTGCAAGATGCGCAAATCGCTACGTCATGGGTGCGAACCCGGGCATGGGCACTTAATATTGGACATGTTTCATCCACTCGCGAGCTTCCGTCAGTGGGTCATTATTTATGACGCCACTATAATGACACACGCAGGGACAATAGTGGCCCGCTGTAAGAAAATCATGACCTCCTGTTCATGGTTCGCTGGTCTTTACCGGCAAAAACACTCCGAGGAAACAACAGAAGTATGCATTAAGGTCTTTGTGAGTATAATCTTTCAGAGTCGGTTTCAGCTGTTGGTGGCCAATATAACGCTCCAACTCAACCGTGCATGTATCGTTACTAGTTATTGACAGGAAAAAGATACAAATAATCGTGATGGGCAATATATGTATTACCTGATATCGTAATAATCTACCCACATCAAATTGGGAATTGTGTGTCGGGTGGTACTGTATGAAATCGGCCGTCCACTTTCCGATGCTCTTGGCCCCGCCTAATACGGGCCGCTACGTGTCTTTCGCGGTAACATCATGGCGACGTCACTATTGGACCCATGACACCCACCTCCATACACTGAGCCGTATAAAGTCGACGGCGCTCTTCCGGTGATCTCGGTTCCGACGCGATACACCTAATATTTGAGGCGTTATGCCTGGCTGTCACGTGCTTTGGGGTGAACGTTGACGGAGCAAATCTCTCGCACAAAAGTAAATCACACCATTCTAGACACTTATTCAACCGTTCTAAGGGGAAACACGGATGACGACATCGGGCGTACGCACGCGTTAGGCAATCCGAACATACTGTAGGTCTCTACGCGCTGTTGGCGCTACGTTGGTCAAAGTGTGTATTAAATGCACTATGTACTAGGTAATTGTACGCGCTATATATGGATATTTGCGCGGTGTATGCGCTTATGTAGGTCCGAGTGCGTAATGTAGGCGCTATGTAGGGCAACGTGGGCGGTGTCGGCGCTATGTAAGTCACTGTAGGCGTTATGTAAGGCAATTTGCGAATTGTACGCGCAATGTAGGGCAATGTTCATATTGTAAGCGCTATGTATCTCATTGTATGCGTTATGTAGGGTAAATTGCCCACGTTATGCGCCACGTGGGCAAAGTGTGCACTGTAGACCCTATGTAGGCCATTGCTGGTGCTACGTATGGCAATGTGCGCGCTGTTAGTCCAGGCAAAATAGGGATGTACCCAAAACAAATTGCAATAGTAATGAAACCTGTTTTTTAGTGTTTCCAAAATCTACCAAAATCTATTCATTGGAACATATTTTTAAATAGGCGACTTACATTACCCAGGACGTCTTCGGAAAGTAAGCATGCAAAAGTACATAAAGGGGAAATGTAGCGAAGCTACGACTAACGGCAAGGAATTCTGGAAAGTTGTAAAACCACTGATATCAAGAAAAAACGCAAGCAGCAGAAACGTGTTTCTGAACGAGCGAGAAAAAATAATATCAGATCCATCAAACGTAAGTGACATATTTAATCAATATTTCATAGACGTTGCCAAAGTCATAGGCCAACAAGATGACATACCAGATGATCAACCAATAGACGAAACCCTTCTTTATCACAAAGACCATTAATCCGTTATCATGGCTATAAAGGAAGATAACCAAGGCATAACGGAAACGTTTTACTTTCGGGTAGTAAGTAGCCACGAAATATACAATGCACTTAAAGGCTTTGACGTGTCGAAGGCTAGTGGCTACGACAAGATACCTCCGAAGCTTAACAAGCTGGGAGCTGCCATCCTGTGTGAGCCATTAAGGTACGTGTTAAATATGACGATTAATTGTAATACGTTTCCAAAAGAACTAAAATACGCTGAAGTCACACCAATTTTCAAGAAGAAGGACAACTTACATAATGCAAACTACAGACCGGTTAGTGTTCTCCCCTGTATCTCCAAGATATATGAAAAAATATTGTGTGACCAGCTTATGTCATTTATGGAACCCAGGTTATCACCCAGACTATCTGGGTTTAGAAAGGGACACAGCTGTATACTGATGCGCTTAGTTGACTCCAAAAATGCATTAGATAATAATCAAGTTATGGGAGCTATACTAATGGATCTCTCAAAAGCATTCGATTGTCTTCCACACAGATTATTGATTACCAAGATGAACCCTTATGGCATAAGTAAACAATCATGTACGCTAGTTGCAAGCTATCTTACGAACCGCGAACAGAGGGTAAAGCTAGGGCATAATCGGAGCGAGTGGCTTACCCTCAAGAAAAAAGCACCACAGGGATATGTTTTGGTCCACATCTGTATAATGTATTTACGAATGACCTGCTTGTATCCACCGTACGGGAAACCGATAAGTATAATTATGCTGATGATAATACTGTGGCGGCTCAAGGTAAGGAGTAACTGTAGAGAAGGCGTTATCGGAGATAACAACGTGGTTCACCGACAATTACATGAAAGCGAAGCCAAGTAAGTACAAGGCAATTGTGTTTGAAAGAGAAACGAACTAAGTCAGCACAAATCGTTTTCGATTTCTGGAACAGAACTGGCAGCAGAACAGGAAGAAACATTACTAGGTATTCAACTGGACGCTATGTTAACTTGCGGCAACCATATATCAAGTTTATGCAAAAAGGCTGGAAAAAGTCTCAGTGTTTTAGCTAGAGTTTCTAAATCAATGGATGTTGATAGCAAACTTACGTCATTTCATTCATTTATCCTTTCACAGTTTAATTATTGTCCCGTTGTATGGCATTTTTGTGATATGAAAAATATGCGTAAGATTGAAAAGATACAGGAGAGGGCATTGAGGTATGTGTTTAATGACTTTAGATCAGAATACACAGAGTTGAGGAAGAGAACGGGTAGACCATTGCTATATGTTGAACGATTGCGCTACATATCATTAGAAGTTTACAAGAGTATCAACAAGACTGGGCCCAGTTATCTTCATGACATGTATAACGTATAAGGAAACCAATTACATTTAAAAAAAATGGGCCAAATATATGTATGCCACGCGTTAAGACAAACAGCGTATGACCATAATTCATTGAAGTATCAAGGTAGCAAGCTATGGAACATTCTCAACAAGGAAATGAAGCCAAGGAATCTAAAACAACGCTGTCAACCTCGGATGTGTTCTTGTGTCACTGTAATTCGTGCACATTATGTAACATAGCTAATAGGTAAGGTTTTATAAGATGCAAAGGTTGTTATAGTTTCATTGTCATTTGTACATATATCTCATCCGCTCATGTTATTTTATCATTGTCGGTCAATAGCACGTGTGCTAATGTTTATTGTTGACTTTTACATACCGACGTTAAATAAAACTTTTTCTTATCTTATCTTACCCTATTAACCCCACAAGAAGCAACGTATTTTTGCATAAACGAAATGACAGGACGGCCAGGCAGTTGAGACCCGCACTACGAATTGTGACCTATAGTACCCATATTTCCAGTTTGCGTGATAGAGAGTTATTTAAACTGCAAAATACAACAAACATAGATAAATTTATAAGGAATCTTTACATTCGGAACCTCTTTTTCTGTTTGCCGACTGTCGATCGACGCAGTGTATTTGCATGGCGAGCCGGATGGGTCTCAGGTTTGACAGACTTTTTCATACCTGGTCCGATATTCGCAATGCAATCGATTGTTGACGCGTTTCATCCTGATAATATGAATAAAATATGTATGTGGGAGGGAAAGGGGATGGGGGGGGGGGAGTTAAATGACTTTTTTTTCCACCACGACGACCAATATTGTATATTTCATCTCTGCCAATGTAAAATTTTATCGGTACAGATGATACTCAGCAGGATCCTAGGGGGAAGGGGTGGGGGCGGTTGTTAGGGGGTTTAAGGAGTTAGGAGAGGGGACATACTCTAAGTTAGGGGAGGTGAGACTGAGATAGTAGGGAGGGCAGACACTCCAAGTTTGGATGGTACCCAAAGTTATTGGAGGGAAGACACCTCAAGTTAGGGCGGTACCCCAAGTTAGGGGAGGGGAGACCTTCAAAATTCAGGTGATGCCGAAAGATAGGGGAGGGGAGACACCCCTAATTAGTAGGAGGGGGAAGACACTCCAAGTTTTTAACGTGTACCGCAAGTGTAGAGAGGGGAAAGGCAAGTTAATGGGAGGGGGGCGGGGACACCCCGAATTAGGGGAGAGAAGACACCCCAGGTTGGGGAGGGGAGACATCCAATATTGGAAGTGGGAAGACACCCAATATTTGGAAGGCATCAAGTTTAGAGATAGGAGAGGCCTTAAGTTATAGGAAGGGAGACGCTCCAAGTTGGACCACCCGAACTTGAAGTGGTACCCGAACTTGAAGTGGTACCCCAAGTTAGAGTAGTACCCCAAGTTAGAGTGGTACCCCAAGTTAGGAGAGGGTAGACACCCTAAATTAGAAGAGAGGAGACGCCCCAAGTTAGGGGAGGGGTGATACTCAGGTTGGGGTGGTAGCCTAAATTACGGCCTCTTAACTTAAGACCCCTCCCATCGCCAAACTTGATGCCTTCCAAATATTGGGCATCGTGTTCCCTGATAACAAAGAACTAGAATTTGTCAAGCATAGTTTGAGAGGGAAGACGAAAATCGGGGGATAGGTGCAACTGACCATGAGCCGATAACTATGAAAGGTCACAGATAAAGTTCAAGGGCCATATTCATAATCCCGCTTATAACATAGCTGGAAGATAGCGAGGACGTATGAATCTCCAAAAAGTCTCTAAAGAATACTCTGTAACAAACCGCGGATCTCTACCCAATATTACTCAATGTGGACCTGTTTCGTTGTGGTGCGAGATATAAAGATTGAGACGGGCGGATGTAATGCTTCGGTCGAACCTATGGAAGACCGAGGGAAGAATTTCGTATGAAATATGACTGATCGAGCGGGTTTTGGAACATCTGAAACAGTAGCATCTATGTGCAACGCGGCACTGTGGCGTAGTGGATAAGGCTTTCGACAGTGGGCTTGAAGGTTGAGTGTTCAAACCCAGCTGAGTGCCTAGTTTTTTTTCTTCGTTCTTATGCTGGAAACACATTTCGGTTGATATCGAAGAAACTTTCGGCCCGGGGGCGTCACTTTTTAAACATAGAATTGCAAAGGGCTAGCGACAACATTGGGGTATCGACCGATACATCATCTCGATCTGTCTTTAAGTAGCCGCGCCGTCTTTATAATGGGATTGGCCTTGTTAATGTTTGATTATTTCTTTGCGTCCAAACTACTGGTTCGATTTCGATGGCATTTGGTGTTAGTACTATTAGTACATATTCCACCACATATAGGTAATCTACCTACATACATGTAGTCACGGCAATTTTTTATAATTTTTATTAGGTTACAATTTGATCATCCAATAACTCAAAATCTATAAATATGAGGTGAAATCTGAGGGCACGTTACTTTTGCGCCTGTCTCTGAAGGATAATCTGAAACAAGCCGCGGATCTCTAGACCAAATATTAACGGAGTTACGCGGGAAAACATGTTTCGTGACCTTGACCTTGATGTGACCTTGACCTTGGATACGTGACCTGAACCGATATAGCACAAGGCGCCCAAATAACAATTTTATGTTGCACGCAAGGTGTTGTTTGTCTGACTTGTCCCCTTCATGGAGAAATTGAGGACATGTTCCCGCCAAAATGCTCCCTTAGGGTCCAATGTTAAACTTTGAGAATTTTTCGCAGAAAAACTATTCGGCCGATTTTCATAATTGTCAGACGATATATAAGGTACCTATGGGCCCAATAACAGAAATAATTGTGAGCGTCATTTAAATGAAAACTGAGACAGTAGTAGTTATTTTTCCGATTTTTGGTCCTATCTTTTAATGATTAAGCGAAATTTGAAAAATTCCTGTGACCTTGACCTTTGACCGATATTGCCCATCTACAAACTTAGCCTGACGGTGGGCCGTGGCATTGTCTGTGCAGAAGGCAGAGTCGATATCTCAAACTTTATAAAAAAAAAAATCCATAATTGTCAATTTTCAAGAGCCTGTGGCGCGAAAACTTTTCATCCTACGTCAAATCTGATGTCAGTGGCGAGAAAGACTTTGAGGAGCTGAGTCATCGTGACGTTGACCTTTGAGTTATATTGCCCATCCACAAACTTGACCTGTCGATGGGCTGTCGGAATGTTTGGTAAAAGAAGAGAACGATATCTTTCGACATTCGACAGATAATGCTCCGTCAGACAGACAGACAGACAGACAGACAGACAGACAAACAGACAGACAGACAGACAGACAGACAGACAGACAGACAGACAGACAGACAGACATCAGACAGATAATAAATTTCTTTATTCCCAGGTCACGATGAATTAAAACGAGCACTCCCCGCATACAAAGGAAAGGGCGGATGCATGCTATAGATTGGCTATTTGCGGATTCACCGTTATTTAATATTAAAATTCTCATTTCACGAATAATTAAAATCCCTGATCACGACGGTCGCTTTCTACCTCATTCCCACTTCACGAAGAATTATTTTCATCATTCTTAGTTCAAGGTCAAGGTCAAATGAAAGCCCATTCCCGAGGAACATAAATACCTCCCCTCCTTTCCCGATGTTGGGGGTGAGGCACACATCATTTGCCTATAACGTTTCACTTATTTAAAGTGAAACGTTGCAGATAGATCCTCTCCACTTTTTACCCTGCCTATCTAGACCGGCACGGTGGTAGATCTGGTCAAAGATAAAACGCGTATATAGTCGATTAAATTGTGGAATCAGACAATTTATAGAAAAGTTCCAATTTGTCACACTTGAGACCCATCCGGCGCCCTGTGCAAATGCACGGTGTCGATTGACAGCCGCAAATCCTGGGGAGGGGTCCCTCATTAAAAAATGTGTAGAAATTCTAATATCGAAGATATTGTATTTTTGTTTGTTGCATTTGGTAGACGTTGGCTACGAAAGTCTAAATTCGTAGTAGGGGTCTCAATTACAAAGCATTCCTGCCACTTCGTGTAAGGTCAATACGTAATCCATGCTGGTCCTTTCAACGGTAGGATAAACTACGCCCGCAAAAAATCTGTTCCCATGAATAGATTTTGGTAGATTTTGGAAATGATATTACCAGATACATAAGGAATGAGAAAAACGGGTTTGATTACTATTGCAATTTGTTTCGATTGACCCCTTATTCTGTACAGGCCCGGTGCTGCCCGGACTAGTAGGCGCTATGTAGTCCAAATAGGTATTGTAGGCGGTAAATGGGTTATTGTAGGCGCTATTTAGGTCACTGTAGGCGCTATTTAGGTCACTGTAGGCGCTATAAGAATAATCGTCCAATTTAGACCAACGAGCTTATTAAAACCGCATTACATGCCTACAGGTCTCATGACCGGCCCCGTTAACGTGTTAAAGATAGTTATCGCTAAACCTAATATTGATGGAACTGCAGGAGCCGTGGTTTTGGCCCCCGTGACGTCACGATGACGAAACTTTCGCTCGCCAATTTAATAACGAAGTATAACTTAAATTCACATGCACTTTGAAGCCAAGATCGATTGTCTCATAGTTAATGGGGCTATGCATTTTCTCTTTTTTATTTCTTATGACAGGATATATCGCATAATAACTGAGTAATAGACCTAATAATCCGTTCGCTGTACAGAGCGATCACGACTGTTGTATTGTTCCTCGCTGTACGTTAAATGTTCATTTCGCGAAGAGTACGTCAGCAAAACTAACAGTACTAATACTGACAAAGCGTCAGGAGAAAGTCACATCAGCGAAGGGTACAAATACCTTCAACGAGGTGTATATATAACATGTTATACAGATGTTTCCATCTCAACTTTCCGAAATCAAATCGTAGTGAGATCTCCATATCAACGTCCTTAAGACGTTGGAGTTTGACATGGGATCAAAGAGCGAAAGTCGCAAACCCATATGCATCAACTTTTGACACCGTAGATTTTCCTCATTAACAGAAGTCTTCACTGAACCGACTGACGTAATGATTGTGATTGGTGAAATGATGGCAACACGAGTCAGAGCATCTTTGAAAACATGCAGGCCAAGAACATGAAAAGGCGTAGAACAGGCGTTAGTAAGTAGGCATTGTGGTGAAGACTATAACATTAAACTGGAACAGTAGTTCATCCGTTGGTATCAAATCCTCCTGGGTTGAATAAATAGTTTAAAGTAACTCACCTCCGCCAAAGTATGTGTTGAAGACCGTGACATTGTGGATGACGTAGTCGCCGCCGAGGTCCACGGTCCACTTGGCGTAGTTTCCCAAACCCGCGTCAGGGTAAGCGCAGTCATACACCTGGTGGTTGGGTCTATCGTCAATGACCTTCCCATCGACAGCCTGATAACTGAACCGTATGTCGTCCCTTCCCGTCTGGTTGGTGGACTTACCACGAGCCACATTACCTGGTGGAACAGTTTGTATACATGGTATTATTCCCATAGCGCTGTGTCCGCGTCAAGGTGAAGGCAGACATACCGCTGAGCGATCAACGACTGTCAATGACCTTCCCATCGAAGGTCTCATCACTGTATACTGTATTTAACAACCCGGTCTGATCGGTGGGCTTACCACGGCCCTAGACATCTAGATAGTTATCACTATGAATGTATTATTTTTGTGCATCTTCGCTTTATACCTACATTATTTACCCATTTATTTTCAGATTTGTGACATTATTATTGTTGAATCCATATGTTTACCAACAAATGAAGATGAATTTTCTTGATGGTTAAAAATGTCATTTATTGCACTTGATGATAGATCGATTCGATCTATTCGAACTTATCGCTCTCAACATATATGTATACAGAAATATATTTCTGTATTCATAAATTTTGAGAGGTATTAGTTCGAAATATAGGCCGCTTTATCAAAATACATATTTGGTCGTGTTTATCGTCTCGGCCGCGAATCGGTGGGATGAAAAGACTAATTTAAAAGAGCCTCACGCCAAAATGAAGGTAGCTGGCTTGGAACCCAAGACCTGATGATATGTAGCTCAGCCTGCTTACCAACTAAGCTACACGACTAATTTAAATAAGCCTCACGCCAAAATGAAGGGAGCTGGCTTGGAACCCACGACCTGATGATATGTAGCTCAGCCTGCTTACCAACTAAGCTACACGTACGGAGAGATCATTTGCACTCTCATCTTGGTTTATGATTAATTATATTTTAGGTCTACACCTAAAGTATACACACGAATACGGGTCCACCATGCCTCTTACCGTTGATCACTATGGTTCATTCGATATGATCTGTAAGTGGCAGTTAGATGTAGATACAGCGTCTCGGCGTCATCAAACACTTCCACGGTGCCTCTTTGACACATAACTCATATGTTAGGTACGGACTTTAATGTGCCTATCCTGTATGTTCCACTCTATGTTCAACGTTATGATATCATTAGCAATATGTCTGTATGGGCGGCCATCGTGTTGTAGTACATGGACTACTTGCCAAAACAAACGTATACACGCTTCACCGCAAACTTAATTCGACGGATATATGTGTGTCATCCAATTGATACCATAGACAGGCGGTGTCGATCACCCCTTACCTATCTGACAGGCCTCTCCGCTCCAGGTGAACAGACCAGGACTGTCCTGAGCACATTCTCGCGGACAGACTCCCGTGTCCGGATCACAGATGGCGCCATCGGCACAGTGGCACTGGAACTCACAGTCTGAAGCCGTCCCGAACAGACACGCGGCTAAATGAGGAAAATAAACTATAGTGTAAAACAAAAACAAGCATCCTTAAATAAGAAGGTGTGAATGTCACCGACATACCTATTTGCCTTCCGTTAATAACAGAACATTTCGATTTTAAACTGCATAAATAATTACGATATATATATATAACTCATGATTGATTCATAGCGTCAAAATGAAATAAGTGACATAATGTGCTTTAAGGTGTGTGCACATGGTTACAGAGAATGTTTACAAGTCAAGGGACATGTGCTCGACGTCAAAGGAAACCAGCTGACATCACAAAAGAAGAGTCAGCTTTGAGAGAGAGCCAGGTCGTGTTACAATCATATCGCCACAACTTACTAAGTAACAGACGAGACACAATCAAGCATAACCGGCGGTTATTGGATTGCTCGTTGTAGGCCATATTTAGTGGTGAGCAAAGTGCGAACGTTTCCTAGGGTCAATAACTAGGTGGTAGAGACACTAGTACTTCAATTATGGCTTGACGAAACCACCAACACTTTGCTATACTTCATCATTATTGAAAGCTGATTAGCGAAGCGAAGTAGAAAGGTTTACGTTGAACATTTTAGGACCGCCAGCGATGGTCTTCATGCAATATCGACCAAGTTATAGGCCGAGAAGTCACCGGGCTGTCAGTCAGATTGCGTATCGAGGCTTTTTATCATCAGACGAAATTTCGTCTTAATAACACTAACCGTCAACTGGTCTCCTGTATGATAACCATGATTCGGTGAGTTCGCACCAGGAAGTTTTACCCTCGAGGTAGTCCCATATGAGACAGTTGTTGCTCCGCACAACAGTCTCATATCCTCATGTGGAAAATGAGGGTGTAAGATTTGTTTTTGTGGGCGACTAAGTGTTGTTAACCGCACGATCCATCAAACCCTTGTCATTTTGTTCTCTGATACCTAAACTATTTACCATAAAACTCACATGCATACGAACTAACAAAGTATCGCATTACTATCGAGTCGGTTGAAATGAGACTTTCTTGTTGTTTATCGCGCCATTTCGTATTTTGTAATTCTTCACCAGCGGGTTTCGCCAGGTGGCGTTTCGCTTATTGCGTGTCAATGGCTGGGTGTATGAAGCGCCACCAAGCGAATGGAGTGGTTTTAACGACATGCACGCATGCGCAGTTTCTCCACTGGGTGGGCAAGGTGGCGGACAGAACTGAGTTGTTTGCTGCTTCGAAAAATCAACAGGGGATTTCGTCGTAATCACGGAGACTTCAACCAATATAACAAAATAAGTTGTAACATACATACTTTTAGAAACTATTGCCATACCTCAACAAGGTCTCGCCATCGGCACCGCTTCTCGCCACGCGTGTTTGTAAAATGCCATATAGGGTCCGGACATGTGGCGTTGCTTCCCAACAGCGTCACATGGGTCTATCCTCGAGGCAAAAACAGTTGAAGAGCTGCTGACAGAGTGGATGTACTAAGACTGTCAACACATTGACGCGGTATGCTTACTGATCAGTTGGCCCGTCCGAGGGGGGCGGGGGGGTACTTGATACATTGCTGTGGGCAGGGTATTTCCGCGGTAAACCCCCGCAACCCGGCACTTCCAGCACGGGAAGGGGCTATTCCCCCGCCCCCCCCCCACCCCCCTCCCGGCAAATATTTTTTTGTCAATCCGTTAGGATTTTTTTAGCCACTGTAAAATATAACAAATTGCTTTATACAATTGCCATGGTAAGCTTTTGCAAAATGCTATCGAAGAGTAGACCTTGGCAGGTCCGCCCCGATAGCTCAGTGGGTTACAGTGGCAACTTGAGAGCCTAACGGTTCATTGGTGAGTGGTTCGAGCCCCGCTGTGGCCATGTCTGTGTTTGTCGCAGGATATAGGTCGCATATCCTTCTTCGCAAAATTTAGGGGGTATCCCGAGGTATCCTGCATGAACGCCAAATTGCGACTTCATGAACGCGAATTTTGACTTTCCGTCACGAAATGTTGACTTTCACTTTTGACTTCGGAAAGTGTAGTGCTATGGCCCTAATAGGCTGCTCTACACATGAATAGCTGATATACATCAACCATAACTTTTAAAAGGAAAACAAAAAACATTGTGTGGGAGTAGGGTTGCTAGCGCTAGTGCTATTCAAAAATAAGAATATCATTTTTTTTTTTAAATATATAGACTGATATTATATATAGCAATAGTTGAAGAGGGTAGGTACTTAAGTAGGCCAGGCCAACCCTCCCATCAGTCGAGTACCCGTGTACGCTGGTGGAGCTTCCGGTAAACATGTGTCACACGCCATTCTTCTTCAAGCCAATTTCCACTTTAATTGGAAAACAGATTTATCCACTGCCGAATTTGGCATTTGCCGAATCCACGACGTTCGATGCATTGAGATGAATACTGAATTATCCCTGTCTATTTGGGTATTAAATATCGAATTGCCAAAATGTCGCGATATAAGGAATATGTTGATTAGCAAAACGTTTACTGGCGTAAGTCGGGTATAGCTTTCGCGCGTTCAGTAATGAACGCGTTGGTTAGGCTAAGCGCGTAGCGTAGCTTGCGCGTTCGACGTTGAACGCGTTTAATATCGAACGCCCAGGTGGCTGGGTCACACAAGTAACCCAGCCACTTATGTTTGCCAGCCACTTACGCTCGTACGCTGGCTCGTACGCGTTCAACTTTGAAAGCGACCCACAACCCACTCACCCAGCACTTGCCAGACATGTATGGGGAAATCAGGACTTTTACTTATTGCATAATTACCCCATGGCACACCTACACCCCTCGCCCTGGGTAATAAAATAGTCCAACCCTTACTGGCCTGATGGCAGGGCAAAATCAGGAATGAAATGCATTGACGAACAGGGTTCGCAAGACTGACTCACATAACGAATCTACTGGCACAGTAGGTCATTGGAAATGATGTTTAGGCCGCTGTTGTGCACACAACGGCTAAGCTGTGCCAAGGGACCTCCAGGGACGCTGCAGGCCGAGTGGGTGAAACGTGTCTCAGATTTAGATGCCCCGGACCGGATTCGAACCCAGGACCTGCGGTCTAGTGTCCTGTCCATTACATTATAAGGAAGGCTCATAGATATGTTTATAACACTCACCGTCAACAGTTCGTGTGGACGCTTGTGCAATAGCAATGACCAGTAGAAAAGAATATCCTATCCAAGCCATGGTCGGTAATACCAGTGTGTAAGACTACGATCTCGTTGGCTTCGCGTCGGTTACTGCGTTACATATAGCACACCCAACCAACATATAGGTGGGAGTTTGGGCAGAAGTGAAAAATCACCTGCGTGGGTGCGAGTCACGAAGTGCTTCCGTTATACACGCCCATTCAAGGTTTTTTTAATACAACACGTAAACCCCTAAAATAACACATGTACTGGGGTCCGGGGTGGCGGGGGGGCGAGGTAGAAAGGATGGTGGAGAAGGTGGAGGGTCGCACTAATTGACTTGTTACGGTGGTGAAGGTCTACCGCCCATGCGATACAGACCTAAGTGCAGTGAGCGAGAGATTTATGGTTACAAAGTATCCAAATAGACACTGACAGTCACAGCAAAATATATATGGAGGAAAGTGCACGACACACTTGAGGCCAGCTGATTGGAGGGAATCACGCAAATATGTGGGAAATAAAGGGAGCATTTTAACTTCAATATCCTCAATTTCGTTTAAGGAAATTATATATGATTGATTTAAGCATCACGCTTTAACCTGTGTCATTGGGTGACAACGGGACCCTTCCATTTTAAGGAAGACAGGAGCCATGTTCTCGGGAGTAACACCTACTCTTTACGAGGACAGAAATGGGTATGTTGTCACAAGCCATTTTGCACACTGGGATTACGTCACTTTTGAACTGGCACATAGATAGAGAATACAGGCGTCTGATCCGGTGAAAGAGCAGAACAACGCAGACAAAAACGCATTGTTTCAGCATGACTCACCTATGACTCACGCCTATCATTTACTGCAATACTCCATTTCGTGACTTCGAACTGGAAGAAGAAGACCGTTGGCCGCAAATGATGTCTATTTCAGACACTGAAGGGGATCGCGTCTTCGCTCCGTGTCCCAGTTTATGTTGGCAAGTGGTTCATGTGGGTATAAATAAAATAATGTCTCCATCAAACAGAAAATAACCAAAAAATATGCACTTCAATCCAGTGTCGGACTGAGGAAAAGGGTTATCAATCTCAATCTGCGTCATTATAGGACACAGAGGATGAAATGGGGGGACGTGGAAGCCACAGACGTAAAAACGACCACAAACGTAAAAACTGCAACAAACGTGAAAACACTTTTAGTCAAAAACGTAAAAACGACCACAAACGTAAAAACAAGCTGGGTCACAAACGTAAACATTCACAAACGTTAGAAAAAAGTGACCACAAACCTCAAAATTGCAGGATCACAAACATTAAAGAAAAACAACCACAAACGTACAAAAAAGCGCGTTAGCTCACAAGCGTTAAAACGACTTTGCCACAAACTAAAATATATGAACTAATTCCCTTCTATTCAAAAGAAGGAAAGAACGTCTAGTTAAGCGACGACAACTTATATTTACATCAACCCATGTTTTACCCATGTCCCGATTAATAAACATTGTTTAAAACTAAAAACTTATCTTGCAAGGTGTGGGATAAGTGTGGGTGGGAGTGCATCGCATTATAATTAAGTGGTTAGTTGGTTATGTTATTCAGGGTGGTTTAATGGTGACATTGCGAGGGGATGTCAGACATAAGCATCGCCGCCACGTGTGCGTGTGTGTGTATGTGGGGATGGGGAGGGAGGGGGGGGGGGAGTTGTAGGGTGTGTGTGTATGTGGGGATGGGGAGGGGGGGGGGAGTTGTAGGGTGTGTGTGTATGTGGGGATGTGGGGGTGATATTGAAGAACGTTGCGCAGAACGGGATGTGACGGATATCAACGCAGAAACTCTTATTGATGATAATTATCAGTGAGAAACCAATGAATGATCATCGATAATTTGCGTAGGCCCACATGCATGAATGTCAACATTCTACTTGGCAACCCGGCATCCTAGGAATGGTCTCAATAGTGTGTATTGGGTGTATTGGTTCCATAATAGAGTGCTGCCATTACTCATATCTATAGACTTACAGTAGATTTAAGTATCTTTTCCTGATAAACCCATATGCAACCCATCACCATATGAAGCTGTAACAGTTGTTATTTGGCAAATAAAGGAGGATGATAATCAAACAGATAAAAGTGGGTAAATATGTGTCGCAATTTGCGGCCAAATGCGTTCGGTAGGGTAAATGTTGCTGTCTGTCTTCTGTCAATCATGTAAAACCACTTCGGATAAGTAATACAAAGAAACAAGACAGCCGTAGGCTGAGGTACTGACAGAAGTGACTTCATCTTCATTTCACCATTTATGCGCCGAAACTATGGTACAGGCGATGACATGCAGAAACACATATACTATAAGCTGATTTGGCCTCATGCTGGCTACATGATGCCTTCACTGGGCATATTGGGTTAAACAGCTCCTTGAACGAACAACGTGGGCTAAATAGCGCTATAAACGAGCAAATTTGAATAATTACGGCCTTCAGCGGCCAATTTGGGCTAAACATGGCCTTCAATGGCCAATTTGGGCTCAATAATGCCAATATCCGAAGGCGTTCTAGCCCACACTGCCCACTGATAGCCGTATTGGGCTCGCTGAAAGCGCGATTTGGCCCAAATTGGACCTCTACGATGCGGATGCTGGAATAGCACAATCTAACGGCTGCTGTTCAACGCGGGCTGTTTTCCCAGATAGAGGGCGCCATTTTGAGTGAATTCGGCCAAATCCCGACTTTCTACGTGTGCTTGGTCCCGCCCTAATCCCTGTTCTCGGACTCATCATTGCTAAATTACGGAGCCCTCCAGCGTCAAAACTAAGCGTGCTAGGCTAGAAGCAAATGCGGATTCCTCACCAAAGTCGACGTTTGCCCGTCCTTTCAAACCAGTCCAGACTCTCTAGTGTCGCTATTAAGCAAACGGCGGCCATCGCAAAGCAGAGGCAGTGCTGGTCGATATCGCCGTTGACTCATAATGGAAGCTTCAGCAAAGGGGGGTGCACCTCTTGCGAGCGCTCTAGCGGCCAAACTAAGCGTCCTAGAGCAATTCTATCGCCATTCACGATAGGAACGTATCGTTTTTACTTTGCAGCTATACGAGGAACCACTTTCCCTACAAAATGACGCTACTTCCGTATTTTTATGATTTTTTTCCGATTTTGGACGATTTTTAGTAAGTACTGAAAGTGGCAGGCTGGTGATTTTGAATTTTTGATATGCAATGGTGCATATGGCTTTCCATAGTGCCTAATTACCGCGGAGTAATGCTATGCACCCGCCAATAGTTCCGTTTTTATTACCTAATTACCTAATGACGGGTTCGTTTAGAGCTGCGTTTGAAGCATTAACACTTGCTACCACACGTCAAAGTATCGTCGTGAACATGTTTCGTTGGGATTTGAGTCGATATAAAGATTGCGGCGGAAGCGTGGGGTAATGCGGTAGACCTTATGGAAGGCCGATATCAGGATATTGTGGGGAAAACTACATTTTGAAAGCTATACTTTTACGAATATTGTCAACGCCCGAAACTGCGCGACCCGGCCTTTGGACAAGAATCACATGCGACACGCCAACGTTATCGCTGTCTGGCTGGCTCAGTGGGTATAGCGTTGGACTTCCGATCCAACGGTCACGCGTTCGATCCCACCTGGGTGCATGCTATTTTTTTTCGTTTTTCTGATCAAAATTGAAATCAAAACAATGATTCGGCTTCAGGGCGTCATTTTGTTAAGCACTGTGGCTATAGGTTACCATCTTTAACCAAAGGACAAATCCTGGTACTATTTGACGAAGGGACATGTGAAGTACGCGACAACACATTTGTCCCAGCATAAGAGCGAGCACGATGAACGGCTTTAACATGATAAGTCCCATAGAGAAATGCCGTCGTAGGCCTTATGTATGTTAGGTATGCATGTATGTATAATATTTGTTTATGATAATAAATATGTAACATTGTATCCCTCATTGCTTTCATGCACATGGTAAGCATTTGATGGATATTGTAGCCGCCTCACCGTATGGACACTAGTGGATCTCAAAGAACAAATCTGGATTTGAGGGGTCAAATCTGGATCTCAGAGGTCAAATCTGGATCTGAGGGGTCAAATTGGGGTATCGGGGGTCAATTAGTGCCTTCAGTTGACAATTTGGGTCAAATAGAGGCTTCAGCGGGCAAAATAGAGTTTTAGTGAGTAAATTTGGCTAAGTAGGCCATTACACATACAATTTGGCCCAAATAGAGCTTTTAAGGCATAATTTGAGGTAAATAGAGCTTTCGTCGGGCCAAATATAGCCTTCAGGGGGCAATTCAGCATAGCTGGCGGCTTGGGAGAGCCCAATAGAGCTTTCTGTTGACAAAATAAAGCTTTCTGTTGACGAAATAGAACTTTCTGTGGGCAAAATGGAGCTTTTGTTAGCAAAACCGAGCTTTTGTTCGCAAAATAGAGCTTTCGGCGGGCAATTTGAGCTAAATATCGCACGTAACTGGCAATTTGGGCTAAATAGCAAGTATAACAGGAAATTGGAGATACACTGGGCATCTAAAGGGCTATTCGGGTTAAACAGCGCATATAACGGGCAATTTCGGCTCAATTGCGCATGTAGCAGTAATTGTCGGTTATAAAGCGCATGTAACGCTCAATTTATGCTAAATAGCGAATATACCCGGCCATTTGAGGTGAACAGCGCATATAGGGGCAATTTTGAATAAACAGCGCCTATACGGGGGACAATTCGGGCTAAACAGCGTGTAACGAGACATTTGAGCCAAATAGCGCATTCATCCGACAACGTGCGCACCGCAGGTTCTATTTTGAGCAATATGCAATGCGCAATTAACAGATATTAACGGAATTACAGGTAAAACCGTCGATTGTGCCTGTGACGTCACGATCACGTCATGTGACGCATCTTCCGGCCGCCAATTTAATGCCATATTAGAGTTTAAGTGAACATGAATTTTTGTTCTTAAGAGCGATTGCTAGACTCATTATGAATGGCGCTACGAATTTTAATTTTATCTAATAATACGTCATCGTGACGAGACATGACGTCATTTGACGTTCGCGAAAATGCTCAAGATGGCTTCTATTTCTTTAATATACCTATATATAGCTATTGCCAAAGTGGCTGAAAATAAAGCAAACCCAACATTTCTTAGGAGCACGTTAGCTATGACGTCATTTTTGACGCACACGTTTCGGTACCGCAAAAAAAGTTACGCATCGCAGCAGTTGTCCCTTGATATAAGGTACAGCGTCAAATCAACCGGTAGTCGCTACGAGGTATAATAGTCGAGTAATAGAGGTTTTAAAATTATAACGTCATCACGTCATGGTGACGTCATGACATAACGCACGGCAACGTCCAAACATCTAGACACAAACATGTATGCCTTCAATCCAAAACGCGGATTAGAACGGCGGTAGGACTGTTAGTCCTTCAGATATAGCTTCACCTAATTACCGAAAATTGCTATTCTTCATCATTGCGGGTAAATGAAAAACGAGCAGACGAAGAAAGGACTTTGCAGCTAAGATGTAAAGGATAATACTGCTTTACTGCCAATAGCAATCTGGAGACATATCTTCCCTACCATTATACGCAACGATCGAAGGTCTAGCTAGTTTTTCAGATTTTTCACGAATTTTCTAAATTAGAGGGAATTTGTATACTTTACCATTGGAAAAATCTTCGGTTTCCATGGAAACGAGACTGAGACACGCGTTTGCCGTCAACCTACCCCGAGTCTCTTGTGCTCGTCCACATCTCGCACCGTGGTAAAGCAAAGTGAGATCGCTCAAACGGAAGTATGTCATATTGAAGGAAGTTTGATTATCTCCATAGGGTCCCATGTTAAACGCGTTCGACTATATACCAAAAAGTTACAAAGCTATGTCGCCGTGTTTATAGTTAATGGTACATCCTACTACTATCCTTCTACAACAGCAAGTATAGAGCGATGGCTTTAATAGGACGCTCGTGGGTGCCCCTGCAAGCCCCAAAAATCCCTATCTTTCACAATGGGGAAAATTTCAAAAAAATCCTGTGACGTCAGTTCCTGTCCGAATTTCATCTAATAAGGATCGTGGCTACTGGGTACCATGTTTAACCAAAGGAAAAATCCCGAAACTGTTTGATGAAGGCACCGATGAAATACGGGGCGAACAAATTTCCCCAGCCTGAGAGATTGAGGGCTTTAACATTGGAGGTCCCATAGGGAATTGCCGTTACCCCTGGAACCGGAAGTAAGATAGGAACATACTATTTTTATGATGCAGACAAACATCGGATCCCATTTCCTACAAAATGACGCCACTTTCGATTTTTTATCATTTTTTGCCGATTTTTGACGATTTTTTTAATGTACCGAAAGTGACGTCATCGTGACGTCATATGACGTATCCGAAAAATCTCAGATTTCACAGAGGCTATTCTCACTCAAATTTCTATGGCAGGCCGGAATACCAGAGTGATATTTTTAATTTAAATTGGTGAAACCGCAGAAAAACGGCTCAAGGTCATCTTTTGCGTTTTTCAGAAAACATAAAACGTCATGTAGCTCGAAAACGGGTATGACGCGTCAAAAAGTGGTCAATAGCTGAAAGATGCGTCTTGAATAGTAGCACATGATGAAACTTACCCGAACTCTCTAGGTGTAATATTAACGGAGATAAAGGCGTTCTTAACTTTTTTTTCAAAAAATCGCTGTGACCTTGACCTTTGACCTACATATGCCAATAACGAACTTAGCCGAGCTATTTCAAATATCTATCACTATGCTAAGTCTGACAACCGTAACTGTTACCATGCGCCCTATATCCTAATGACAAACATACAAAAAAACAAACAAATAAATTTACAAACCGAACATAGTACTATACTGACAGAAGTTTTCAACTTCTGTCAGTAATAAATATAGTCTTTGGGGTGTAAGCATGAATAAGAAGTATCGCCCTAGACTCATCCCAGGGCAGGGGGCTGAAAGAGCAGTACAGATTGTAGCTTATAGGCATTATATATACATATGTGCCGACCAAGATGCCACCATCTCTCGCTCGGAAAATGTTCATAGAGCGGGTTGCCGCAAACATTTACGCCGACCGAGTGGATTTTGGCGGTGAAAAAGGAGGGGCCTTTACCGCGCGAAATCCCCCAAACCCACCATGGATATATGGGGGGCGGTAAGTTTATTTTCTCTCAATGTGCCGAAGGCATGTCGAAGTGTCTATCATTGTCAACAATTTGTCAAGCCACAAAACGTAACACTTCGTCGTATAAATTTACTCATCGATATCCGTTGTGCCAGATGGATCGATAAAGTTCGTTAACGGGGTATGTAGGTCACAGGTCAAAATGACAGTCAAGTCAAGGTCATTGTAGTGGACCGAAGACATAATCCGGATTTTACATTTACGTTATCTCACCCTACGGGTGACGCAATCTCGTCTATCTATCCAAACAATTTGACAGTTTCAATTGGGACCGCGGCGGACCAAAATTAAGGTGACACTACGCTCTCTGACAGTGTATGGCGTCCCTAAAACAACAACACCCATAGCCACATCCCTCCCTCCCCATGACACTACCCCCCCCCCCCCCCCCTGACTTTCCCTCGAATCGCCAGTCCACAATTCACTGCTCGCCTCTCGGGAGAAACGCGGAAGTTATGTTAGAAATAGAATCCGATGTGTCATTTATTTCACGGTGAAATGAACAAGAAGTAGCAACCATTATGGCGAGAGCGAGCGCCTCGGAAATACAAGGGCTAATCGGCGATATCGCAGCAATAAATGGTTAATGTCATCCACCGGGGTATATAAATAAATGGCTGACGCTTGTTCCACTAATATTTTTAACGTGTATCTCATATTATGAGATTTAAATAGATTGGGGTTTCCACATCGTGTGTCTTGAAGCTAGTGGGTAAAAGCACCCTCGGGCCAAAGATGCGTAAAACTGTAAACGGGACAACGATTGCATTGCATCTGAAATATACACGCAAAGATACACGCAATTGTTGATTTCACGTGATGTTTGACTTGGATCTAATTAGCTGCCCATGTTCAAATCTCGTTGTTATCTGTGTGAGATCTCGTTTCAGTGACGCCCGTTTCTTTAATTAGTGTCAACAACACCAGGGGTATGATTTTTGCGTGTAGCGTCGTTAGTTCATACAAATGGTGCTGAGTGGAAAATGTCTTAGTCGGCAAAATATCGACTGAAAAGAAACGTTAAATGGATATGATGAATGAGAAAGTACGTTTTTCACTTCTTTCTGTCGAGGCGGTGGGCAGACTGTTATCACAAATGGTGAATCATGCATACAACTTCCATTCTTGTCAAAAACACGGGCCAAACAGATTAATTTAATTCTCACCCACTAGAATTGGCCTTAGATGGTGTTGAAACGATATGATACGACGAATACAAATAATCTGGTTCATTTAAATTTTTGTCTAACGGCCTGTGGATTGGTGGTTCGAGTCCCGCTGTGGGCATGTCTGTGTGGTCGTCCATGTCCCAAGATCCCATGTCCTTCTTCGCAAAGAGTAGGGGGTTACCCCTCGGGGACATGGCTCCACTGTCCCTTCTTTCTCCCATTGACGCGATATGACCAGATTTAATTAACGCATCCTAAATATACAATCAACCGTCCGACACCACAGATCTGTTAGATCTCTCTAGCCAAATCTAGCCAATCAGAACGCCGGTCGCCCAATGACGACAATACTTCGTATGGCAGCCCCCGCCCCCCCCCCCCCCACCCCCCCGACATCCTTCACCACCCTCCACCTCCTTGCTCGCGGCTGTACATATCAGTCCTGTATCTATTGCGTCAAAGAGGTGGCTATATTAAGGCGATATCGTGACTACACGATTTCTGATCGCTGTGATTACGTGGAAACCTAATGGAGGGACTTTGTCAAAACATGGTCTAGGCATCTCATGTATGTTCGTTTTTTAGACTTGCGGTTGAAATCTATTCCCGACCGCAGCGGAAAACACCATGTTGCTCTTTTCGGAATGTGAATATATTGTACCCTTCGTACATATATATGACAGACAACCTGACCCCACCCCTCCCACTTTTCTCCCCATCCTAGGTGTCCCCTTACCCCCCACCGCCCCCGCCTCACCCCATGAGAGCACGAGAGGAGCGCCCGAAACACAACAAAAAAGCCATATTTTATTCTCTGCAGGCGACCCCAGAGGCTGGGATCAAGCGACAGTAGCAGGGGCGGATCTAGGAATTTGCCAAGGGGGGGGGGGGGGGGGGTTGCTCTCTGAAACTTGCGACCGAGAAGTATGCGCTCTGAAAAACTTGCGACCGGGGGAGGGGGGGGGGGTGGAGGGCGGAGAAGCCGACTCTAACAGTGTTTGTTCAGGCTCCCAAGGGGGCTGTTGCTCTCTGAAAACTTGTGACCGAGGGGGGGGGGGGGCGGTGCTCGGACAACTCGACTTTAACAGTGTATGTTCAGGTTCCCAAGAGGGGGGGGGGTGCTCTCTAAAGACTTGGGACTTTAACATGTATGTTAACATGTATGTTGTATGTTCTGGCTCCCAAGGGGGGGGGGGGGTGCAACCCCCCTAACACCGCCCCCCCCCTAGATCCACCACTGAGTAGAGGGCCGGGGTGGGCGGGGGCAGGGGCGGGGCGGGGCCGGGGCGGAGATGGTGGGGGGAAGAAAGCGGGGAAGGGGGGCATCAGGACATATGCACCTGTAAGTGACACCGTATGGGAATGTGACGTCCGATCGTGGTGGCTCTCTCACACACACCCCCACCTCCACCCTCACCACATCTCCCCCACCGACACCCCCCCCCCACCACCACAATCACCCCCGTGGTGGTGGTGGTCCCTAGGGGGCGCCTCTTTTTATATTTGAGCTTTGAGGTTCATTCTGGGACAGAAAAAACTCTGTCCCGGTATGTAGGTCACAGGTCAAAGTCACAGTCAAGTCAATTGTTAAGGTCAAGCTCCTTGGAGTGGACCGAAGACATATTCCGGATTTTACATTTTACGCGGGTGACGCAATCTCGTTTTTCTCTCTCTGGGGCCATGACCGATGACATCTACACGGTGTTAACAAACGCATACCCAGAGTATCGACAGGATGATAAGGGGGACTGTGAGAGGAGACAGCCTTTATGAAGATATTTTGGTTAACCACCCGTTGTCCTCACAATGATTTCTCTCTATTTTGTGTTCATATCTTTGTGGTTCGGGTGGGTGATTTATACATCTAGTCACATTTTGCAATTAGGCCCCATGGAGTGTTTAGTTCGTTTTGACTTTCAGAGTTGACAGCGTTTGGCAATATATTGTTTGCAATAACATCGTTATCTGCAGGAACCTACTCTCTGTTTTATGTTGCGATTCTTCACTGTGACTTTATAAATCTCACTATTTTACGGAAAGCTCAATGTATTTAAAAAGAGCTGTCTTTTTTATTTATAAGTGAAATGTATGCAGATATGCCAGGGACCGTTATAAATATAGGTATGATGAAGCACAAAAACAAGTGACCATTTTTTGTTATTTCTTTTCGATCACGAAAATTCGTCAAAATAATGCTGCGGAATTACTGACCAACTAAGCAATCAAGATACCTTCGTTTGGTAGAAATGCTAACATTTTCTCAGTTATCAGGATATCAAATCGTAATTAGCGAAACCCAAGTTTACTTAGCGTTAGTATGGATGTAACGAGGCTTGATTTCTACAAAACGGAAACCCCGTCATTACTTTATGCCCATTATGAGCATTACACTGTTTTCATTTTCGCAACGGCGTATGATCAGTAGCCAAAAACAGACACCCTCATACGTTATTAATACGTCATATAGTGAGGTAAGAGATTAATATCCAGGTATTCCTTTTTATCATTCGTGATTCAGTTATAGCTCATGTTTGACGTTTGTGACAAATAAGTGTTTTTGTTTGTGGGCTAAAGTGTATTTTTTTTACGTTTGTGAAAATTTTAGTTTGACGTTTGCGGCCAGGCAATTTTTATCTTTGTGATCCATGGTGTTTTTACGTTTGTGGCCGTTTTTTACGTTTTTGGTCGTTTTTACGTTTGTGGTTTCCACAGCGGAGCCACTGCCCGGGGCGCTGTTGGAGCGATGTCAGGCAGCCTTGTAACAACTTCGTTAGTCTTTACATGCGCCTTATATTGTGCAACATTTCCCTCTCGGCCACGCACCGAATTGGATACTCGAGAGACACGTTCTCGTTACCCAATGTTTGTATTTCCGTGTTTTCTCTCTGCATATATATCGTGTAACATTGTGGAAGTTGCAGAGATTTTGGTTGACTGAACCACTAGTTTTGCCGTTTGCTTAATATTTGTTGTGAGGGGGATTGCTGTCGTGTTCCACTCATTAGGGGGCACAGCTTTATCATGTAGCAGCTTTGTCACGTCTTCTGGCACAGTGGGAGCCGGCCCGGTAGCTCAGTGGGTTAGAGCGCTCGCCTTGGGTGCTGGCCACCAAGAGCCTAACGGCACGTGGATCGATGGTTAAAGCGTCCTAAATATACAACCATCTAGCTCAATGACGTCACAATTTATTCTTGTCGGTGTGTTAATGAACGCACCTGGTTTCTTCCTTCCGCACTATTGATCGTATTCCCACTTCAAAGTATCAGAGATGTTACAGTTTCACATACGGCCATTACTCAGTTATTATACGTCATAGTGACTTCCGGTTTATTTGACGTGGTTATACGTTGTATAAAGGGATAATTTGACGTCAGTAAAAACATGTTGGTGGTACCAGAAGGTTTGCATAAAAAATGACGTCACAACTAACGTGAAACGACTAAATCGTTGATCGTTTCATTGTCGCCTACTAATACGGTAATAGCTGTCCTCCGAGTTCATAAGTAGGTAAAATAAAAGCATATCGTTCATTTCCGTAACCATCGATGGCGTCATATAACGTCACGTTGACGTCAAACCACATAAAACGAAAACAAACCATACAACCATTAATATTACATCTGCAGAATCGCTTCTTTCGAAATGTGTGCGTCAATATGACGTCATAGTTAACGTGATCAGAGGAAATTGTGAATTTGCTTAATTTCACCTTAGGCAAAAGCTGCCATCCCCAGAGCCCATAAGTAGGTAAAATGTAAAAAAAGAGAAGCCATGTTGCTCTTTCGTAAAAAAAAATCGTCAATGACGTCCTGTGACATCAAGGTGACGTCATAATAATTAAAAGAGAAAAATAATAGCAACATTAATATTGCGTCTCAAGAATAGTTCTTGGCTTCAACATACAAATTAATTTCAGCTCTAATTTTATGTTTAATTGACAAATGGAACCGAAGGACGCGCGATACTCAGAAACATGGGTAGATGTCTCAGCCAAACAGCCGTGAGACCCGTAGTTACCCCACGTTTTTCACTTTGAATGGGCGCTTAATCTTTCAGCTATGGTCATGAAGGCCAGACTAACGTGGGACCCTAGAACTAGAGCGTTTGGAAGAGGGGCTCTCCACTGCCAGTTTGCCAGGGAGTTGTGACCGGCGGCAAAGGACGGGGAAACTTTCGTAGGGAGCCCGTATTCCGCTTTAGCGGACGCTTATAATTTCGACGCTACGTCTAGAGGGCGCCATAACCGACCATACTTTTGATGTCCCTATGGAAACACGGAGTAACCCGTCGACGGCCTAATAACGGATGCGGCGAGTCGGGAATAGGACCAATCCGGTTGAAATGATGTCATATAACTGGACAAATGGTCGACATGGAAGCCACTTCATTTGATAAGCTGACGCTCTTTGAAAGAGGCGTACTCGTCAGCTAATATTAGAGTAACGGTCACCATTTACTGCCCAACAGACGACTTTGAAAATCATAGTTCAGATGGTTCCACCGTGAGGCGTCACTGCATGTGAAATGCATTCTGGGTATTATTTGTTGGCATTATTGAAGCGCCATGAATGATTGTATTACAACTGATATGTTATTGTATAATTCCGTATATTCCGTAGGTAATTGAATAAACTTTATCGATATCTATGTAAAGGAACGTTTATTTCTTCTGACTATAATTTAGAAAATCTTTTTACTGTTATATCTCACGTGCCATTACCCCGAAAATATTGTATTTACCTCAATATGGAGACTTTAAATATAACTGTTTCAATATATATATTCCTTATACATGTATGAAATTGATCGTTCGGTCAAATTTAGACGAGACAACAACAAATAACGCATCTTGGTGCTACATCCGGGAACCCTATTATGCTAATTACGGGAAATACACTCGGCGTATAAAGTTGAAGATGCTAGTTGAGTAGAGTATGAAATATTGAGACAATAACACCAAAATATTACCCCGACCTCCTAGCCCCAGTCAGGCTTTGTCCAAGATGGCGTGTCCCGAGGGGTAAGGAGATACAAAATTGTAAGTAGATACAAAAATGAGGTGCCGCTGGGAGCTCCGAAATCCTGCCCATCCAAGTACCCAAAACTATGTAAAATTAGGGCCCATCCAAGTACCAGCTGAGAAAGCTGCACGACTTTGGCAAAATCTACTGTGACGAAAATCGGTTGGATCGGTCCCACTCCAGTTCAAAAATTGAGGGGACCCCCTAACTGCCCCACAACTGCTCCCCAAAGTAGACCCAGGCAGGTACCAAAAGTGCATAATTTAGGACCCATTGGCGTACCAAAATGCATGAAAAAGTAACCCTTTCTAGCGGCACGTCCCCAGCAGTCCATTAATTTGAGATACACCAACCGCCCCCCCCCCCCTTTCCGCGGGGGTGTATAAATATATGTGCGAAGTCTTGTATCGTGAGCAACAACCATAAAGGTAGTTTACAGCAAAGGACTGTAGCCTACTTAGGCGACCAGGCGTGCCTCCATAGATCAAGTTGCGTCATGTGTCGTGATCGGACGACATCACTTCTTACTTCTTGGACAGGTTTAGTTCGCTTGGCAGGATAGTTTAACTATATAATAGTTACATCGCGGAAATGACACAGTCGCTCGGCGATGTGTCACGCCTGGCAACGGCATCCTGCCATCATATACATTTTGGAGACATATATATGTCGTAAATGGCATGATTCCTACTTCCTGGAACCCCGCCACCAAAGGTGGCGGGGGTGGGGGGGGGGGCGTAGGGGGTGTAATGATGAATTTCATGGAGAAATCCGAACTCCTCGTCTTTTAAAACAAAACTGTTTCGGTGGTTCACATGTGAAGGAGACCCGGCAATTCCCTACTTTTTGGAAACAAAATCAGTTTGATGCCAAGGTTAAACACAAACCAGCGGTGGATTAGGCCAATATGCAATTACAAGAATTAGACAATGGCATCCACCCCGCCGAAAACAATTTAATTATTCTAAATAATTCTCGGTTTTTGAAGGTGCTATGAACTTCAGTGTGGTCCTAAACATCGCCATATTATAACCGTTATTATATTGCAGCTGCCCATAACAGAAGGCCGAAGGTGCCACTTTAACTCGCTGCAGTCGCAAATATGTCGACAGGGTGACGTATTCGTGAATAAATGATACATGCCCTTTCGCAAACAATTTCCATTTAAATATTTATCAATGTTTCCTCGTGGAAACCGTGCTGCATTAGTAGCTGTAAAATACCAATGTCGCTGGGACTGCGTTGTACTTTGTCTTGTATTACGCATTCATTCGCACTGGTCATTGCGATCTATTTCTCTGTGTCGTGGTCATCCACGTCACCGCTATGTGGCTTCTGGAATGGCATCCATTGTCATCTCATTCCCACTCGTCTTGAGTATATTGGTTAGGGTCCAACCCCAACCGTCTTCCGCCGACCTTCCGCCACCCCTCAGCTACCCGCCTCTCCGCCTCTGCAACCCCTAGCTTCCCTGGCCCCACCGCCATATCCTGTCCGTGTACGCTCGAGGACCATGGTAGACCTCCCTGCAAAGGCCCAATAAAGGATTTGGAGAGGGTGAGAGAGGAGGAGGGGGAGGGGGGTATTATCTAGTGGACGGCACCCATCCAGCCGACCACACCACCCTGGGCACCCGCACCCCTCACAAGCAGCTCAGAATATGGTCGCGTGTCCTCAACATGCTTAAACACGTTACAATCTGTGCCCTTCCCCAGAATATACCACTCATTCACCGATGAGAGGTTGATCGCGTGGCTTCGATAAAGGTACATTAAAAAGATAGCAACGCCCTCCAGTAAGCCTTTTCGTAGCTAACTAATGATACGTGCTTCCATCTACCGAGCCAGATCGTAAAAACAACGAGCACGTTTGTTTATTCTCAACAGGTTTCAGTTTATATAAACCTTAAACGTAAACCTATTAATAGCGCATTTTCTTATACTCAACAAATGGGAAACCTCAACAAGTTTATGTCAAATTCTGCAACATGTTCAATCTGGCCGACACCTTGGTTTACATGATGACGTCAACGTATTCAACAAAGACAAAATACAGACGCGTTTCTTTAACCTCAACAGATTTACGTCTAAGATTGTTCAACAACTTGCAACCTGTTGAGAATAAACCCTGGGAGAGGGGTACTCAATGCATTGCTGTGGGCGTGGAGGATCCCATTTTTTATTCGCTCCCTCATGCATCAAGGGCAGCCGCGGACCCCCCGCCCCTCCCCTCCCTCTCCTAACCACTAGATTCGTGTTACGGTGCCTCCCCCCCCCCTCACCACCAGATTCGTGTTACGGTGCCCCCCGCCCCCCCCCCCCCCCCCCGGGGAATAAACAAACGCGCTCAACGTAATATGACAAGAGGCCGTCTGCGGTGCGTTACCACGGAACCCCGATAGCTCAGTCGGAATATGGGCCTAAATGACACACTGCGTACACGTAGGCTAAGTTGGACCAAGGTACTTCCTGGTACTATGGAATATGGTGTTGCATGACACATCATGTCCCATATATCTGTGTGTGTGCCAGGTCGTGACTATGGCTGGTCGTTCTTCCTTGTTTGGGTGAACCATTGTTTCAGCAGCGTCGCTCACGTAGGCCATTCCGTAGGTTCAACCACGGAAGATAGACCATATGGCCTATAGATCTGCAATTCAACATGTTTACCTACTACGCTGCAGTGGTTCCCCATAGCTCAGTCGTTAGCACTCAGAGCTTGGGATTCGGACCGCGGGCATATAGGTTCCAATCAAAATAATGATTTATGTTGGTATGAGCATTATTTGTTTTACGAGGTTTTCAACAACGAATACACATGTGGCTGGTCACCTCGAATACGATATCAAAACAGTTGTGAACTAAACGGATAAACAATTCAAATTCGGTCACTTTTGGGTTGGCGTAGCACATAGATAGATAAAACAGGCGTCTGCCCCGGTGAAAGAGCAAAACAAGGCAGATAAAAACTAATTGTTTCAGCATGACTCGTGTATGATTCACGCCTACCATTTACTACAATAATCTATTTCGTGAGTTCCAACTGGAAGAAGCAGACCGTTGGCCGCAAATGATGTCCACTTCAGACATTGAATATCTGCAGGCAGCATACAGAGAAGTTCGCTGGGAATCAGCCTGCCTGTCCAAAACAGACCGCTGGTAACGGGTATCCTCCATTTTAAAATCCTCCATTACGAAACCTCGCATTGTAATTTATCTTAGGAAATATCTAATTACGACATATGCTGACTTATAAGACGGGGTTCTGACCTCGAAACTATGGAAAACCAAAGTGGAATTTAATCGACTGATGAATGCAACTGATCGTGAGACCTTGCGGAGAGGAGACAGTATGAACATGATCAAGTTCGAGATTGCGGGTAGGTGTCAGACGCCTTACCACGTGTTTTTGAAATGATGAAAAAGAAAGAAAACAGTTACATACGTTTGTACGTGCGTGCGCGTCCGTCTTCCCACCTTTGCAATACTACATTTCGATAATGAACGTGTGTTTTAGATCTTTTCAAGCTGACCATTAAACACATGGAGTGAGTATTACCGAATTGTACTACAGGATGTCATGTCATTTTGTGGTAAAAGGATGAAATTTGGCTCACATGTTAGAAATTCATGTCTAATCGAATTAAGTTAATTGTCGAGTCAAATTTAAATGGTGGACAATGTCACCAATTATAAGCGATATCATGGACTCACAATAAAAATGATAAAACTGTTATTTTGATGACTGTCTTGATTTGAGCTTTATTTCCCATCCGTTTGGAGGAGTACATAGGTTTTTGTGTAAGCAAAGGTAAAATAAGTCTTCACTGGATATTCAAGAACAACGCATGAGCCATTTTCCTATATAAGGACCCTGCACCTCTTAGTTTTTAAGATATTGAACATGTTTGCTGGCCTTTGTCCGCCATCGTGGAACTAGAGCTAGGATGCGTTGCACCTAGATACACACAAATATCTTCTGTTCAATTCAGCGACTCCGAAAACCTATGCATAAACATAAAATATTAGTTCGATCGTCGATTTGCGAGATATTGAGCTTTTTTGGGGTAGTTTTGCCCGTCCAAAGCCGCCAGGGGTAAAGTCGACTTGACATTAGCTAAATTTAAATACAAGGATATTAAGGACAAGTGTGCTAACTTTCATGCTTTTACCCCCAAATGCACAACTCGACATAATTTGTCGTTTAGCCGCTGAACTATCACGGAATATAGGCAATGTTTCCGTTTCGTCAACGCAATTATAACCAGTAATGACGACCAGGACGACATAAGCTTCGTATTATATTTGCCAAAATATCCTCCTTCCGGGCAAACAAATTCAATGTCTCTCTATTCCTAATCTCTATGTTTCATATGCTATGTGAAATCCAAATTATTATCCAATTTACTTCACATTGTAATATGTTTTTAAATAATATGACATATGTCCAACTGATGTAAAGACGTGTATACAACAATTTTACGGTTAATTTCTTGAAGATATGAAAATTCATTTTGGCTTGCCATAGCATCTGCATGACAACTGGCGCTCGACCAATCACGGAGGCTTAAAAATTACTAGTTACGGGCCTAGTATGCTGCGAGCAGCTCTAGGCCGGTTCCCAGCCTAACAGAGAAGCGCTGCTGGGACCGCCAGCGCAGTGGCGCCACCAAGCGAATGCGAAAAAGGCCCTTGCTCGAGTTCCCCATTATCACTACCGTCACCTAGCGAACAGACAATCATTCTTAACGTAATGCATACAAGCCACACATACATTCTTCAGTGTCATAATGCAAACAATAAAGTCAACGTGATCATCTCAACGCTGATTGGCTGAGATTCTCGACGCTGAGTGGTTGACAATCCGTAAAGTTAATCGAAACTTTAAAACATGCGCTGAGCGTACAATGCGTGGAAAACCGGCCCTGATGGTCAGCATTCGCACTACTTCTCAGTTTATATAACTTTCGCCATTCTGCATGGATACCAAGACTTTGAAAGTGATGCCAATAGTGCGATGGACGCCTTTGTTGCCAAGAGACCCAGACAATTTGCATTCATTTTCAATCCTGTTTTTTTATTTCATCTGCAGCAGGTACGTACAGTTGCTCAAGTCCCTGCGCCCCGGATATCAGACCAGGAATGCCAGAAGCCTAGTGATTCTCTAGCACGGAGGATGAACCGCAAGGGTCATATTCCGAGCGTAGATATTACACACAGTGGTTTCTGTCGCATCGCGCTAGCTGACAGGCTGTCTGAAGTGAGTGAAAGGGAACAGGACCGTCTAGCAGTACGGGAGTAGCTAAGGCACGAACCGGATAGACACAACAATTCAGACCCATTCAAAGATATGTCGAATAAACGTCTATATCGTTTTAGTTTAATGTAAAACAGTTCATTTCGGTATACATTTGGCGGAAATTAACAAAAACAGTTTTGGATTAATGTCGACAGAACATGAAACAATAAAATAATAGCCCTGTAACAGACAGCCTCAACCCAACCAAGAACAACCAAGAAGAGTTATTGGAATGCGGAATCCATGGAAAAGTACGGCACTCCACATTTCATCTGATGTAAACTTCCATGCCGGTCCAAGAATTTAATAACATTTTACACATATCATAGTGTATGTAATCTATGTAATTCACGCCTTGTGGCGGCGTTAAGACAATGGTAACTGTGAATGTTAAAGTCTATTCAATTAGACGATTGGCATACCTTATATTTTTAATCATGAATCATTTGATATCTTGTAACGGACTCACTTCAACGTAAACAACTATAAACCAGATATCAGATAGGCCAACTATAGTGTTGATGCTTATAAAATATTCCACTGTTGCTGTCTCTCTCCTCAATTAAATTCCGGTATATACAAGATTGTGAATCAAACCAAACGTCTTTAATAAATATATCGCTGTTTAATAATTCTGACGCAATTGTATATATCATACATTGTCAAATTTTTGATATTATTTAGCGATGCCATCAAAAGAATGTGTTTTAAACCTGTGCATCAAAGTTATGACATATTGTATACCATATATTGTGGTTGCATCACATTCTGTACCAAACTGATCGACAGACGTTTCTTCAACTGATATCAGTGGCGACCAATATGCGAATTAAATGGGATGCATGATGTCGTACATTGATCTCTGGTTCAGGCACTGGAATTTCTGATGTCAGCGTACACCGATCCCTGGTTCAGGTACTGGGATCAATCATGTCAGCGTACACTGATCCCTGGTTCAGGCACTGGGATTCCTGATGTCAAGGTACGGATTGACGTACTGGGGATCCTATATAATTGAAAATATGTGATAAAATGTAGGATTGAATAATTACGCACTTACAAGCCTCATAGCCTCAAAAGTACTGGTGGCGGAAAAAACAGGTTTCTTTTGTGATATAGTCGGAATTCATGGATATTTATAATATATGTACAGGCCATGCATGTCGACTCATCGCTTTAATACAACCCCATAACGCCACTCCTTCTGCGGTCATTCATAATAAGTTGGATGATACTTCTTCTTTTTTAAGTTAAAAAAATACGAACCCTTTCCCCTAGGGTTTCGTAGCCACCCTCCATGTTCCCCTGGCGGATAAATTCACTTGGTACCCCGGCCGGTTCGCTAGGTGGCGCTGTGGATCGCCTTGTCTCCTCAGCTGGCGGGATCTCCACCGACGTTGATCGTTGTTTTGTTGGAGACGGGTTGAAGACCCCGCGACACCCATGGTGCCTGACGACGGCCACGACCAGCGCCGTGCCCAAGATCACCATGACGACCACAGCACAGCCCAGCAAGGCAAAGGGAAGGACTGTGGTATCTTCTGAATAACGTGAAAGGTATAGACAGTAGTAACGGTACTTATGTCATGACGGATACAACAAATATGAATATCGATAGCAAATCAATATCGATGGCTATGGAGGGAAAAGGTACACGTGTTCAATCAAAGGGATCTATTTTAGTTAAGAGAAGCTTGCCAAACGGTACGCGCGGTTATACCTTATTTGTTATCATTTACAACAATATATCATAATTAAGGAACGAAACATTATCTATCGTTCATTCAAAGTACTGAGACGTAAGGGCGTTGTCACCGGGGACGAATCTACAACAGCTAATTGGTGCACAAAGAAATGTGAGGCATTTTTGTACGCTGATAGTTCGCTATTGATCGCTCAAGGTAAACACAACGATACCACGGCCACAACTCGCGATTATGATAAATTATCAAGACTATCTCAGTGGCGAGTTACTGTTAATTCTCGTATGTTTCTACATTGAATTTTGAAGACAGTGATAAGAATTGGCGTCACACCCCAAATGTTGTCTTTATGCGTCTATTTACATTTCGGCATTGCGTTTCGACCACTGACGTCATGTATAGCCACAGCTAATGATATTGGGGCGAAACGGCGGGGTGAGGATAGCCGGCGTATAGCCAAACATAGGTAAGGAATGTAGCCAAACAAGCACCGCTTGTGGGTAAGAGCTGGACCATGAAAATCAGTGTGTAGTCTGAATAGGACAATGCCCGACCACTGACGTCATCTATAGCCACAGCTAATGATATTGGGGCGAAACGGCGGGGTGAGGATAGCCGGCGTATAGCCAAACATAGGTAAGGAATGTAGCCAAACAAGCACCACTTGTGGGTAAGAGCTGGATCATGAAAATCAGTGTGTAGCCTAGGCAGGACAATGCCCGACCACTGACGTGATGCATAGCCACAGCTAATGATATTGGGGCAAAACGACGGGGGGAGGATAGCCGGCGTATAGCCAAACATAGGTAAAGAATGTAGCCAAACAAGCACCGCTTGTGGGTAAGAGCTGGACCATGAAAATCAGTGTGTAGCCTGAGCAGGACAATGCCCGACCACTGACGTCATGTATAGCCACAGCTAATGATATTGGGGCGAAACGGCGGGGGGAGGATAGCCGGCGTATATCCAAACAAAGGTAAGGAATGTAGCCAAACAAGCACCGCTTGTGGGTAAGAGCTGGACCATGAAAATCAGTGTGTAGCCTGGGCAGGACAATGCCCGACCACTGACGTCATGCATAGCCACAGCTAATGATATTGGGGCGAAACGACAGGGGGAGGATAGCCGGCGTATAGCCAAACAAAGGTAAGGAATGTAGCCAAACAAGCACCGCTTGTGGGTAAAAGCTGGACCATGAAAATCAGTGTTTAGCCTGAGCAGGACAATGCCCGACCACTGACGTCATGTATAGCCACAGCTAATGATATTGGGGCGAAACGGCGGGGGATGATAGCCGGAGGTAATGAATGTAGCCAAACAAGCACCGCTTGTGGGTAAAAGCTGGACCATGAAAATCAGTGTGTAGCCTGAGCAGGACAATGCCCGACCACTGACGTCATGTAAAGCCCAGTGAACGATACTATGTGCTAAAAGTAAACTGCGTAGCCCCGACAAAGGAATGCCGGATCACGGACCGCATGGGCCGCCACCGCAAGGAAACAAAGATACACAAGAGATATTCGACTATAGGTCGAGGACGAAAATCCATAAGTACATTTGGAAGCTGTATTAATGTCGCTATAACGTAAGCTATGACGTTGACGCACACTTAGCCCCCTCACCATAAGGTGTCTCTGAAGACGGCGCGTTTAAGTGAACATGAAATTTTGTTCTCAAGAGCGATTGCTTGACTCATTATGAATGGCGCTACGAATTTTACATTTTATCTAATTATACGTCATCGTGACGTGACATGACGTCATTTGACGTTCGCGAAAATGCTCAAGATGGCTTCTATTTGTTTAATATACCTACTTATCAAATCGGGTTATGACAGCTATTGCCAAAGTGGCTGAAAATAAAGCAAACCCAACATTTCGTAGGAGCACGTTAGCTATGACATCATTTTTGACGCACACTTATCCCCTGCGCCAAAAAAGTTACACAAGGCACAAACTGTCCTTGAACACGACCTGCAACGTCAAGCGACCCGAAAGTCGCCATACCTTAGAATAGCTGAGTAATAGCTTACGTGAGATGTGTGACGTCATGACGTCATAGTGACGTTATGACGTGACGCACGACAACGTCCAAGTGGCAATACGCCAAGGTTTACTGCCACAACTTATTCGATTAAAGAGCGATATTATATTATAAATTATAGGCGATAGAAAGGATAGTCCTTCAGCTATGGCTTGACGAAATGGCCAAAAGTTGCATTAGTTCTTCATTGCGGAGACACGGAGACCTAGGACAAGAACCAAGAACACTGCAGGCGAAGTGATATAGCAACTCATTTGTTTCTTTTACTAGGTTTCTGCCGATCAATGGTCCCTACCATTTGGCCTAAAGATCACAGCTCTGGCATGTTTTTCTTCATTTTGACGTTGTTTTAAAGATGGACACAATCTCCATTCACCCACTTTGAAGCCCTCTAGCGCCGTAACTGAGCAACATCCGCCTGATTGAAGCATTAGGGGATCTGTAGATGCTTATTGGCAACTAGTTGGCGAAAAGAATGCAATTTTAGCATTTTGATCTGATTGTTGACGATTTTTCTTTTAATGGCAAGAATCTGTATGTTTATCATTAGGCCAGTGGCTTCGTTGCCATGGAAACAAAACTTAATGCAGAAATCGCCGTGTTTTTTCTTATAACTTGCTTTAAGGTGATATTACATCACTGTGTGGCGAAGGAGACTGAAATAGCTTGAGCGGAAGTAGGTCATATTGGATCAAGTTCATTTTTCCCCATAGGATCCCATGTTAAACGATTTCGACTATATACCAAAAATTAATGTGGCTATGGAACCATGTTGACAGATTATGACTCAGCTTAGTATTATCCATCCACAGCTGCAAGCATTGAGTGATGGCTTGAATAGGACACCCGTGGGAGCCTCTGCTAACACCAAAAAGCCGTATCTTTCACCATTGGCCAAACTTCACAAAAATCCTGTGACGTCACTATTTGCTCCAATCGCATGCGATAAGCACTGGGACTACTATGTATCATGTTTAACTAAGAAAAAAATGCCGGTGTTGCTTGATGGAGGCACTTTTGAAATACACGACAAAACATTTTTCCCAGCATAAAGATACAGCGCTTTAACATGGGAAGTCCCATAGAGAACTGCCGTCGGCCCTGGAACCGGAAGTAAGATAAGAACATATTGTTTTTAGTTTGCAGCTATACGAGGAACTATGTTTCCTACAATATGATGCTATTCACTCATTTTTGGGATTTTTGTCTGATTTTTGACGATTTGTTTTAAGTACCAAAAGTGACGTCATCGTGACGTCACGTGACACATCAGAGAACTCTAAGATTCGACACAACTCATCTCAATTCATATTTCTATGGCATATTAGAACATCATAGCGATAGCTTGATGACAAATGCGCCCAAAAGCGAGAAAACTGACAGAGGTCATTTAGTGCGTTTTCCGCAAAACTTACGACCTCATTTTACTCAAAAATGAGCATTACGCATCAAAAGTGAACAATACCCAAAAATTGCGCCTTGAATGCCAGCACATCTTGAAACTGACCAGAGATCTCTAGCGTCAATATTAACGGAGATATAAGCGTTTTTATTTATTTTTTCAAAAAATCGCTGTGACCTTGACCTTTGTTCTTTTAACCTGGGTGACGAGTATGGTGTAGCCCTATAGCCTAGCTATTAGATACTAAAGACTGCAAACCGATGTATGCAGCCGTAAGGTCACAAGACGACTTCCCGTTTTTTAGTGAAACAGATATACAAACGAACAAACAAGAGATATTCGACCATAGGTCGAGGACGAAAATACATAAGTACATTTGGAAGCTGTATTAATGGCGACGTTACGAGTCGTCAGGGCCAATTTCGGCTAAAGGGTCTTATCGGGGCAATTTGGGCTAAATGCTGCATTCGACAGGCAGTGTGGCACTGTAGGCGGAGCTTAATTGGACATCCAGTTTGAAGCCAAGGCGCTTTTCTTGAAACAATATTAACGGTACTTTCGTATCTTTAATTTGTTATGTCTTCGTGACTTCACGAACTTCATTTGACGATCACGACAATATTCGCGATGGCTTCTATTTTGTTAATTATACCTACTTACAAAATCATGAGTGAACTCATGAACTTGTGGCTGATGGTAGCTATTGCCAAATTAGCTGAACATGGAGCAGGCCCAAACTTTCGTAGGAGCACGTAAGCTATGACGTTGACGCACACTTAGCCCCCTCGCCATAGGTCTCTGAAGACGACGTGTTTAAGTGAACATGAAATGTTGTTCTCAAGAGCGATTGCTCGACTCATTATAAATGGCGCTACGAATTTTACTTTTTATCTAATAATACGTCATCGTGACGTAACATGACAATTTTTGACGCAACATTTCGTAGGGGCACGTTAGCTATGACGTCATTTTTAACGCATACTTATCCCCTGCGCCAAAAAAGTTACACCCGGCACAAACTGTCCCTGAACACGACCTGCAACGTCAAGCGACCCGAAAGCCGCCATACTTTATAATAGCTGAGTAATAGCCTACGTAAGATGTGTGACGTTATGACGTCATAGTGACGTTATGACGTGACGCACGACAACGTCCAAGTGGCAATACGCCATGGTTTACTGCCAAAACTTATTCGATTAAAGAGCTAGGCGATAGAAAGAATAGTCCTTCAGCTATGGCTTGACGAAATGGCCAAAAGTTGCATTAGTTCATCATTGCGGAGACACGGAGACCTAGGACAAGAACACTGCAGGCGAAGTGATATAGCAACTCATTTGTTTCTTTTACTAGGTTTCTGCCGATCAATGGTCCCTACCATTTGGCCTAAAGAGCACAGCTCTGGCATGTTTTTCTTAATTTTGACGTTGCTTTAAAGATGGACACAATCTCCATTCACTCATCATTGGTGGCCCTCAAAGGTGTAGTCCCACTTTGAAGCGCTCTAGCGCCATAACTGAGCAACATCCTGATTAAGTGATCTGTAGGTGCTTATTGGCAACTAGTTGGTGAAAAGAATGCAATTTTAGCATTTTTATCTGATTTTTGACGATTTTTCTTTCAATGGCAAGAATCTGTATGGTTATCATTAGGCCAGTGGCTTCGTTGCCATGGAAACAAAAAGTAATATAGAGATCGCCGTGTTTTTCTTATAACTTGCTTTAAGGTGATATTACCTCACTGTGTGGCGAAGGAGAAATAGCTTGAGCGGAAGTAGGTCATATTCGATCAAGTTTATTTTTCCCCATAGGATCCCATGTTAAACGATTTGGACTATATACCGAAAAGTAATGTGGCTATGGAACCATGTTGACAGATTATGACTCAGCTTAGTATTATCCATCCACAGGTGCAAGCATTGAGCGCTGGCTTGAATAGGACACCCGTGGGAGCCTCTGCTAACACCAAAAAGCCGTATGTCCCGAGAACTTCTCAAGACGGACATTTCCTTCCTTACAGACCATGGTATTAACATTGACCCATCCTCAGGCCCCGATCGGAAATCCCTCTGCGAAGTATTATTATTCGGCTGCTCTAATATTTCCTTCGACCTAAACAACGTATTATTCAGCGCGGTTCATAAATATATCGAACGTACTGGTAGGTTTGCTATGACCGAATGATTTTACTAAATTGCTTTTGTTATGAATTTGTTACGTCATGTCGCGCTTCTTTATCGATACTTTGTATATATTATAACGACACAATATGTTTGTAAACAATTATTCAAATATCACCACGACCAATGCATGAACGTTTGAGGTACGCATTTACATGTGAATTCGATGTTGCAAACCTCAGAAAAGAAATTATGTTTAAACCAAAAAGCCGTATCTTTCACCATTGGCCAAACTTCACAAAAATCCTGTTACGTCACTATTTGCTCCAATCGCATGCGATAAGCACTGAGGCTACTATGTATCATGTTTAACTAAGACAAAAATGCCGGTGTCGCTTGATGGAGGCACTTGTGAAATACACGACAAAACATTTTTCCCAGCCTAAAGATACAGCGCTTTAACATGGGAAGTCCTATAGTAAACTGCCGTCTTCCCTGGAACCGGAAGTAAGATAAGAACATATTGTTTTTAGTTTAGAGCTATACGAGGAACTACTTTTCCTACAATATGATGCTACTCACTCATTTTTGGGATTTGTTTCTGATTTTTGACGATTTTTTTTAGGTACCAAAAGGGACGTCATCGTGACGTCACGTGACGCATCAGCGAATTCTAAGATTCAACACAACTCATCTCAATTTATATTTGAATGGCATATTAGAACATCATAGCGATAGCTTGATGGCAAATGTGCCCAAAAGCGAGAAAACTGACAGAGGTCATTTAGTGCGTTTTCCGCAAAACTTATGACCTTATGACCTCATGACGAAAATGAGTATTAGCCATCAAAAAGTGAACAATACCTGAAAATTGCGCCTCGAATGCTAGCACATTTTGAAACTGATCAGAGATCTGTAGGGTCAATATTAACGGAGATATATAAGCGTTTTTAATGATTTTTTCAAAAAAATCGCTGTGACCTTGACCTTTGACCTTTTGATGTGCGCAACCAATATGTTGTAGCCCTACTGCGTAGCTATTAGGCATTAAAGACTGCGAACCGATGCATGTAGATGTTAGGCCGTAAGAAGACTTCCTGTTTTTGCGTGAAACAGACATACAAACGGACAAACAAACACGACCAACTGACATTTGACGAAAATTGAAAATTTTCGTCATAACAAACACGACCAACTGACATATGACGAAAATTGATAATTTTAGTCATAACAAACAAACACGACCAACTGACAAAATAAGAAAACGTAAACATAATTACAGGAAAACGCAGGCAGAAACAAGAAACGAAGAAACCGAGCGGGGGACAAGCGACATAGTGCGAAACAAGTATTCCCAGTAGACAGCCGTAGGCGAGATATCATCACTAGCAGGCCGGAGACGGCAAAGCGGTGCCGCATGCGAGAGCCACTGAATAAGTACCAAGGGAGCCTGACGCAGGCGCCTGACGCTGGGCGGCACTGGCTGTCAAAGCCGGCGCGGACTCTCAAAGCCGCGCCTCACACCTCTTGGTGAGTCACAGTCCCAGCGGTCAGGCCGAGCCCGCCCGTTGGGCGTGGCAGCCCGGCGCCCCGAGGCGAGAAAACGGGGACACGGCTAGCGCCGCAGGACGCGTGGCAAAGATATGTTAAGTAGGAGGGTGTGACTGTGACCGGATACTGGATCATAGGGATTGAACAAAAGCTGAAATTCGCGAAAGGACTCCGCTATCAAATCAAAATTGATCTTTGATAGATATAATAACTAGGCTCGGAGTGAGCCTTAACAGTTTTTAACAAAATTTAAGTCGTTGTAAGAAATTGCGAATAATTTGAAACAGTGGGAAAAAACCCCAGTATAGACACGTCCGACCTGTTCGACTGCGGAGTCAGAAAAGGACGTTGAACACTCGTGAGTTTTAGACCTTGGTGTCTCTCTGGGGATCGGTACCCGCTCCGTTTCAACAGAATTATCCCCCGGCATATAGCCGGAGGACACATTATAAATCGCGGACACGCCTCTATAAATAAACTTGCAGCTAGCCACAAGTTCATTTTTATATTCAGTTTTGACCAATTGCCACTGTTATTAAACAAGTATAATTAATTTATATTGATTCCAATAGACATGTATTTTTATTCTTTGTTTCTTTCCCAATGACATAAATTTGAACGATTAATTAACCCGACTGTGATACTGGTAAATCTTGCCCTTACAATGTTATCAAGGGTATCACGCTGTGTATTTTAACCCATTACATTCCCGTAAGAATAGTTACCTCAAATAATAACGATACGAGTCACGTTTTAACAAAGACAAATAAAATTTAAAATAAAATGAGATACTGGTGTTCTTAGCTGGTTTTGTGTCTATGCGGGCTAAATTTGGCCAAAGGAAAGAAATTTATAGGTATCCAACACTACATCAGGCTCCAAAGTCCGCACCAGCGACACTGTGTAATCTGAGATACATCTGAACCAGCAAACATAGTTTCATAACCTTCAGGAGAGGTGTCACAGATCTATATATAACCAAATCATGCTGTATTTATAAGTAAATATTAGTACAAAGCTTCAAAGCCTTATGGATCTATTTCAAGCGCAAGAATTATTTTACTACTTTGCACATCAACACATGTGGAGAGGAGGGGAATCTTTCTGCAACACCTATTGGCGGGATGTCTTAAGGCGTTATTGGACACATCTGTCAAGTCAATAGTCTGATCTGAAGTCATAGCCCTCCGGAGTAACACCTAAACTTGCACAGAGGCGAATTCATCCTGCACATTCGATTGACCGCTGAAAACAAAACGAACGTACACTGTGAAATAAAGCAATGGCCATATGTTCATCGTTGTGGGAGGATCACCGCAGCCATACGTACATATCCAGACGCCGCAGTCGGTCCCCGTGTACCACTGCTGACACCCGCCGGGACACGACCCGTCACTGGGTGAACAGCTGTAGGGGTCGTCGGGCCCACAACGTCCACTGCAGCTCTCGGCACAGTTCAGGCCGTACGTCCCGACGTCACACGCTGGAACGTGACCCCAATATAGAGAAAGGCTACAATTTGGGAAGTTATTGGGGTATACGTGTATATGTATAGATATATTTTGTACAGTTTTTTAGGCATACGGTCTGATCTTGCTAACTCTATAAGAAATGGAGGCGTTATTATGGCAAAATGCCAATATGGTAACGGTGCCCGAGTTGTTACGAGGCAGAAAACCAGAAAGCCACTTTCCCACCAACCAGTCATACACAAAAAGGGTTTGGAACATGTCCGTTTATTACTAGTACACTATAAACTTGTATTTACGTACTAATACCGGAATATATCATTCCCATTGACAAAGCTGTTTACAATTTCGGTGGAAGAATTGGTGTCGAGGAAAGTTTGTGTTACAGAGCAATATTACAATTACTTAAGTAGCGAAATGAGATTTACCTTCCGTGCACTGCGGCCTCTTTACTCCAGGAGCAGAGCACGAGCGGCATCCAATGACCGGTGAACAGTCCTGACACTCACCGCAACCTGCGAAACATAAGATCAAGAGAACAGTCCTGGAGGCACTCACTGTAACCCGTGGAATACCAGGACAAGAGAACAAGCCTGTGGACACTCATCACAACTTGTGGAACACGAGGACAAGAGAACAGCCCTGGAGATACTCACCACAACAGGTGGAACTTAAGGACAACAGAAAAGTCCTGGGGACATTTATTATAACCTGTTGAACACAAGGACTAGACAACAGTCCTCGAGACAATAATCACAGCCTGTGAAATACAAGAACAAGAGAACAGTCCTGGAGACACTCATCAAACTTGCGGAACACAAGGACAAAAGAAAAGTCCTGGAGACACTCATCACAACGTGTTGGAACAGAACGACAAGAGAGCATTTCTGGGAACCATCATCATAATCCGAGGAACATGTAGATCAGGTTCTTATATAATGATTTTGTATGGCGTTCGACGAAAGGGGTAACTGAGAATTAATGTAAAATACTTACTGTTGCTTTCATGTCCGGTGACAACAACCTCACACAGCGTCATTACATCAGGTCTAATGCCGCCAGTCTTCTCAATGATGACGTATCTGCCGACCGGGTGTGCGTCACAGCTGATGTTGGCTGTACCTATCCAGGCGTTAGTCGTGCTGGCCTGAGGTACGGTTCCTGTGTAGTGACCACATGTGTGGGACCCGGATGGTCCTCCCGTCACAACCACATCAAAGTCGCCCAGCCACTGACCTGGTGGGTATAGGGAGGAGCATTAACAATTGCAATGCAGGAAGCATTACCTACTAAATATCTAAACGTCTACCGCCCGATTAGATAGCACATATATGAATATTTAGGCAGATATACAAAGTGAAATCAACATAGTGGGGAAGATATCAGGAAACGCAATGGAACAAGCAGCACGGGTAACGTGAAGAAAAAGGCTAATATTGTCAGTTAGAGTTTGTCGCCAGAACTTAGGCAATAAAGAGGCCAGCGGGCAGGTAGTGGAAGCAATGGCAACAAAGCAACTCTCGCCGCGCATGCCGATAATGGCTGCTAAATTTATTGACTAAAGATTAGAGGATATAGTGAGAACCGTAAAATAGAACTGAACGACAAAAACGGATGGATAACCGTTACAAACGGAACAATTTGGGGGTGGAAACTTGCAACATGGTGAGTCAAGTGGGAATAATGAGATCTGGAAATCGAAAGAAGAATTCATTGATCTCAAATGGAGAAGTCCAGGGACTTATACATATCTAGACTACCGGATACCGATAGGTCGCTGCTTAAACAAAGGTGCTACCATTATGACATTGTCGCTCTTCATGAGACCTGGGGGCTAGTAAAGGTGATCTTACCGACTTCTTGGAAGGGTATGACACTTACTCTAAAGAGTGGACCCGCCGAGCTGCGAGGGGCCGGACACATGGCGGCATTGCTGTTTTTGTAAGACGGTCGTTGTCACGCTTGGTATCAGTTATTGAGATTGAGATTGAGACCGTAAATATGTTATATATTTATTACTCCTGAAAGAATTATTGGAGGTGGATAGAGACATTATCATGATGTGTACTTACCTTCCACCCGAGGGATCGATTTCCTATGATGACGAGCTAAGAGGGATATCTCAATCCCGCGACTCGATAAGCGCTAAAGACTGGGAGGAATATTTTGAGACTCTACTCAATATTGGACAACAGCCAGAAGCAACCTTCCAGGACAGGGTTGACTCTGAAGTCAACTTCTGTCTGCCGTCTGACGACGATATACGGTGTCCGCAAGGTTAGCATGGTTAGAGAGATCGTCAGCATACATCAACGCTACCAAGTTCGGGAACGTTTTGTCTAGGAATATGCCTTGACAGTTATTACGGATCAGCATGTCACAATACTCATTCACATACAGGACGAGATTGTCAAGCATAGCTTGAGAAAGACAAAAATCGGGGTCATAGGTGCCACTTCAACATGTTAGTACCGACTGCGACTATGTATATGCTATATCGACATGGTTATATGCCGAAACGTCACCACGCCATGTCTTTTGGCGTATGGGGGCTTTATAATGGGATTGGTCATGTTAAAGTGTGATTATTTGCTAGCGTCCAAACTACTGGTTAAAATTCGATGCCATTTGGCGAACAGGATGCCAGTAATATGGGTACATATTCTACAACATATGTCATCTACCTGCATTGATGTAGCCACAGCGCTTTTTTTGCACTTTCGGCAACGTCCTCTTTTTTTTCCTCTTAATAAAGAGGAGCGGGCTGAGGAGACAGCCCTGTCTAGTACCTAGCCTACACGCAAAAAAATCATTCAGGCAATTGCGACACTAAACACACGATCTGAGATCATCTGATAAAGACATAAACACAATAGAAACGACCCCCTGGTTTACTTAAATATTTATAAATGACTGCCTGCAAGACAAACACTTGATCAATGGTTGATATCTCCTGCCTGAACCCAGATTGACACTGACAGCTTATCATTAGCTTCGGCCCAGTCAACTAGTCTAGTGCTTAAGATCTTCATAAAGACTTTGCTTGTGGCCGCTAGTAGAGATATCCCTCTGTAATTACCAGGCTTGTCACACGGTCTGGTCTTCAATACTGGGAATATAATCGCATCAGTCCACTGCTGCGGGTGTGCTTGGCCATGTTAAAGTGTGATTATTTGCTAACGTCCAAACTACTGCTTTGATCTTGATGCAATTTGGCAAACACAATGCCAGTAATATGGATACATATTCCACCACATATGCGTCATCTACCTGCATTTATGTAGTCACAGCGATTCTTTTGCACTTTCGGCAATGTTAAAATTGATCATCCAATAACTCGAAAACTATAAATGTGAGGTGAAATCTGAGGTCATATTGCTTCTGCGCCTCTCTCTGAAGAATACTCTGAAACAGAAAGCGAATCTCTAGATCAAATATTAACGGAGTTACGCGGGGCTTAAGACCTATGTTAAGCATTTTGTACATTATTGGCCTTATCTACCAATGGTTAAGGAAAAGTAAAAATCCTGTGATCTTCACCTTTGACCGACGTCACCCACCTACGAACTTAGCCTGACGATTGCCATTCCGCATCTTTTAGTGAATTTGGAAGTCGATATCTCAAGGCGTTCGATAGTTATCACGTTGCGTTACAAACAGACAGACCGACACACAGATCGAAACTCGGAGTAATAGGTGAAACTTGAAGCTGTTAGTACCGGCTGCGACTATGTAATGCAATATCGACGGGGTTATAGGCCGAAACGTTACCACGCGTCAGTCATTTGGCGTGTCGAGGCTTTATAATGGGATTGGCCATGTTAAAGTGTGATTATTTACTAGCGTCCAAACTACTGCTTCGATTTTGATGCAAGTTGGCAAACATGATGCCAGTACTATGGGTACATATTCCACCACAAATGAGTCATCTACCTGCATTTATGTAGTCACAGCGATTTGTTTGCACCTTCGGCAATGTCAAAATTGATTATTCAATAACTCAAAAACTATTAATGTGAGGTGAAATCTGAGGCCACATTACTTTTGTGCTTGTCCCTGAAGAATACGCTGAACCGCGAACCTCTAGACTAAATATTAACGAAGTTACGCGGGAAAACATGTTTTGTAACCTTGACCTTGATGTGACCTTTACCTTGGAAGCGCGACCTTGATCAATTTAGTACTTTGCGTCCAAATACTAATGTCATGTTGTGTGTTTGTCTGACTTGTCCCCTCCATGGAGAAATTGAGGGGGCTATGTTCCCGCCAAAATGCTCCCATAAGGTCCCATGTTAAACTTTGGGATTTTTTAGCAGGAAAACTATTCGGGCGATTTGCACAAATAAAATTAGAAGGTACTAATGGGCCCAATACGTGAAATAACTTGCAGCATGATTGAATAGAAACTGCGAACGTTATAGCGATTTTCCCGTTTTTTGGTCCTATCTTTCAATGGTTAAGCAAATTTCGAACAATTCCTGTGACCTTGACCTTTGACCTACATGGCCCATCTACGAACTTAGCCTGACGATTGCCATTCGGCATCGTTTTGTGAATTTGGAAGTCGATATCTTAAGGCATTCGAAAGATAATGCCTTACGTTACAAACAGACAGACAGACAGACGGAACACACCGACATGATATGCTCATGATATAGCAGGAAATGATAGGCCTATAAAGCTGGTCATGCGACAAAGACACCCTTCATCACGAAGTGATTTTCGGGCGGACATTTTGCAACGGTGAAATGATTTTTGGGAGGACATTTTGCAACAAGATTTTCCCGCGGACATTTTGCAACGATGAAATGATTTTGGGGCGGACATTTTGCAACGATGAATTGATTTTTGGGCGGACATTTTGCGACAAAATTTGCGGGCGGACATTTTGCAACGTAACACATGGCAGGATTTGTTCTGTGACACTATTTGCGGTGATAAAGTACATTGCTGGAAATTAGATTCGCACTCAAGAAGAAATTATTTTATCAAGGTAGAAAATCTATTTTGGGCTGATGTTCAAAGATATTGAGAGTACCTGTAATGTGTTGGAGTATCTTTTGTGGAATACTTACTTTATGACTAATGAAAATGTTATAGATAGAAAGACCGAAGTTATCAAGAAATGTATCATTTTATACTAATGATGTTATTAGGGAACAAGGAGATTTCCTGGGCTGGAATGAATTTTACATAAAACTTGCATACTGTTTTCGGATTTCTACGGGCTGATTCATTCTATTCCCCGAGAATGGAAACATGAAATGCTAAGAGGAGTGTTCTGGTACATGAAATGTATATACGGGCGGAATAATGATCGTAAATGTAACTTATCAGCAACGCGATAAGTGCATTTATGCTGCGGTCGATTATCCTTGGTTACAGACTACTGCGCATCTACTATTCTAATGTTTACGGTAATCTATGCATCATAGAGGGATGCGAGGCTGCATCCCGGTTGCTCATTTCCGGTTATCGCAAGGGTCAAACCTTGATCCCTCTCTCTGACCAGTGGAAGCAACCCAGCAGCATCGCCAACAGAGTATCCACCCACCGTCCCCTTCCTATCACCTTACCTACGGTCACTTCCATGTTTCTCGTGGGCTTGTTTGCCCCCCCACCCCCTTCCTTCCTGGTTTCTTATCTATATATCCAGTTACACAATATAGCATAATATTATGTGATGTGACGTTGGAATGTGGACCCCTTAAGTGTCTGTATAACCATTATCTAAGTTTATACTTATGGCATTATCTTATGTCACTTTAGCCCGTAAGGGTTTGTATAACCCATTAATTGTCAGTAGAACCATATGTAAGTTCATACTTATTTCGTTATCTTAGGTCATCTTGCGTCAAATACGCAAGATCTGGTAATAGCTGTTCCGATATTAAGATAAATATATGTTTAGTCATTTATAACTCAATGGCCTTTTACCGCAAATGCAGTGTGTTATTTAACCAGCAACGAGCTTTGTGGAGACTGGCTGATAGACTAGACCGGATGGTATAAATGGTAAGATAATTTAGGTGTACAGATAGAAAGGGATACATAGAAAACATTGTATAAATTACCAGTGGACGCCACTACGGATGAGAGAATGACAAGTTTTCAGTTTATGATTTTACAGAGAACAAGCGTAACGAATATTCTTATACATGAGTAAAATAGTTAACTCTGATATGTGTGGCTTTCGCGGTAATGAGTGTGAAACTATAGAACATATATCTTATTATTGTCAACCAGTGAAGTCATTATAGTCACAATTTTTAGCTTTGTTTAAAAATGTCACTGAACAAGATATTGGCGCATTCATTTCGGTGCAGACTGTGACGTTAGGAGTGACAACCTCGCCTTTTTCTCGCCTGCCTAACCGTATAATCTATCAGCGTAAATGGGCTCATGTTTTGGAATAACAGAACAATAACGCAGCGAGACAATATTTCTGAGAAAATGGAAACCCGTCATCCCTCCTGAACATTGAATACGTGTGGACAAGCTTCGTTTTTTAAGAAATCATTTAAAATAAATTTCATACGGGTATTGACAGCTTTGTTCTGTAAGTCTTTTAGCAAATATGCGAATTGCTTCAGGTCTTTAGCACAGAGGTTTGCATTACACTCGACGAACTTTACCGCAGTACTGACTGCCACCCGTACCTCTTTATAAGGTTTGACATGAGCTGGTGACTCGTCGTCATCATCGCTCTCCGCGGGGTGACGGTTCCGTTGGCGAGGAGGCGAGTGCGAGAATGTCGAAATGTCAAAGCCTCGCTGGTTTTAATAGCGTCATCTATAGCGACATGCGCCTGGGCTCACATGACATTGCCAACAGTGGAGCCGAGTCGCTGTGACAAGGAACGGTTCTACCATTTGTTTTATAGGGAGCTACCTGAATCATTTGGAGTGATTGGGCATGGTTCGACGCAATCAATAAAATGAAAGTGGGAAAACCACGTGCATCAACTGTTGACAACGTAGATGTTTCTCATTACCAAACATCTTAACTGATCATCACAATGATTGTGATTTGTAAGATGATATCAAAGGGATGTTCTGCCACCCTAGAACCTTGCAACCACGGACACAACGCTTAGTAACGTGACCAATGTAACCTAGAGCTATTCGAGTCTTTCGAAAAATGCAGGCCAAAAGCATGAAAATGGGGGGGGGGGGGGGGGTAGGCATTTGTAAGTAGGCATTGGTGAGGACATTATAAACATTATACACAGTATATAATAATTCTGATTAATCAGAATTTACTTCATGGCTGCGCGGAGAATTATTGGAGTGCTACATTATGGCAATACGTGTTGGTATCACCCCTACCCGATGGTGAGAAGAACGAATGGACTCGTCCAAGTGGAATCCCCCTGACAACGCGGATTGTTTACCGATTAACGTCAACCGCGAGACGATGTAGCGGCAGTTTACACGGGGGGTTCACTTGATTCTCAACCACCAACGAAATAACAGGTAAGACATATGACAGCGACATGTTGAAGCTTATTGACAATGACAAACTGTTCATTGGTCACAAAGTGTGTTGGACGCTTGATAAATTTAAGTGTTATTCATAAATCAACATCAATGGTCTATATTGGCGTTAGAGAATCAAGATATCTCGTTTAATTTGTCTCCCTAAACCCCCCTAGACAAAAGTAAGCTAATTAGCTTATTTCAATCAGTTACCATTATCTCGTTTCAATTGTCTCCCAGTACCTGGGGCAAAGGTAGGCTACTCAGTTACTCGAAGTAGCAAGCTTTTATTATTCTGCAGATCTGTGACCGTGATATTTGAATTATATATCCTAATTTATGGGCCCAGAATATCATTGGTAATCAGAATATTATTGTCATTCATTTTTACGGTCATAAAGGACGATTATTTGGCATTTGAGCCACTCACGTTCTGTTGGTCATGGTTTACATGCAATAATACAATATATTGATGGATGTGATTAATATAAAACTCTTTAGTTTTTGTTTTGAATACACAGCTTGACACTTAGATGAGTTTTTATCAATTTGCTAATCAAGCAGGTCTCTTTGGGAAGCCGGTATGATTGTTAGCGAGGTGCATGATGTTATAATTCAAATGATGATGCTAATGTCTTTATGAGCATGAGTTACAGAATGCCACCGAAAAGCAGTGGTCCGAAGCGGCCGAGCACACCTGAGTCTCCCCCCAAAGAGGTTGCGCAAACCTGGGCGTGGTCCGCTACGAAACAACACTCGGGCGGCACCCCCACCTTTCTGAGCGACGGACACAGCGACGGACCTGGTTGAGCTAATCATTACTCAACTCGTTAAGTATGGTCGATTGCTACCTGCAATCAATGCATCGAGCGTAATGTCAGACGGGCTGCTCACATTGCGAACACATCCAATGACACGGCGCTGCTGCTCCCACATGGCATTGTTGAGGGCTGAGCCTTTTCCCGCACATGAGCTTTAATTTGCACTCTGTTCTTGTGTTTTATGATTTCCTGACAAATATTGACTAAACCTACTGGTGCTTACAAAATTAAACTCTTTGGCAACAGGCAACAGGCTCCCTACATTTTGCCCCAATGAATCTCTATAACTCATTAATTGGTCAGCATAACAACATTGATCGTGTGATGACCTGGCACATATGCATTGATAAACGTCATGTTATCACATTTGATGACATGTAGTGAGTTTAATGCGAGAAGTACTTATCATGTAAAGCATATACATCAGTAAATTAGCGGAAGCAATTCAATCTGTCATGACCAGTAAATTTGTGATTTTAGCAGGCTACATGGTTTTAATTATTCAACCATAATTATGACGTAGTTACACTTCTCTTTCGGAGGTTATAGGATGGATCCCAGGATCTACAGGCCGGATCCGGACTAACCTGGACCATGTAATTAATGCAGCCATGACCCACAAATGAAGAATCTTAATGATAATTCCTTGTGCTAGTGAACCTGGTACTTGTTAGATATAGAACGCCCGATTAACCCGTTTTAGGTATATGATTCATTGTGACGTATCACGTTCGTTCAGATCAGCAACGACTCAAGGATTTTGAATATTTTAATTAACATTGGGAAAGAAGGTCCATGGAACGTCCATAAAAATGCCAATGCCTTTACAATATTTTTTTTGACGCTTATCGAAAGTTTATACACATATTCTCTATAGTTGCAGATTGTAGATATCTGCGGACCGGATCGATAAGCACATAAAACACGGGAATGATGCATACGTGGTCACAACATAAGTATTGTATACATTATTTATTTAATTTTTTTTTAATATAAATGTTGTACGGTGATGTAAAACATGACGGGGAATTTGTCGCAATATACATGACGACGATGGTTAGTTTGATTTCGTACCTTATTCCATCGCAGCCCTTATAAATTGACATGCATTATCTGTTATCTCAATGTGCTCCCTCTACCTTAGCCCAGGCCAAGCTTTTTGCTGAGGTGCACGGACATGTCTAAGCCCTCTGCATCTAATCTGATTCTATGCGCTGGCTGTCTCTACACTACTCTAGTCACCTTTTCAAAAATGGTCCTTCACAACTGTTATAACCCTTGAACACACTGGCCACATATCAATAAATTTTGGGATCAAATAGAGGCCCTGGCACATAATCTAGAGCATGTTTCATCCATTCATCTTTTATCGTCTTGGGAGGTTTTTTGGCTCAATTTAGACGTGTGCACAAATAGCGGCCTAAACGCCTATTTATTCATTGGTTGAACAATTTATCCGTCTGTAGCGCACATTGTACGGGCAGGAGGAACACACGTTAGACATATATACATAGCCATACGGCAACTACCTTTCTTTCCATTCTCTCTATTTTTTCTTTCTCTTTCTCTTTCTCTCTATCCTGACACAGTACTTACCGGAAACATAAAAAATGTATGCTTTCCTATACTATAATTAATTATGCTCCCATTTAGTGTGCCAATTGGTTACCTCATTGTAACGGTGCGACCATAGGTAGATATTATGGGGGAGGGGGGGGGCACTTATACTTCCACATATATATATATATATATATAGGATCAGGAGCGTGTAGAGCCACAACTACATTAAATATGGTAAAGATATAGCGCAATGTAAATGGTGTTAAAAATATTAATATACATTAAATTTATATTACATTGTAACCCATCAGCTTTTCATGGAAAGTTTATCAATTGTAACCTATCACTTTGTGATCCGCGTTGAGTTGATGACGTGATATGTGCAAACCTAATCGACACCACACAAGCAACAGCTGTTAAATCCTTCTCTGATGATGACATCGTGGCCACGTTGATGGCTTGCATGGTAATGACCCACCCGTTTTGTAAGTCAGTTCGTACGCGGCTTGACCGTATAACCTGTTGACCGACCGAAGCTTCGAACACATTTTTTAACTGTCGAAGGAATGCCCGTAGCGTGTCAACTAGACATTAGTGCTATGGAGGCACTGAACTGTGTTTCCCCGCGGCGTGGGGTTTGTAATCGCATACCCTCCAATGACTTTTAGTAGTTAGATGATAATTTCGTATAGTAGTGTCCACTCTGTCTGGAAGTACAACCTATGGCAATATCGAGATGGAGATAGCTAATGAGATTTAGACTGTCTGGACTTGGCCTCGAACTATAAGTCCTGGAGCTCAGCGTCGATCTACCGCTAGTGTAGGTAAGCGGTTGACTTCCTGTGAGTCGTCCGCCATTCTGATGATTTCATGGGTAGATAAATAGCTTCAGTCGATTAATCATTGATTTTTGTGTATCGGGTGTGTCGTAGTCTGCAAGTTTGCAAGAACTGGTTAAATTGAACTGTAGAATATAGTAAAGCCCCTGCCATTGGGTATGGAGCGGTACTGGTGTTATGTAATAATACCTTGTCGCCAACTTTGTACGTTTGGTCAAATGCACTCTTGTCTAAAGTCCTTCTTTTTATTTAGGTTTATTATGTGATATGCATTACAATGCACTAATTAATGGTTATATTCAGGTGTGAAGCTTTTAGCTCACTGAGACCTAAATAACTTCTTACGTTTATAATCTGTTGCATACATCCACGCCTGTTTAGCTCAGCCAGGGCTGAGGAACAGATAACTGATCGATGATGCGATGGTAAAAATTAGGGAAATTGCACTCCTGTCACAATCCTTCTTTAAAATATGTTTCTTTGTTTTGTTATGTAGGGCTGTGGATCTGGTAATGGTTTAATACAATTTTAAAACATTGAGCTCTCAGACAACCGAATAACTAGTTCTGACGTTTATAATACATTGCATACATCCATTTATGTTCAGCTCAGCCAGGGCTGAGGAACGGATGACTAATCGATGAGACGATAATAAAAATTAGGGAAATTGCTCTCCTGTCATAATACTTCTAATTGTGTTTGATTATTTGCTAAGTAGGAATGTAAACCTCGTAATGGTTTAATACATCTTTTTAACCTTGAGCTCACAGACAACCGAATAACTAGTTCCTATGTTTATAATCCATGGCATAAATCCACGTCTGTTCAGTTCAGCCAGGGCTAAGCAACGGAAAACTGGTCGATGAGACGATGATGAAAAATAGGGCAATTGCTTTCCTGTCCTAATAGATCTGTTAAATTTGTTGATTATTTGCTCTGTATGGCAGTGCACCTTGCAATAGCTATATGTCGCAGTTGAGCCTTGCGTTCAGATTGCCGAAACACTAGTACTTACTTTTATAATCCGTTGCATATATCGACAACTGTTCAGCTCTGCTGAGGAACAGATAACCGGTCGATGAAAAATGACACTAAAATATGGCAATTGCTTTCCTGTCATAATACTTCCTTCCATTTTGTTGATTACTTCTTCTGTACGGTAAGAGTTACATATAGTTTTTGATATATCTTGAGATAGTTTTTGCATATATCGACGTTTGTTCAACTGTCCAGGATTGGGGAACGGATAACTAGTCGATGAGACGATGAAAACAATTTAGCGCCATTGAATTCCTGTCACTAAACCTTAATTACGTTTGATTATTTGCTCTGTGGCAGTGAAATAGGTAATGGTTATATATAATTGTTGAGCATTGAGCGCATAGAGAGCCGAATCACTAGTTACGTTTATAATTCGTTGCATTCATCGGTGTATATTCCACACGAAGAGGGATAAGCAACAGATTACGGGTCGATAAGACGCTGCTGACAATTTGAAAGGGTTGGCATGTTTTTGAAGTCTAATACGACATAGACGTTTGTTGCGAATTTGAGCGTGAGCTCAGCAGAAGCTGGGGAATGGTAAATACTATCGTTTGATTCTGTTCTGTTCTGTTCAGCCAGGGCTGAGGAACGGTATATTTTGCTGTGCAATGACGGGCACATTTTGATACTCCTATATTTTATTGGGGTGGGGGCTGATCGTTTGATCAGCGGTGGCGTTTGTCCCCTCACCTTCCCTGCTATGTATGAAGACAACATCTATTTTCATACAGCCTTTCATAAATATCCATAGTAGACTGAATAATATGGTATATATATATTTATATATATCAATAAGTATCCATTAATATTTGCCTGTCTAACATCTGATTGCCATAGATGTATATTACATTTAATTCTCAGTGACTGTACTTCTCCATGTGTTTGGCACTACATTTGTCATAAGCGATGTGTTTTCGCCTCACCATTTTGCTTGGCGATATGTTTTCCGACAAATGTTTTTCCATTTGCGATGTGTTTTCCGCCACATGTATATTAGTGGCGATGTGTTTTTGCGCCACATCTTTATTAGTGGCGACGCTGTTTTCCGCCACAGGTTTATTAGTGGCGACGCTGTTTTCCGCCGCAGGTTTATCAATCTTGAACCTTGTATTCTCGGCAATAAAGTTGCCTTATCCAACAACTTACATAACTCATTTTGTTATTCAATTACAATACAGCTAACTAGCTGCGGGCGAGCCAGCTATATCACCCTTTCGTAGCGCAAGACATAAACACATTATACTGGAGCAGTAGGTCATCTGTTTGTATCAAATCTTCATGAGATGATTGAAAAGAGTTTGAAGTAACTCACTTGAGCCATAATTCGTGCTGAAGACCGTGACGTTGTGGATGACGTAGTCGCCGCCGAGGTCCACGGTCCACTTCGAGTGGTTTCCGTCCCCCGCCTCCGGGTGAGCGCAGACATCCCACTGATTGGTGTGTGTACCGTCAATGACCAACCCATCGACAGCCTGATAACTGTACAATACTTGGTACGTTCCCGTCTGGTTGGTGTTCTTACCACGGGCCACGTTACCTGATGGAACAGTTTGTATATATGGTATTACTACACATGGCGCTGTGTTCGCGTCAAGGTGAAGACAGCCATACTGCTGAGCGATCAATGACTGTCAATGACCTCCCCATCGAAGGTCTCATCATTGTACACTATATTTAGCAACCCGGTCTGGTCGGTGGGCCAAAATTTGACCCAACGGGCCAAGTTATCTAGATAGTTATCACTATGTTATCACCATTAAGGTATTATTTATGTGTATCTCCGCTTCATACCAACATTATTTACCGATTTATTTTCCCATTTATAACACTATTAATGTTGATTTCATATGTTTACCAACAAATAAAGATAAATCATCTTGATGGTTAAAAATACCATTATTGCACTTGATGATAGATCGATTATATCATTACATATTTGTATTAATCTATGTTAAGAGGTATTCCCAGATAGCATGCCAACGTTAAATTAACGTTAGATGAACGTTAGCAGCTACGTTTAATTAGCGTTATAATTATGTTAACGTTATTCAAATGTAATTTTGCTCATTTATTTAATGTTAACTTAAAGCGGGTGTTCAACCTAATCTAATCGCAATATGCATTGAAAGTTTACATCTTAAAATGAATTTGGCGAGCAAGTGACGTATATTTTGACACTTCATGTGACTTACTTCATAACTCCCTTTAACGTTTGCATTTTAACGTTAACAGTACACTATTTTAAAACGAATATCTAACGGTAGCGGTCGGCAAAATTCGGCCGTCCTGCGGATGTACACCGCTGTGCAAAGTTTTGTTCGAAAAACTATTATTGAAATGAATCTTACTTTGTGTGCCCTTTATTTTTCGATAAGTTTAAAATTTCGATCACGTTTCGGCTGCAACCTTAGTTTTTCTTGTAAACGTTTTTCTAAAAAAAATTCAGTTTTCCTCGCAAACGTTTATTTGTAGACGAAAAATAAACGTTAACGTTAACGTTTTCTTTGCGGAAACGTTGCCAGTTAACCGGCAACCATATATCAACCATGCACATCACTATCTAACGTTAACTTAACGTTAGCATGCTATCGCTTTATCTGAATGCATATTTTGACAATGCTCTACTACTAGCTATATGAGAAGGCTGGCACGTGTATCGTCTCGGTCTCGAATCCGTGGGATGAAAAGACTAATTTAAATCTTTAGCGTGATGGCGTTAAGTTAACGTTAGATAGTGATTTGCATGGTTGATATATGATTGCCTCACGCCAAAATGAAAGCATCTTGGAACCCACGACCTGGTGATATGTAGCTCAGCCTGCTTACCGACTAAGTTACACTTACGGACAGATCATCTGTACTCTCATTTTGCTCGATGGTTAATTATATTTTATATACACATGCCGGCCGACACTTTAAGCGCCCATACGCATATGGGTCCACAATGCTTCTTATCGTTGATCACTATGGTCCATTTCATAAGGTCTGTAAGTGACAGTAAGTGACACATTCAGGGTGTCAGCACGATATAGGAGTTCAGCATGGGGTCAAGCACTTCCACGACGCATCGAGGCCAGTCTTGAGCAGCCCTCAATCTCCTCTTGGAGATTGAATTACTCTCCATAAATCTTTGGGAATCGCGATTCAGAGGGGGTACCCCCCCCCACCCTCCCTCCCCCGCCTCCCTGTTTCGGCTAGCAATGCGAAGGGTCCACCTTAGGTATAAGTTTGTTGTTGGACGATATATCTCAAAAGTTAAGGTCACCATTGAAACATAGGACGAAAAATCGGGAAAATCGCTTTCCCTGTCATAGTTGGGTTTTTTCATCTCCATGAAGAATGTATGGCGTATTGGGCTTGTAGGCCGCATTTAAATTTTGCAAATCGCAAGGCAGGTTTTTCTGCCAATATTTTGACATATAATATGACCATGTGAGAACATTTTGGTGGAAATATCACCTCTCACGTTCTTAATGAAGAAAGTCCGACAAATGACACCCTGCATACAATAACATTACTATTAGGGCACGGATGGCGTATATTGAGTAAGGTCGCGTATCCAAGGTCGCGAAAACTTTTGTCGTCGTAACTCCGTTAATATTTGCTACAGAGAGCTGCATTTGTTTTGTTTCAGATTTATAGTTGTTGGTCAGCCATATTTTACTGTCAAAATTGTTAAAATCGCAGTGACCAAATGAATCATAGTACCCATGCATAGTGTATGTGCCACTATTACATGTCTGCCAAATGGCATCGATTTCGAAAGAATCGGTTGACAGCCAACAAATTATTAAATTTTAATCTCCATGCCAAAGCCTTGATTCGCTGAATAACGGATGGCACCAGGCCGTTTTGTTGCATCCACCTCCCCGTCCGCGTATATCATCCGTCTTTTGCGAACACACATGTTCGTCTTCTTGTCCGTCGCCAGGCCCACTTTTCTATGTGTGAAAGTTTTTTTTCTAGGTCAGTTCAGGCTACTAAGCACTTGGAGCCGAAACAAACTACAAAACTTCATGTGATTATATACAATCACGGAATATATTGATCCTGGTTCAATTTTTAACAAACAATTACAATCACAGCAAAAATGACTTGGAGCCAATTATTACATAATTAATTGTTTTAATTATTTCTGAAATCTTATGCCCCCAACCAAGTTCTATATGCCTCTCCATACCCAGGTTATATGTTCTGCGTAACTTCGGTCCGGGATTGAATTTGACGGATTCAGAGAGGGAGGGGGTCGCAGAAGCGTGTCTTTGCGCCATTAAATTATAGTATATTCCCTATTTAAGATGGACGTGGAGGCCGAGGCTTGACCTTTCGTGTGTATTTTTTCCCAACCACAGCTCATGGTGGTGCACCGTTCGACCTCCCACCAAGGCCCAGGGTGCCCACTCTCACTTATGTGCCGCCAAGTACTTCAGATACGAAGACACCCATATCGATGTTAAAAGCCTTCATGTCGTGTTTGCAAACGCCGGTGGCAAGGTCGTTATAGAGCGTATCCTTTGAAATGCGTTCACCCTGCATGCGATGAACGTCCCCAAACTAGCGAAGACGTCTGGGATTGATAAGATCAAGAATGATTGATAGACTGGCCTTGGCCAAAATACTTCGTCATTTGTAACCCTTGCTACTTCTTCGCGCGTTATGGCATATATGACTGGATTGTTTTTTCTTCTTTTTTTGTTGAATTTCCATCAGATAATTATGGCTGAAATTGATTTCTCGTTTTTCTGTTGAGAGCGGTATTCACACTTCTGGGTGCAGGAAATATTTGTAATATTGAATATGCAAAAGATGCATTTTGGTGCATTTTGGACCATGGTGTACCAGATAAAATCTATATGGACTCTTTAAAGCAAAACACAACAAACGTTTAGTTGATGAAACTAAACCTGTTGTTTAATATTGGTTTAATACATACACCTTCGTATTAATTGTGAATATGAAATTTGGGTAATACAGCTGGGTATATATTCGACCCTGACAACTGACGAATGATGATTTTAGAGAATCAAGACTATGTTATGTCACAATATGGCAGACGAATTGGAATATTATAACTAACATTGTACATGACATCAAGTCTTATGCTTATTTCCGTGATCTGTGATGGGCACCTTATTTCTGTGATCGCGAACTGCCATGATGCTTATTTCGTGATGCAGGATTTAGGAATTTGATTTCTGTGATCCGAGATGAGATACCCCTCTTACCCCCCTCACCATAGACAGGCGGTGTCGATCACCCCTTACCTATCTGACAGGCCTCGCCGCTCCAGGTGAACAGACTAGGACTGTCCTGAGCACACTCTCCCGGACAGACTCCCGTGTCCGGATCACAGGTGGCGCCAACGGCACAGTGACACCGGAACGCGCAGTCCGAAGCCGTCCCGAACAGACACGCAGCTAATTGGGGAAAATAAACAATAGTGTAAAACAAAAACAATTTTTTTCAAACTGCATAAATAAATACGATCAACCCGGCATACCGCGTTGGGCCGGGCTGGGCTGGTTCATGTGCCTGACAGTTGCATTACAAAAGCTACATCAACGCTACTGCAAACATCAGGTTTGAGGTGATACATATGACGGCGATGAAAGTGGTCGGTGTGAGACTTTATTTAGAGCGTGTTCTATTTTCATGAAACCAAAATCGGTTTGCCGAATTGACTGTTCGACAGGAGAAGAACCGAAAACGGTTTGCTTGTAGCAGTGAAACTATCGACAAAGCTGGTTTGACCGTTTCCGCTCCGCGGAACGGTGAGTTCAGTCAACACATACATCGTAGTTAATCATAGTTGCAATTACATGAGACTTCTGGACAGAAGTATGACAATAATTTATTCACGGACAGTCAAATCGCAGTAGAAAATTAAACAAACGGCATATGTATGCTAGCACAGTTTCATAATCACATGGCTATTGCTTAAACACATGCTGAAATTGTAAATAAATGAAACTATGCATTCGCCGTTAGGTGGGCAAACCGTTGAAATCGGTTTTTAAAAACGGCTACGGTTTCCCGTCGGTTTCAGGTAAATCGAACACGCCCTTAATATAGCCCTGCTGAACAGTGGAAAAGCAGAGTCTCAGTCCATTTGACATGTATGTCGCACGCGTGTGCGAGCCGGCGGAGAGGTAGGGGGCCGTCATTTTGGAAGTATAATTTAATCTAATAAACTAATTTAATCTAATTGAACACAATAAGCCATGATTTCGTTTGCACTGGAATATTGTGGTGTCGAAACGTTATATGTTAACGTCTTTCTAACGTATTTTTTCCAATTTATTTAACGTTAACTTCACGTTTACATCTTGACGATAACAGCAAACTATTTTTGAACGAAGATCAAACGGAGTTCCTGCCTTCCTGCCGCTGTACACCCTGTATCACTGCGTATTTTTCGAAAGAGTGGCCCCAGGTAAACGTTTTTCTAACGTTAAAATTAGTTTACCTTACAAACGATTATTTGTAAACATTTTTCTAATGTTAATTTTCAGTTTAACTTGCAAGCATTTATCTGTCGACGAAAAATAAGCGTTAATTACACCTAGTAAAGTAGCTGGAAACCATATACCAACCATGCAAACCACAATCTAACGTTAACTGAACGTTGGTAATTCGTCATCATGCAACCCTTTCTTGCGAACGTTAAGCTAACATACCCTGAAAACCCTAAACCCTGATATTCCCAAATTAAACCCTGATTTTCCCAAATTAAACCCTGATATTCCCAAATTAAACCCTGCAAATCAGTCGGTACATATCAGCATTCGTAACGGATAGTCTAAATTACGCGTTTGACAACGGACGACTCTCCGTGGAACAAAAGCGTGGGCTCATCTCCTTCTTACCAAAGAAAGACAAAGATCGGACGTTATTAAAAAAATTGGAGACCAATTTCTCTTCTCAACTCGGATTATAAGATCGGGGCTAAGGCCATAGCCAAGTAACTTCGGACCCACCTCCCCCCTCTCGTGCGTCCCGATCAAACTGGTTATATCAAAGGGAGATATATTGGGGAAAACATCAGGCAGATCGCCGACATAATGAATATCACGAACTTAAGGCGAATACAGGGTCTCATTCTTCTAATTGACTTCGAAAAGGCATTCGAATCCATTAAGTGGCCTTATATAGACGAAGCTTTATGCTCTTTCCACGTTGGTTGTAAGTTCCGCAAATATGTAAGAACTCTTAATGAAGATAGCATTAGTAGTGTATTGAATGACGCATTCACCAGATTGGTTCACACTCGAGCGAAGTGTCAGACAAGGTTGCCGTCTCGCCCTTTTTATTCGTCTTAACTGTAGAGTTATTAGCTATTGCCATACGGAGGGACAAACAAATTAAGGGTATAAACTGTGGTTCCATAACCTCGAAACTCGCACAACTTGCAGACGACACTACCTGCTTTCTATGCGGATGTGGACTCAGCAAAAGGACTCCTCACCCTCCTATACCAATATGCACAGTTATCCGGTCTACACTGTAACTTAGATAAGACGGAAGCTATTTGGATAGGGGCCAATTCTGGTAAACCGCCTGGAGATCTTCCAGTTAGATGGTCACCAGCGAACAACTGCAGCACATTGGATATCAAGCTCAACCCAGATGAAGTTGAAATGGCTCATCTGAATTTAGGAACGCAAGTGGACAAACTAAAGAAATGCTTGAATATGTGGAAAATTTGCATTGCGGATTCTTGATGAAAAACTCCATTTATGCAGAACTAAAGCTATCAGTAAGGTGAACATAGACACATCAGCCATAAAAATTACTACTTTTATCAACCAAACCATTGTTTTTTCGAAATTTTAATGGTTGTTTCATTGATGATTGAACAACGGAAATTTTGACCGTGATGGCTATCCATATCTGTCACCCGATCACTTCAGATTAGTGTAAACATTGGCGAAAAATCTAGCTAGTATGCGCCAAGTTTACTGATCGTGGCCAGTGTTATGGAAAATTACAAGTTCAAAGTTTCATCTACCAATATATTGACACTAACAAGTTAACAGTTCTTTTTTTAAGATTCACAAAAGACGAATTGCGACCTACCCCTTGTTCACCATGCCAAACTGATTGATAAGATCCCGTTTGACCTCTCAGATCCCGAATTACCCCTAAGATCCGGATTGACCCCTCAGATCCGGATTTCACCCATAATGTCCTGATTTGACCCGTATTATCCCGATTTGGCCCCTGATATCCCGGTTTGACCCCTCATATCCCCGATTTGAGCTTTTAGATCCGGATTGGACCTACCAGATCGGGATTGAACCCCTAGGATCCGGATTGACCCCTCAGTTCAATTTGACCCTACTGATCCCCAGCTAACACACAACGTTCGCACACGTTGGTTTTGGGTTGTAATCACGTCATCTCAAAATTAACATCAGGACAACGTTGTTTCAACGTTGGTCGCAAACATTGAAGTAATATTTTGTAGCCTTTATCCCATAAAAATAAAACTCTTGCCATGTGTAGTGACTAATGAAACTTGGTCGAGAGTCGAGAATTAGGACAACGTTACCTGAAAAATTAGACATCATGAAAACAATACGTAATTGATTGTATTAGGCAATCATGCTTCTGATTAATTCATCATATACGCAGTTGTTTCGCACAAAAGGCACAATTTTAATACTGGACTGAATGTCGGAAAAACTTTTTTTGAGAATGTTCGGGTAACGTCAAAAAAAAAACATGCATTTTCACGTTATCTCAACCAAAACAAAAAAAAAACAAGAAAAAAAAACGTCATGACGTTAGCTTGTTAGCTGGGTCCATATTTGAGCCCTCAAATCCCTTAGAATCCACATTCAACCTTTAATATCTCGATTAACCCATCATATCCAGATTTGACCCTTCAGATACAGATATGACCCTTAGTGTCCGTATTCGACCGCTAGTGGGGCTTTCGTTAAAACTGGGTCAAACGCCATTACTCGTCATGTCTATTTCCACTTTAATGTGAAAGCGGACTTATCCACTGACGAATTCGTCATGCGCCGAATCCACGACGTTCGACCTATTGAGATAAAGTTCCGAATTTGCCTATTAGATATCGAATTTGTCAAAATGATTTAGCCCCCGAGAATTGGGTTTGATGCGTGATAATCCTGTTTTTGGTACAGTTTATAAGGGATTGGTTAACCACGACCGTGGGAGGGCTTGGCAGTCGGTGTGAATGCTTGGCTTCTCATGACTGTGAGAAGGCGTGGCGAGGATGTGAATTCTTGGTTTGTCATGACCGTGAGAAGGCGTGGCGAGGATTTGCATGAAAAATTGGTTTGTCATGACCGTTAAAAGGCGTAGCCAGGATGTGACTTCTTGGTTTGTCATGTCCATGAGCAAGCTTGACAATCGACGTTAATGCTTTGTGTATCATGAGCGTCAGAATGCTTTAACGATGGGCATGTTTGCTTTGACATGAATGTGAGAGAGATTGGTAGGCTATATGAACGTTTTTTTCTGTCATGGCCGTAAGATAGCTTGAAAATTGATGTGACTTCATGATCTGACACGACCGTAATAGGGGTTGCCAGAGGAAGTGAATGTTTGATTTGTCATGACTATGAATAGGCTTAACCGTCGGCGTGACTGTTTTACTTAGCATGAGCGTCAGTGGGCTTAAAATACGATGTGACTGTTTGCTTTGCACTCGGTGTGCATGCTTGGTTTGCCATGATCGTGGAGGGCCTTTGCAATACGATGTGAATGTTTGCTGGGTAGACGGTGTGTGGCTAGCTTTGTCATGATCGTAAGATGTCGTGATATGTCGATGTGGCCAATAACCCAAATCCCAATCGGCAATAAATTTTGATAGGGGGTGGGGTATTCAACCTCACCTTCCCCAAAAACAAACTTGCAGAATGTTTTTTTTTATACATTATCAGTAATTAACATAACATTTTGACATAACAACTACTCAGTATGATAGGGCTGTAGAGTTCTCGTGGGTTCTACTTCCGGCTTAGGTCCTTTGGAGACCAACAAACAAACTATTTCTTAGAATGAGTGCGCATCACACTAGTACCTTGCTGCAGCTGCGTGACGCGCACTCATTGTAGTCAACGTAGTGACAGATTTCTATGTTTAGGCCGGGTCCGTTACAACGCCTGGTGGTATTGATGTACGTGGATTACAAAGAATAGATGACGGGGGCTCTTCCTGTGAAATAGCAATGCACATGGTCGTGTTTTGGTATCAAACAAAAAACACACACAAAGTTACATGGTGTCAGAAGTATGGAGGGTATATTCAGGCCACCGCAGCAGCTGAACTTCAATTCCAGCTACTTTTCAGAAGCATGGAGACGTTGGGCGCAGCAGTTTAAGATATACTTGGACGCCGCGGAGCTGGAAAATAAGCCGGCAAAAACTCAGGTAGCCATATTACTTCACAGCGTAGAACCTGAAAGGCAAGACATTCATAGGAATTTCGTATTTGCCGATACAGCTGAAGATAAAAGTGACAACTGGAAACATGTACTAAAGAAGTTCAAGTGCTATTGTGAATAAAATGAGTGCTATGAAAGATATAAATTCTTGCAGCGAGACCAGAAAGAAGGAGAGCCAGTGGACCAGTGGGTCACAGAACTCCGAACTCTGATTGACAATTGTGAGTATGACTGTTCTGAGTGCAACTGCAGACATGAAAGCAAGAAGATCTTAAGAGACAAAATCGTTTTTGGTGTCATGGACACTAGAGTAAAAGAACGCTTGCTGAGGAAATCCGAACTGTTATTGGATAAGGCTTTGGATATCTGTCGAGCTGCAGAATCGAGTAAAGAGCAAATGCAGACAATGGTCTCAGGCAAAGTGCACGCTAAACAGGAAGTTCATGCACTCAACAAAAGCAAGAACAGGCTCAGTACCTATTTGTTGGAACCGCCAACACATCTGAAAGAAAGAAAATGAAGACAAATGGGTCGAAAACCTAAATGTACAAGGTACAGATGTAAACTTCAAGCTGGATACTGGCGCTAAAGCAAATGTGTTACCAGAGACCGTCACCTCGTCCAACACTCGGCCAAACCCAGACTGTACTTACCACGTTTGGCAATAATGTGATCAAACCTATTGGCACAGTAGTGGAGGAACGCCAGACACAAAAATGACAGAATGGATGCTTTCAAATGTTTGTAACCAACGACAGCAATACAGCGATTCTGGGACAACAAGCATGTGAGAAACTTGATCTTGTAAAGCGCATTGCGGAATGCAAGATAGACACTCCAACTGTGACACGACCTAAACTGGAAAATGAGTATGAAGATGTTTCACATGATTGGGAGAGTATGACAAAGTCCATCACATTGAATTGAAACCAGGTGCTAGTGGTGTCATAATACCACCGCACAGAATTCCACATGCTATGAAACCAAAGCTTAAAGTCCATCCCTTATGTCCTATGTTACTTTGCATATATTCGATCCATTTGCACTACATTAACGAAATTCCATACGCACTGAATTTATTTGCCACCAATATTAACTATATTAGCCATTTTATCACAGACCTACCAAAAAAAGTAGAAGATAGACAGGGGCAAGTTTTTCATTGATTCGTGACGTCACAAGATGAACCGGTTTCGTTGCGGAGTACTGTAAACGCGACTTTTGGGCATGGCGTCTATAGAAGGGCCATCGTCCTTCCGCATCGATCGGGATGCAGCTATGCCAGCACGATTATTTGGAATTAATGATAGTGAGGGTGAAGAAGAACAAGTGGAGGTATTAGGGCAACCCGAGCATGTGTTCTGCCGTCGTACGTATCGCTTCGAGCCATCTCGACTGGAGATTGCCGAGGAACTATAAAAGTTGAAAACCTCAAAACGCCCTTCGCAAAACAATAGTGCGAACGCCTCATTCATAAAAAGTGATGCTTATTATACCATGGGATCTAGATAAAAAAACCTGCAAATATGTCTTGTAATCAAATAAAATATTAATTGGGCGACCAGCAGACAAATTGGTGAAAGTTACTTAGTTATTTGTCCCAACCGCACACCATAACGTTCGGGTTTCCACAAGTATTACTATAAAAAGTACGTGATGAATCGTATCATAGATTAGTGCGCTGTGTGCTTTTTAGGCTAGGCCGATAAATGCCGCCCTCCCTCCCTTCTGATGTGCATAAAAAAATTCTTTTAGTACATCCATTTAACCCTGGATCAAGATTGTATGTCTACGATTGGACGGACATCCCCGAGACGGCGCGTCCCATACTGTAGCCTAGCCCACCCTTTCCATTTTTGGGAAGAAACGTAGCCCGTAGGCAGGACATGACTCCATTCTGATCAATGTCTTAGGGCGAGCGCGTGAGAGAGGAGTTATGTTCAACAAAGACAAAATGCAACTGAAGGTCAGTGAGGTGGGCTATATGGGAAACATCATCACAGCTAATGGACTGAAGCCGAACGAGAAGAAGATTGAAGCCATTGTTAATATGCCAGTGCCAACAGATGCAACATCACTGCAGCGTCTTCTTAGTATGGTTAAATAGTAGCCCACTATATTTCAAATGAATCTGATTTGACAGCACCTCTGTGAAACTTACTGAAGAAAGATGCTGATTGGATATGGCAGCATGGACACACAAAAGCACTGGATGAGTTAAGAGAAGCCTGACAAGCAAACCTGTTTTAGCTTTCTATGACGTCACTAAGCCAGTCGTGATACAGACAGAGGCATCGCAAACAGGATTAGGAGCTTGTCTGTTGCGAGCAAATAGACCTGTGGCATATGCATTAAGGGCATTGACCAGCGCTGAATGTAACTACGCTCAAATTGAAAAGGAGATGCTGGCTATTTGTTTCGCATGTACAAAGTTTCACCAGTACATTTACTACAAGCCAAATGTACAGGTGTTCAAGATCGCAAGCCGCTTGAGATTATAATGAAAAAGCCTTTGAGCAAAGCTCCAGCACGGCTGCAGAGACTCATGCTCAAGATTCAGCCATAAGACTTGTGTGTACAGTATTTCGCGGGAAAATACATGTACATGGCTGATACGTTATCCCGAGCGTATCGGCCAGGAATACATGACTAGAAGACAAGCTTTCTGTCGTTGTTCACGCTCTGATGACCAATGCTCCAGTGAGTGCGGCCAAGATGGTTGAAATAAAGGAAGCCACTGAGCAAGACATAACATTGCAGAAGGTAAAGAAATGTGTTGCGTTAGGATGGCACAAATCCAAGAAAGGACTCGCAGCGGATGTGCAAAGCTATTGGCACATAAAAGATGAGCTCCATGTTGTAGATGGCATCATATTGGCCAACGACCGAATAGTGATACCACATGACTTGAGGCCATATATGTTAAACCTCATTCATAAGAGCCATCTTGGGACGGAAAAGTGCAAGGCCAGAGCAAGAACAACATTATATTGGCCAGGCATGTCCAAAGAGATTGAAGAAACCGTGTCAAACTTTAGTGATTGCCTGACTTATCAACGCAGCAATAAGAGAGAACCTATGATGTCCTATGACATACCAGAAGAGAGATTTATGAAAGTTGGGATGGATATCTTGACACACCAAGGACAGGAATATCTGCTAGGGGTAGATTGCTACTCAAAATATCCTGACCTAGCTCTGTGGGCTGATAAGACAGCCAGAACAATCGTCGCACACTCCAAAAGTATCTTTGCGAGGCATCACATGCCGGAAGAGATTATCAGCGATAATATGCCATTTGGAAGCCAAGAATTCAGGGATTTCAAAAAATATTAGGGAATCCAGCTAACCACATCAAGCCCTGAATATACCCAAAGCCACGGCCAAGCTGAGAGATTTGTACAGTCAAGAATCTTCTCCGAAAAGCTGAGGCTGACGGTAGAGACCCATACATTGCTTTACTGGAATTTCGAAGCACCCCTGTTTCGGGATTGAACTATGCGCCTTCACAACTTCTGATGAGCAGGTTGCTAAGAACCAAATTTCCAGCCCGAAGAGACCTGCTGCAACCGAGAATTGTGCAAATCCAAATGGGATTACATGACGATCACAAAGAGAGCACCGCCTTCACCGCAGGCCCTCTTGGCTTCTATCAGTTTAATGGTCTGCCTTTTGGACTCCGGAACGCTCCTGCAAGTTTTCAGCGTTTAATGCGACACGTGCTCGGTGATCTTTATCTGAAGATATGTTTTGTAATATTAGATGATATCATTATCTTCTCCAAAACCTTCAAAGAACTTGTAGAACACCTCGAACTTGTGTTGAAGAAGATACGCGAAGTTAATCTTAAGCTACGACCCAGCAAATGCAAACTCTGTTTCCGCAAGCTTCTATACGTTGGGCATATTGTCTCTGAAGGGGCAATAGAGGTGAATCCAGCATTCCTGGATACAATAAAGAATTATCCTACACCCACCAACATCAAGGAATTACAACAATTTCTTGGTTTCGCAAACTTCTACAGACAATTTATCCATAACTTTGCTCGTATCGCTCATCCTCTGTACGACATGCTAAGAAGAAATGCTTGGGCGACAAAGAAAAGGAGTAAGCATGAATGCAAGACAGTTGAGTGGCATTGGACTCACCGGCAGCAAGAATCATTTACTACATTGATAGACCGTCTTTCACAACCTCCCGTGTTGGGTTTCCCAGACTTTCATAAGCCTTTCCTAGTGCGAACTGACGCAAGTATGCTTGGACTAGGTGCATGTTCGGATGGAGTTGCAAATAGCGGATAACTGCAAATACGGATAAAACCAAGATGAATGGAAATGATCAGACTGTGGAATAGGTTCATTAAAGTGTTCGTGCCACGCCAAAACAACTTCAGCTCATCTTAAAGTGTTCGTGCCACGCTAAAAGAATCTTAGCTCATATTAATTGTCGGTGTTTCCACGCTTACATTATCGAGTTGTAACGCCCCAAATAGCATAAGAGCGTACTTTTCCCGCTTGTTTTCGCACCTACCAATTTAATTTCTGCCAGCGAGGAAAGTGACGTCAAAGGGGAATACAAATGCATGTGCTTTTATACTGAGACTCAGATTCTCTCAGCTCATTGGCTTGAACTCAACGAAACGCACTCAACCATAAAAACAATACACACCCTCGACCACATGTCTATCCTCTACATTAAAGCTCACCTGCCAATCTTGTGACATAATCTGGGAATTTTCAAATAACGCTCAGATGCAATGCTCACATAAATAAACCCGCCGGATCTCACTTTTGCAACTTTGACGAACGCGTTGATAGTGATATCGTGGAATAAAAAAATGTAAACTCCAACTAAAACAAATTGTAGTTTGTTTATCTTCTCTCAACCAAGTTAACTCTGAGCAAGACAAAATCGTGGCACAAACACTGTAACCTCCCACAGGAACGTCTTCCTGTGGGAGTTTTTTTGGCCTTAACTGGTGTAGACAGGTTAGCAACATTCTCTCTGAATGTGGGTACCATGATATCTACGAAATCATTCTGTTAATATGTGGCCCAAATAAAATTACGAATGTTCCAAGTGCAAGAAAGAGAATGGGGACAAACTATGGTGAAAAAGCCAATGCTACAATTTTATGACAAGTTTAAATTTAGTTGCAACGTTGAAGACTATGTTACAAGAAATCTAACAGGAGGCGAGCGGTTTGTCGTAGCGCAATTATAGAAGGGAGTGTTACCATTGAGACTGGAAACGGGGCGATTTACCGCGAGAGGAACGTATAAGTTTATTTTGTGAAGATAACGTGATAGAAGATGTATTTAAATGTAACTTTTATAACGAATTTCGGAATGACTGGTTGTATAATGTACATAGTCGATGCCCTACGTTCAGTAGTTTCACTAGAGATCCACAACTGCTGGAAAAGCAGTCCGCACAATATCAAAGTAACTAAATTCATGAAAGCTAATCGATTTTCTTAAACTGGAGTGACTTGTAAGCACGTAGGGATGGGCCAACCTGATAGTTTCTATTGTTTGTATACCATGTTTATATGTCGGCATGTCACTATAACAAAAAATATTTGAACTTGAACTTGAACTTAATATGCACAAAACTGCAGTGGTTAGTTGTGCATCGAATGAAAGCTTTAACTGATCTTGTTCGTGCAGCAAGTGAAGGCAAACAATCGGAAGGTAGGCAGTACGTACAGGCCGTTGATGCTAGGCATTGACGTAGATAAGTATCCCTGTCTCGTTGGGTCTCGATAAGATCCTGTAGTGACTGTACAGCCCTATAGCCTCGACAAGGTTTGGAATTCGGTTTTAAGTCTTTGATTTTTTTATATTAAATTACATAACATATAAAACGAGAGGTTCATTTTTTTTTAATCACCAAGTTTTGTTAATATATATATCTTCGACGAAAAAAAATCACGCATGTGTACATAACATTCAATCTCTTCCGCTTTCCTCAATGGAAGTTGACTTCCGGTGGATTTCATCAGCTCGCTACAGTTTTTTTACGTGTTTGTTATCTAAGCTATGTCAGCTATTCTGTGGGGATACGTCTAAAGTAATGTTCAAAATAAATCCCACTTCGGCTTGCCATAACCTTTGGCGGGATGACGCATACCATCAGTAATCTTCGACGAAAAAAGTAAATAAAATGTTTTTTCTTCTTCAAATTACACGCGAGTTATACTTAGATATTGAAACACAAGTACATAAAAATCGACTTTAAAGATGGCCGCCAACGTGTTACAAATTACCCCGTGCTGGGGCATGTAGTAACAGAGGTTGGGGTAAATAGTAACAACATTAACCTCCATTGGCAAGCGGTTAAAGTCCATATAGAAAGTAAACAACGTTGCACAAATGCAGGCATTGAACCGAATTGTGCACGAATCAGTTGTGGAATACTTAATGTATGACTAATGAAAATGTTATATGAAGAGAAACTGAATTTATCAAGGAATGTATAATTTTTATTGATGATTTTATTAACGAACAAGGGGAGTTGCTGGGCTGGAATGAATTTTGCATAAATTTTAATATCCTAATAAATTTTGCAGATTTCTTCCCGCTGAGCCACTATATTACAAGAGAATAGACATTAGAAATGTCAAGAGAAGGAATAAAGCCAAAATCAGTTGTTTGTAAGTTTACTAATTAAAAATACAGTTGAAGCCTCTGTGCAACGAAACTTTAAACATAAGTTAATTCACTGATATACGGTCGAAATGATGAGCGTAAATGGTCTGATATTTTAGGTGCAAAAGTAGAACGGAATACATAGAAGACATTGTATAAATTACCCAGGATAAATTACCAGTGAACGCCACTACAGACGAGAGAAAAAAAGGAGAAGCCTATGATTTTACGCAGGACATACGTAACGAATAGTTAACTCTGATATGTGTGGCTTTTGCGGTATCGAGTGTTAAACTATATAAAACTTATTATACTATTAGAAAAAAGTGAAGTAATTATGGGCAGAATGTATACCTTAGGTTAGAACTGTCACTGAACAATGCATGTACATTGACGCATTCATTTTGGCGCAGGACAACTGGCAATTAGAACTGTATAATTGATAATTCGCACCAAAACCGGTGCCGCAATGAAACATGAATAGTGCCATTGGAAACTATTGTATGTGGCCAATAGTCGACAGTCTGCTTCCGATTGACCGTGGGCCCAAAAGTCCCTTTTCAGACCTTTCCTCTGCTTTTGAATATCTGGAGAGTGTAGCGTGACAAATGTACTACTTCGCAACAAATGAACGAATAGGCCTAGTCTGTCCCTTGCTGAGCACTATGTCATCATGAAGTTGCCTCGTGTTTTCTCCCTTTGCTCTTCCGCTTGCACTTCCTCACCATTGTGCGTAGAAAATAGAGAGTACAAATTAATAACACGAGCAAAGATAAGTTACAGAACCCTGGCGGGGTTTGAGAACGAAGAAACCCAATGGGAAGTATATGCAAAATTGTATTAGGGCTATGTGTACCGTCCATGCAACAAAACATATTTCATGGCAGAATAATAAATTACTTACGTGTGGCAAATTCGAATTATGGCCGTAAGTTGTTCTAGTTTGCGGTTTCGATACCGTCGTTTGCCTCAAAGATTGCGCTAGTCGAGCTGTTCATGGCTGCAGAAAATCAGCGTCCAGTACTGAATGGACATCAAAATATTCGCAATGTTTCAACTTACCCCTGTTACTTTTAGCCCCGGTCTCCCCTACCTGATCATAACCGGCTACAAAAGGAAAAAAATTGGCTCTGTCGAAATATTATCTCTATATACGTTCCATAGAAACCAATTGCTCTATAGAAGTATCCCTACACCTTCTATAGAAATATTGTTTCTATAGAAATATATGTTTACGTTCTATAGGAAATAATTGTTCTATAGAATTATGTACAAACGTTTTATAGAAAATCATACTTCTAAAGATTTTTCTATAGACATTCTATTGAGTTCTATAAACTGTTTTGCTACGGGATACATTCGCTTTTATTTATTTCACGGAGGGGGCTAAATCGCATACTCCGGGGCCTGGGCGGGGCCGTTCCCACAGTTGTAGGCAATTACAGTAAAACGCGAATGTCTATACCCACTAGGCATAGACATTCGCGTCTAGTTACAGTGAAACGCGAATGTCTATGCCTAGTAGGCATAGACATTCGCGTTTTACTGTAATTCACGGAGGAGGCTAAATCGCATACTCCGAGGTATGGGCGGGGCAGTTCGAGCTCTTTAGATAACACACACATAAAAAAATCGATAAAATCGGCATGCCGATTGAATGCGCTTGCACTCATCCTGCACTCAAAAATGTCAGGGGTAAACTGTAAAGTGTAATGGGCATATTTATTCGGGTTACTGCAAGGATATACCAGGCTACCAAAGGAATGCACCCAGTAAATCCGTGGAGGGAGGGTGTAGGGGGAAGGGCGCATAGGCATGCCACACACAAATGTTGTATATACAATGTGGTCCGCCCCTAAGCCCATCCCTCCACTGATTTACTGGGCCTGGGCTCATGGTATGGGGCCAGGCCGGTATAAATTATGCCTATAAATCTCAGGCTCAGAAGTCGATGCTCAGACCCTCATGATTCAAGTGCCTGTGACCCAGTGCAGGCAGTGTGATTGAGGCCGTTGCTATGGGGAGCTCCCCGTACAGACGCTCTCCCCTTAGTGACAGTTAAGATCATAGACCCTTACCCTCCCGAGGCTATCTTCGACCGCAAGCGTCTGACATGGCCGTCCGACGAGGCAAGGGAGAGGTGGGGGGGGGGGGGGGGTTGGTAGTTTAAGCTTGTACCTAATCCCTTTATAAAAGGTACATAGTAAGACTCCCCCCGCGCCCGTGTCAGGCGCCTGTGCATTGACTTTTAAGCTGCGGAGATTCGGTTTTCACATTTACATGTATTTGCAGCCTTTTTGTTTATTTTGGGTCATATATCCACGGTGGCACAAATTTTCATACATACAACGTGCGTATCGTATTGAGACTTCTTTGGTCGCACATCCTTACCACAGGAATCGGTTAGAAATAACGAGCGATCGAGGGCCATACCCAACCCACCCCAGTAGGCTCTATCTATATGCTAGGCTAGCCCAAATATGGCCGAATCCCATTGCGCAAAATGACAATGGTTGTGCAGGGCAACATTCCCATTTCTGTCTTCGTAAAGAGTAGGTGTTACTCCCGATGACATAGCTCCTCTCTTCCTTGAACTGGAAGGGTCCCCTCGTCATGCTATTACACAGGTTAAAGGGTTTAGGGATGGGGCGGGAGGGGGGGGGGGGAGCTTGGCTTTCGCGATCGGGCCGCGAGACTTCAGTTTTGGAGACAAACAAACACACGTGCTCCATGTTGAAGTATATGCAGCTATAAGTCAATTTCTTTCCAGGTTTATTCTAAATACTATGAGTACCATTTCACTAAACATGGCTATGGGAGATATACGTTAAAATATTTGGAGGCGACGAAGCGCAGAACTTTGGGAATATACAAGGAAAAATCCGTCTTCAAAAAGGCTCGAAAGCTAAAAATAACGTTCTAAATTTAGTCCTGCAACCGGGCTTTCGCAAGGTCACCAAACAACGAGTGACGTCACAGAGTTTCGCGTGCCTCCGCGGTAACAAAAATGGCGAGAGCAAGTGACCGACTTAACCATTCCGCTGTCAAAATGTGCAGTGTCTGGAGTAACAACACACGGGTGCGTCATTAAACCACATGGTAAAGATAAAATAAGACCAGGTGGATGTTTTCGTATCACTTTTGGATCACGAATAGACCAAGTTTCTTCATTTTTGTAAATTTTCTGTTTGAAGCGTTGCGCCAACGTTATCACCGGAGAGAATCCGTCATAATGCCTCGTTTTCGCAGGAAATGCCAAAAAACTTTAGTTTCTCAGTCGTATTGTCCCGTCGTAACAAATATTCGTCATTGTGATGGCGCAAACGAATAAAAAATATGTCATCTATCCGTTTTGTGAAGCTATATTTCTTAAATATTCTTAATCATAGCGCTTGGCCTTCCGCAATGGACCCACCTCTCGGCGCCTGGCTTTTGCGCAGGTAGGCTGGTTCTCAGTCTCTCTCTTTTCGTAACATACACCTCACCCCTACGTCACAGATAGTAAGGATACCAGTGTGCGCAGAGATTCTGAACTCGTTCCGAACACGTGCTTCGTTTGTTTGTCCCCAAAATGAGTAAACCGGAAGTCTAAGCGAACGAGACTTTATAGCCCTATGATAAAGTAATTGCCAATGACGACAATTATAGCGAGTTTAGCGAGTTCTTTAGATAACTCACACATAAAACAATTATAAAATCTAAAAATCTATATTTTAATCCCATACTGTTACGAGCTGGTGAAGTCCACCGGAAGTCAACCTCCACTGAGTAAAGGGTCGAGGCTAAACCGCATACCTCGAGGCATGCTCATATACGATAAGAAAGGCAGCACAAAAAGCAGCAGGCAGCGCAGCTGTGCGGCGCGGCGTGCTGCCTGTCTTATACTAGTTGAAGCCAAGAGATTGGATATAAATATATATCTAATGGCGACGCTTTATTCATTTTTAACATTATTCATGTTCAACATGGAAAAAACAATTACACTGAATAATAAATTAATGCTTTGAATTTTAAGTTCGCTATTCAGTCCCCTATACACTGAAACGTGAAACCAAAGCTAACCAATTTCATTTAGCTCATGCCTCGGAGTATGTGACTTAGCCCCCTCCTTGAGTTAAAATAAAAAAGCGAATGTCTATGTCTGGAACCGTCGGAAGTGCCCCGCCCATGCCTCGGAGTATGCGACTTAGCCCACACCGTGAATTAAGATAGTATGCTTTATTTCAAAACTTACGGTAAAAATGTAAAATTTTTCAGCAGATACATCTGTTTATATGCTTATTACAACGCAATAATAAAAAAAAGTGTGTTTTCTGGCTACTGTCTCAAAAAAGTGAGGTAAAAGCCCCCCCCCCCTATTATACTTTAACATGGCGGCCTTTGAGATTGTAAAAATAAAACAAGACGGTAAAACATCCTGATTTTTGTGCAAGGAGTACTTTTTTATATACTTACAAGAATAATACAATAATATTGACAGGTCGTCGGGTTTTTGTGCAATGTGAGCTTGAACCGTTTCACCCGAACCCCCTATGGAAACTCACATACTTCGTACTCATTGTCACTCACGGAATTTCGGGGATAAAAAAAAATAAATAAAATTTGGCCAAAGGTCCTGATATTTTTAATTTATATTATTTAATGTTACATACATTGTATTAATATTGAGATTTCGAAGAGAAAAAAACGCTCGCAAAGTCGAAAAACGGTCACATATAAATTGCATTCGCTAGGTGGCCGCACGGTGATCTCGCGTACTACCTTAAACAGTAGTTTGGTAATAATACATCATATGTTATACCATTATATTATGCTTATAGATCCAATTTGTTATTATAGTTATCATTAATATGTATAGGTGATAATTTATTAATTCAGCTATTCCGTGAGGATGCATCTAAATTAATATTCAAAATAAATCCCACTTCTGCTTGCTATAATCTCTGGCGGGATGACGTATACAATGCACATGCACGTGCGGTTGCTTAGGAACTCCCATTGTGACGTTTTTTTTGTAGAATTTTGACGTCACAACTACTCAGCATTTCATAGCCGCGACAAAGTCTCGAATTAGGTAGACTCTAGGTTTCAAAACGTTAGTCTTGTTAATAAATTATAGAACATATAAAACGAGAGGTTCATTTGTTTTTTAAATCCGCTTCGGTTAAAGTTAAAGTTTCGGGAATATATCGATATATGCCTTACAGTAATCAATCTGTGACGAAAAAAATACCCACGCATGCGTAAATAACTTATAATCGCTTCCGTTTGCCTCAGTGGAGGTTGGACTTCAGGTTACACACCAACAGAAACCGTCCCCGTGATGAGCAATGAAAACCAAATGTTCAACCCCATGCCAGAGAAAAATCAGTACCCATGTTTGACTATGTGGGCCATAGGAAATTATAGAGCAAGTATCCAACTTTATTTTAAAAACAAGCAGAACATAGGTTGACGTGCGATCTTTTTTGCTACAGCTCATAGTATGTCACCCCCCCCCCCCCCCCTAGCGCAACTAGCTGAAAAGTAGAGACCCAGCGAAGCAGCATGTGATGAGGTTGACCCGGCCACGCACCCGTAACATCCGCCTGCATAATTAAATACGTCACAGAATTATTGAACAGACATTAACCTGGCTAAACATTATACGAAGACAGAAAAAATTAGTATCTATATAACCCAGATATACGACCATATTTTAGGCACTACTTGACGGTGTATACTTTTATACCCACGATCTATTGGTGTGTAACCTTCACCAGCTCGCAACTGTATGGGATTCAGATATAGATTTTTTCAGATATAGATTTTTTGAAGATTTTATAATTGTTTATGTGTGAGTTGTCTGAAGAATTCGCTACGCTCATTATAATATTGTCGTGGATGAGTGGGAGAAACATGTCTGAGACTTAGATGCCTCGGACTGAAACAGAACCCAGGACCTGTGGTATAGTGCACTATCCATTACACAATAAGGAAGGCCCATAGTTATGTTTATAACACTCACCGTCAACAGTTCGTGTGGACGCTTGTGCAATAGCAATGACCAGTAGGGAAGCATACCCTATCCAAGCCATGGTCGGTAATACCAGTGTGTAAGACTCCGATCTCGTTGTCTTCGCCGCGGTTACTGCACAATATATAATACACCCAACCAACCAATGCGTGGGAGTTTGGGCAAAAGTGACGAATCGCTTGAGTAGGTAAGCATCGTGAAGTGCTTTCATGCATGTACTTGGGCCCGGGAAGGGGGGGGGGGGGGGGGCGGGGTAGAGAGGATGGTGGAGGGCCGCACTAATTAACTTGTTACAGTGGTGTGGATTTGCCGCCCATGCCATACAGACATAAGTGCAGAGATCGAGAGATTTATGGTTACAATTAAAGCAATATATTCCGTAATTTTTTGTATTACCAACCCTATTCTCCATGTCAAATAAGTACATTCTGTCTTGAATTTAAATCCTGAAAGCCTGCGGGCTATCCGGAGAGAAGAATTTTGGTCAACGGAGCAGAAGTTGGTGGCCGGCTTTATATCCCTGCGCGCCTGTTCGCAGTTCGCTATTTTGTGTGTGATATCGACCGCGGCTCGCTATCACGTCCGCGCGCGATAAAAATAAACCGCGCAGTTTTATGTTAAAATGTTTCTTTTACAGACTCAAAGAGATATAAAAACACATGTATCATAAATTTTGAGATACTTTTAGTCTTGATTCTAACATGTAAAAGTCTAAGATGGCGCATGTCAGCATATTGCTTTAAGCATCCAAAGTAGACACTGGCAGTCACAGCAAAATATATATGGAGCAAAGTGCACCACATACTTGAGGCCAGCTGACCGAGGGGAGGGAATCACACGAAAATGTGGGAAATAAAAAGAGCATTTTACTTCCTTTCACGATATTATATATGATAGATTTAAGAATCATGCTTTAACCTGTGTCACTGCGTGACAACGGGACCCTTCCAGTTTAAGGGAGACAGGAGCCATGTCCTCGGGAGTAACACCTACTCTTTACGAAGACATAAATTGGAATGTTGTCGTGCACAACCCATAGCCATTGTGCGCACTAGGGTTCGGTCACTTTTGAGCTGGCTTAGCACATAAATAGAGAATACAGGCGTCTGATCCGGTAAAAGAGCAAAACAAGGCAGACAGAACGCATTGTTTCAGCATGACTCGCGTACGCTTCACGCCTACCAATTATTACAATAATCTAGTTCGTGACTTCGAACTGGAAGAAGCAGACCGTTGGTCGCAAATGACGTTCACTTCAGACATTTAAGGGGATCGCTTCATTACCCGGCGGCGTATATCTGCAGGCAGCATGACAGAGAAGCGCTGGTAGGACCGCTAGCGCAGTGGCGCCACCAAGCGAATGCGAAAAAGGCCCTTTCTCGGGATGAGTTCGGATATGCGATCGGCGGATCAATATTAACCGAACGCAAAATCCGCAGTCCGCGTGAATGTTGCACTTGCTGAACTGCACAAATTATGAAGATCGTTAAATAGTGCCATAAAATAAATCATCGGATATGTATTGTGTTCGTTATTTTATTCTCGTTGTTATAATATTATCTACAGATGTTTTTCAGGTGGAAATACTACTATATATATATATATTTAACGTATCCTCGTGATCCTCCTCTGGGTGAGGAGTAAGGTCTGGGAATAAAATTTACCACGTGACCGCCCTATCGGACCACAATCTCCGCGCTCGGTTATGCACCCTGCGGATTCTGAATACCCGGTGGCATACCCAGGTTGAGTTCGGATATGCGACCGGAGTAATCGGCGCAGATATTTGGAGCATGCGCACTCATACTTTCCGCTCATGTGCGGATCGAGATAAACCGAACGCAAAATCCGCGGTGCGCGTGAATGTTGCACCTGCTGAACTGTACAAATCATGAAAATCGTTAAACAGTGCCATACAATAAATCGACTGATACGTGTTGTGTTCAATATTTTATTCTAGTTGTTATGATATTATTAACAGCCATGTTGGAAATCCTCGTGGTCCTCCTCTGGGTGGGGAGTACGGTCTGGGAGTAAAATATACCACGTGACCGCGCTATCGAACCACAATCTCCGCGTTCGGTTATGCACTTCGCGGAGTCCGACTACTCCGCTCGCATACCCGCACTCACCCCCGGACTCACCCTCGAATTCTCCATTATCATTACCGCCACTTAGCGAACATATACCATCGTTCATAACGTCATGCATACAAGCCACCCATACATTCTTCATTGTCATAATGCAAACAATAATGCAACAAAGTCAACGTGATCATCTCAACGCTGATTAGCTGAAATTCTCGACGCTGATTGGTTGACAATTCCCATCTCGTGAAGTTGATCGAAACTTTAGAACATGCACTAAGCTTACAATGCGTGGAAAACCGGCCTTGATTGTGCACATTCTTCTCAGTTTATATAACTTTCGTCATTCTGCATGGATACCAAGACTTTGAAACTGATGCCAACGGTGCGATCGACGCCTTTGTTGAAAAGAAACCCAGACGATTTGCATTCCTCTTCAATTCTGTTTTTTTATCTCATCTGCAGCAAGTGCGTACACTTGCTCAAGTCACTGCGCCCCGGATATCAGACCAGCAATGTCAGAAGCCTAGTGATTCTCTAGCACGGAGGATGAGCCGCGAGGGTCATATTCCGAGCATATGTAAATAAACACAGTGGTTTCTTGCGCATCGAGCTAGCCAACAGTCTGTCTGAAGTAAGTGAAATGGTAGAGGCCCCTCTCAAAGTACGGAGGTAGTAGCTTAGGCACGAACCGGATAGACACCACAACCCAGAACCATTCCGAATATGTCGAATAAAGGTTGATATCATTTTAGCTTAATGTAAAACATGCATTCATTTCAGTATACATTTGGCGGAAATTCACAAACAGTTTTGGATCAATGTCGACAGGAAACAATAAAATAATAGTCATGTAATAGACAGCCTCTACCCAACCAATAACATTATACATATACGCTTTCAATGAAAACAATATCTTCCACGGACATTCTGTTGGCATGGCTTCATGCAACGATGCTATAGGACACATAGGTGCGCATACATACTATGTTCAAGTTACCACTTCATGTTAACGAAACTATTAATGATGCTGTAATCGAAACACTGTCTGGTAGTTACTCAAATGCGGAACCGAGGAAAAAGTGCGACACTCCACATTTCATTCAATGTGAAATTCCATGCCGATCCAGGAATTTATTAACATTTTACACATATCAAAATAAAGCTTTGTAATTCACACATTGTGGCAGCCTTAACAACGGTAGCACTTTTAGTCGGAAGCACACCAACTGGAGATAATACCTGAAATTTCTAATCATAAATTCCTTTGATCTCTTGTGACGGACTCACTTGGATGTAAACAGCTTCAAACCAGATATCAGATACTAGTGCTGATGCTTATAAAATAATCGACTGATGCTGACCCTCTCTCTTCAACGAAATTCAATATATACAAGATTGTGAACCAATCCAAGCGTCTTTAATAAATATATCCCTGTTTCATAATTCTGATGCAATTTGTATATACCATACAATACATGGTCAAATCTTTGATATTATTTAGCGATGCCATCAGTAAAACATGTTTCAAACCTGTGTATCAAAGTTATGACATATTGAATACCATATATTGTGGTTGCATCACATTCTGTACCAATCGACAGGCGGTTCAACTGATATCAGTGGCGATACCAATATGCGATACCAATATGCGAATATAATGAGATCACTGATGTCGGCGTACACTGATCCCTGGTTCAGGCACTTGGATCTCTGAGGTCAGCGTACACTGATCCCTGGTTCAGGCACTAAGATCCTTGATGTCGGCATACACTGATCCCGGGTTCAGGTACTAGGATTCCTGATGTGAGTGTACACTTCTCCCTGATGTGAGCGTACACTGCACTCTGGTTCAGGTACTGGAATCCCTGACGTCGGCGTACACTGACCCCTGGTTCAGGTACTGGGATCCCTGATGTCAGCGTACACTAATCTCGGGTTTTAGGACTGGGATTCCTGATGTGAGCGAACACTGATCCCTGATGACAGAGTACACCGAACTCTAGTTCAAGTACTGGGATCCCTGATGTCGGCGAACACTAATCTCGGGTTATAGGACTGGGATTCCTGATGTGAGCGAACACTGATCCCTGATGACAGAGTAAACTGAACTCTGGTTCAGGTACTGGGATCCCTGATGTCGGCGAATTGTACTTTTCCATTTTTATACAAATATAAATCTCTTAATAATGAGCACAATATGATTTAACAAGTTACTATTTGAAACATCTGTCATTCCCAGTAAAATATTTTTAACTGATAATAACGCAGCAAAATTAATTCTGGCAACCACCTCTAACCATGTTGCCAATCTCTCCCAAAGTGGTTGTATACATGGACAATCGAAGAAAAAATGCCCTAATGACTCTGGTTCGGCATTACAGAAAGTACAACGGTCTATATCCTTAATCTTGCATCGTTTCAAAAACACATTTGTGGCTGTTATCCTATGCAATATATCAAACTGAAAACTTCTTAATCTTTCGTCAATCGTACAATTATAAGAAAGCTTGTAAATTCGTTGCCATTCTAAATTTGACATGCTGCAATCCAAAAACCTTTGCCATTTGGCCTCATTAACACAGTTAAACGGGAGTACATGCACTAGTCTCAAAATAACATAATGGCAGACACGTTTTTCTTTTTGCATTTCATCTAAACGACTATTCCTACTATCGTTAGCAAGCGCTTCATCTTGGTTACAAGCTAGTCGCCAGTCGCGGGGCAACGAATATATAAGGCCATAAAAATCAGCAAAATTAATGTCAACCTTGTATCTTTCTTTAAACTCAAACCAACCTAGTAAGTTTCCGCTGTCATTCGTTAAATCTCTTATATACCTTAACCCCTTGCTTAAAAATGCGTTCTTCCTGGACAAAATGTTAGTATTTGTCAAGAAATGTGTGTTCCATATTGGGTATTTTAGTATCTCAGTTTCAGATATACCTTGCGAATTTCGATAATGATACCAGGCATTGAAGACATCCGCCCAAAATGGGTTTGAGACCTTGCAGAAAAGTTTAGTAGACTGGAGGGATACCTCCCAACATAATTTCTTTTCTTCGCAAATCGTTTCACAAAATAAATCTTGCCAGGTACCACATGTGTTTACTAGTCTACCAATCCATGCGATTTTCAGTGCTTTAATAAACGAAGGGACATGGGTGAGGCCCATACCTCCGAAATCTATCCCTTGGCACATTCTACTCATAGAGACCTTAGGTGTCTTATTTCTCCAGATAAACTTGCGGATAGCGCTAGTGAGCTGATCAATATAAGCTTGGCCTGGTGTTGGAAGCGCTGACATTAAATGTACAAGCTTTGGTAAGGCCAGTGATTTTACAACTGTCACTCTACCCCTAAGAGACAAATTCCTTTTTCCATATACCTTCAAAATTCTATTGAATTCTTCTATTTTCCTATCATAATTTAGAGCGATCATCTGGTCCAAATTAGCACTAAACTGAATACCTAACAAAACAAACTCCTCGCCCCACTCCAGTGGGATATCCGTACATACTCTCATAACGCGATTTGTTTTCCCAATCCAAAAGGCTTTTGTTTTATCGACGATCACGCGCAACCCCGAGCAAATATAAAATTCCTCCATAATCTTTAACACACGTCTTAGGGATTCCTCACTGCCGTCCAGCATCAAAAATGTATCATCAGCATATTGACCAATAATATATTGAATTTTTTTAATAGTAATACCTTTCACAGAACTATCCGATTTTAGGAACATCGCTAAAGGCTCGATGGCCAATTACAAATAAATAGGGAGAAAGCGGATCTCCTTGCCTAAAACCTCTGCCTAGTGTAAACCATTCAGACATAGTACCGTTGTTAATAATACAACTCTTTGGTTCTTTATATACTATATTGAACCATTTGATGAACGACGGGCCAAATCCATATGCTTCCAAAACCTTATTTGTGTACTCCCAGCTCAAAGTATCAAATGCCTTCTCAAAATCTACCAGGAGTAACATACCAGACTTATTATTACTTAACAAATAATGTATTATGTCGTAAACTAACCTGGTATTTTCCCCAATGAATCTACCTTTCAGAAAACCCTTGTCGGCGAACACTGATCTCTGGTTCAGGTACTGGGATCCCTGATGTCAGCGTACACAGATTCCTGGTTCAGGTACTGGGATCCCTGATGTCAGTGTACACTGATCCCTGGTTCAGGCAGTGGGATCCCTGATGTCAGCGTATATTGTTCCCGGATTGACGTACTGAGGCTCCTGTAAAGTTGAAAAGATGCGATAAAATGTGCAAATGAACAATTATGCACTTACAAGCCTTATTGTCTCAAAAGTGCAGGTGGCGGGAAAAAAACATTTCTTTTGTGATATAGTTGTGATTATAGTTCATGACTATTTATATTATATTTACAGGCCACGCATGTAGACTGATCGCTTTATTACAACCCCATAATGCCACTCCTTCTGCGATCATTCATAGTAATTTGCAAAATACTTCTCATATTTTGAGTTCAAAACTATACAAACCTTCTCCCCCAGGCTTTCGTAACCATCCTCCATGTTCCCCTGGCAGATAGATTCGCTTTTTACCCGGGTCGACTCGCTAGGTGGCGCTGTGGGTCGCCTTGTCTCCTCAGCTGACGGAATGTCGACCGACGTTGGTTGTTGTTTGGTTAAAGAAGGGTTGAAGACCCCGCGACACCCACGGTGTCTGACGACGGCCACGACCAGCAATATCCCCAGGATCACCATGACGACCACAGCACAGCCCAGCAAGGCGAAGGGAAGGACTGTGGTATCTTCTGAGTAACGCGAAAGGTATAAACAGTAGAAACGGTACGTAGGTCACGACGGATACGCCGAATATAAACATCGATAGTAAATCAATATCGATGATTATGGAGAGAAAAGGTACGCGAGTTCAATCAAAGAGATCTAGTAAAGTCACGAGAAGCTTGCCAAAAGGTATGCGCGGTTAGACTTTATTTGTTATAATTTACAACAATATATCATAATTGATAAAGGAACAATTATATATCGTTCATTGTACTAACTTGGTTAGCAGCTTCACTTACCTTCCACGAGACGCAAGGGTGTTGTCACCGGGGACGTATCTACAACAGTTAGTTGGTGCACACAAAAATGTTACACACCCAAACGCTGTCCTTATGCGTCTATTTACATTTCGGCCTTTTGTTTCATATTGTTGGTCCATCATATCACGTTCTGACTAGGGACAGTTGCTGATCCGGGCAGAAGGACGAGAGGCAAACGTAAAAGGTCGGAATTGGGGTACACTTTAAAACAATGAGTTGTGCATGCCAGGACGAATCTACACCACATAGCGATAATCATAGCTACAGACAGTATAACATATAGATAACTAACTTAGTTAGGGGCGCCACCTTTCGTGAGGGGTGGGAGTTTTGTCGTCGGCGACGCACCTACAATTTGGCGCATAAAGAAATATGAAAAGAAACTTGTTGTTGTACACCACAATCATGATCACAGAAATGTTGGACGGACACCAACTGAAAATTCGGTGCGCAAAATGCATTGATGATTTGGGTCATAACAGCATTAATTGCGTCTAAGGCACAAGTGTGTGAAAGGCTATTCATGATCAAAAGCGAAGTTGTCGAGTCCCGTACTTCATTTCAGTTCGTTCGTACATAGCAGGTTCCAATTTAGCCCCATCAGATGGCTTGTTATGGATTTGATATTATTCTATGTCCATAACATAACATAACGGTAAGGACGGACTATCAGTCTGCCGTAACCCTTAACGCCATCAAACGTTGCTAGTTTCAATTCATACCTTGCCACCATGGTACGCCTGCAGGTCTTAACGCCATCAAAAAACGACCACTCATAGCGTCCGTAAGCAGGTAAGCTTGGATATTATAGCAAACATTACAAGACGATATGTACTCGGTTATCGAGATTCACCGGTAAACAATAACATGGGGCGGTAACACTAACGGCTGTATACGAAAAGATAACTCTTCATTATATCCAGTTGTTAAACTCACTGGGTTTTGACAGGGTCCTGACTGTTAGTCCGTCCAAAGCCTCTCCGTACTCCTTCATGCCGTTCCAGGCTCTGTACTGCTCCACTTTGAAGTCATATCTGGTGTTGTGTGTCAGGCCGGATATGGTTTCCATTCGCCAGGTGTCGCCACTGGTATGCGGGACCTCTTGGTCGACTGGGTCGCCGGAACCACTAGTCCTGTAGCTGATCCGGTAGCCGTAGTGAGTCTCCGCTTCCTCGGGTAGGTCCTTGTTCTGTTCCCAAACGACCTCCGCGAACGAACTCCCCACACTCCCGACAGTCACGTTCTCGCCGTTATTATCAGGGAGATCTGGAAAATGTAAAGTTTCGCCAAGCGTGGCACAAATGTGCATTATTCAGTCGTGACTACCGGCCACTGTTATTATTCAACTATTACCAAGTATGCTGGTATTGTACCCAATAAATCTGTATTTGTTTATTTTCGCGACCATGGAATTCGACTTTTCTGTCCTTCGCTAGTCTAAATATGAATGGTTAAACAGCGCTGCGGATTTACGAATCCAATTCGTGCAAGAACGCCAACCTATAACGTATAGACGATACGGCTTAGTTACGTCTCAAAATAACAACACATGCACGCCAAGTCAACATTCCAGCCTAAAGTTTGTGAGGTATCTGCGATGTTAAACTATCAAGGTTATTAAACAGCTCTATAGAGTATGGGATACAGAGGTTTTAGAGCACCATGAATCATGTAGTTTTATGGTCAAAGAACCATCACAAAACTCAAAAGCTCAATATAGCGACCACTGATGGGGTTAAGTTGGCCTTAACCATACCAAGAAGCAAACTCATGTTCATATCTTCATGTCTAAATGCGACAGTTTTATCAAAAGATTCAGATTCAATATATTTTATTTGAGCAAGAACCAATACAAACACGAATTGCAAACCAATATCAATTCTCCCTCTGGAGACTCCCATGAAGACCAAGAAGGCCGCTAGCACAGGAGCCACCATATATGCACTAGCATTTTGTATGGGTCACAATTATTTTACTATTGTCAACGTTAGGACATGTTAAGTGAAGGGGATGAATGGAGTGGGGGTAGATCGTACTTAGTCGTAATAATGACCATTCCATGAAGCCTACCGGAAGGATATGTCAGAGAATACTTTTGTACAAGATTTAAAATGATTGGTCTAAGATTGGCTGCCAGGTTAGCCATGGACATTGTAGTGTGGTGGTACTGTGGAAGGATCGCCGCAGCCATACGTACCTATGAAGACGCCGCAGTTGGTTCCCGTGTACCACTGCTGACACCCGCCGGGACACGACCCGTCAGTAGGTGAACAGCTGTAGGGGTCGTCGGTCCCACAATGTCCAGTGCAGTTCTCGGCACAGTTCATGCCGTACGTCCTGTAGTCACACTCTGTAATGTGAACAAAATGTAAAGAAAGGCTACCACAAGGGAAGTTACGGTTATTTGACATACGGTCTGATCTTGCTAATACGAACTCTTGTAATGTACTCTTGTAAGAAATATAAGCGGTATCATGGCAAACGGTTAATGTGGTAACTATGTCTGAGTTGTGATGATGCAGCACACTAGAACGCCACACTATCCCAGTGAAAGAATTGTTGCCGAGGGAATTTTGTGTTGGAGAGTAATATCACAATTAGTTAAGTGCCGACATGAGCCTTACCTTCCGCGCACTGCGGCCTCTTTAATCCAGTAGCAGAACACGAGCGACATCCTATGACCTGCGAACAGTCCTGACACTCACCACAACCTGTGGAATATAAGATCAAGAGAACAGTCCTGGAGACACTCATAACAACCTGTGAAACACAAGGACAAGAGAACAGTCCTAGGGACACTCACCACATCCTGTGGAACACAAGTACAAGGGAACAGTCTTGGAGACACACCATAACAAGTAGAACAAAAGAAAATAAGAATTACTGTGAAATACTTACTGTTGCTTTCATGTCCGGTGACAACAACTTCACACAGTGTCATTAGATGAGGTTGAAAGCCGCCAGTCCTCTCTATGATGACGTATCTGCCGACCGGATGTGCGTCACAGCTGATGTTGACAGTACCTCTCCAGGTGTTATTCGCAAAGGCCTGAGGTGGGCTTTCGGCGTAGTGACCACATGTGTGGGACCCGGATGGTCCCCCCATCACAACCACATCAAGGTCTGACAGCCGCATCGCGCCTGGTGGGTATTTGGAGGGGCATTAATAAATGCAATACAGTATGCAGTACAAGTATTAAATAGCTAAACGACCATCGCCTAATTCAATAACATATATAAATATTTAGGCAGAGATCCAAAGAGAAATCAACATGAAATTAGTGGGGAAGATATCAGGAAACGCAATGTAACAAGCAGCATGAGTAGCGTGAAGAAAAAGGCTAATATTGGAAGTAATGGCAACGATGGCATCGGTGGCAACAAAGCAAGGCTCACCGCTTATGACGATAACGGCTGAGAAGTTGAATCTCTTGACGAAAGATTGTGGGCTACAGGGAGACCCGTAATATAGAATTGAACCACAAAGGAGGGGTAACCGTTAAAAACGGAACACTTTGCATGTGAAAACGGGCGACGTGGTGAGTCAAGTAGAAATCAAGCGAAAAAACAATTCATTGATCTCAAGTGGAAAAATATGATCAATGATAAACTATTTCACAACGAACAGGAAGCTATAAATGATTGCTGACGATTGTGAAAAGACAATGTGTAATAGATAAGGAATGAGTTCCTGATCTGGTCAATGTTTATTTTCATTGCTTTCTCTGATGAGGAGGAGGAGGCGATGGCGCGGCTTATTTAAGCGAGGGGTCTTTTTTGTGTTACATGTAGTTATCCTCTTTTCTATCTGATACCTTTGTGTTCGCACAGTCTTGCTTGCATCCCACGCAATCGATAGTGAACTAATCTGCCTTTGGCTGTGTTCCGAGTATGTATGGATGTGTATGTATAAGTCACGGTTGCAGTTTTCTTCACAACGAAAAGGGCAATCGCTCAATGTCCTGCTATCCTGGTTTCTATTTAGCCTTTTCCTGCTTCGAATAAAGAAATGACACTGTATATAATTATTATAATAAACCTACTCAGTGTATCGAAGTAGTATCCCTGAGAGTTTGATATCCTTATTATTCAATTACCATCGTTCCTTGTTAACGTGGTGTCCAGATGAGTTATTATGTAATCCTGTTTAACTATTGTGCGAGCCTTCATGCTCTACCAACGAGGCATGACACACGTTCAGTATATAGACCTGGAATTAAATAATTATGTTCTAAATAAACGTATAAACTCACACGACACAACAGACACACAATATTTTGTTTCAAGGCTTGGATGAAGGTTGTTAAACAACATTATTGATAATTGAGAAATAACATTTGTAATCGTATTCATAGCTGGTAAACCTTTTGTAGCATAACATTATTTTAGTGATAAAACAGTTGTTTTGTGTACGGCATTATTATTTTTAAAAAATCTTTCTATTAGGTTTTTTGTTTGTTGTTTTTTTCGTTTCTTGTCTGCGTGTTTTTTCTTGCATGAGCATATATAAGCACTGCTTCTGCTCTGGTGGCTCTAAAGGTGGTGATACATTTTGTCTGCTTAATTATCAATCTGAATGGCGGGGGGGGGGGGGGGGGTGCTTCCTTGCTCAAATGGTTACCCCAGAGATGCGCAAATCACTCTCGGGAGCTTCCGTGAGTGGGTCATTATTTGTGACGGAACTATAATGACACGCGCTGGGACAATAGTGACCCGCTGTAAGAAAATAATGACCTTCTGTTCATTGTTCGCTGGTCCTTACTGGCAAAACACTCAGAGGAAACAATAGAAACAGTATGCATTAAGGTCTTCATGAGTATACTTTGAGCTATTGGTGGCCAATATAACGCTCCAACTCAACCGTGAATGTATCGTTACTAGTTACAGAATTATACTAGTTCTGGAATTCCATCTGGCTGATACTACTACCAAGTTTGATATGCCTCATTTTATACTCATGGGTGACTTTAATACACGTACAGGTCGTTTAGCATATTACATACTAGATGATACTGCTGCCCTTGTGCCTTGTGAGGACTGGTATTGTAGCGAAAATTTTCATGCCAGAGACAGAAAGTCACGTGACTCAATTGTTAATAATTTTAGGAGGGAACTTGTACAGCTCGGTAAGTAATTCAGCATTCATATTGTTAATGGTAGGGTGAATGGTGACCCAGACGGAAATATGACATGTATAAGAAGAAATGGTGCCAGGCTTATCGACTATTGCATCACATCATCAGAACTTTTTAGGTATATAAGAAACTTTGAAGTTGTCGAGGACACAATTGTACATTTAGCCATCAGTGTACACCAACCAATGGCATGTAAATTATCTTCTGATATGAGAATGAAAGATGTAGAGACTACAGAAAGTAAATTGGAACAACGTATACGCTTTAGGTGGCCTCAAGATGAAATGTTTACTGAGAATTTAGTCCATTGGCTTGATGAATCAGAACATTCTCCACCCATGCTAGATACTGATATAGATCTTGCTGCTCAAACAATAACTGTAGGAGAACACTTAAGTTTATGGCCGGTAAAGCCATAGGAAGGGTGATCAACTAGACTGGTGGGATAATGATCTTGCAAACTGAAAGGGGCAAGTGTTTGAATGCATTTAGAACATACAGATCTAATGAAACCAGGGAAGCCTTTTTACTGGCAAAAGAAGCATTTAAGCCTATGTATAGAAATAAACAGAGGCAGCATAAAGAAATGAGACTCGTGAGTTAGAAACTGACCTTAATTGATGGGCTTAGAAATGAGATGCTTAAATGCTCTGTAAATATAATCACACCTTATCTAACCAACATATTTAATGCCATTTTAGACCAGGGTAGGTTTCCATCACTAAGGAAGCAAGCGATCCTTACCCCTATTCATAAGAAAGGCAGTAAGTCTGATGTCGGCAACTATAGGGGTACTGCATTGCTGCCAGTAATAGGTAAAATATTTACTGGTATCTCAAATAATTGATTATATAAATGGGCGGAGGAGTCAAAGTTGTATGAGGAACAAGCTGGTTTCAGAAGACAGCGAAGTACTGTGCATCATATCTTCTCATTGCATGAATTAGCACAGAAATGCCATGGGTAGATGAGGGGAGAGGTATTATTGTCTATTCTTCGATTTTTCTAAGGCCTTCGACTTTGTACCTCATTTGCTTCTCTTTCACAGATTGGTCAAATCGGGCGTTCAAGGTAATTTTCTTAATGTAAAACAGTCTATGTATGAAAATCTAGAATCTTGTGTTCAAACTCCGGAAGGGTTAACTGAATTTTTTAACTGCAAAACTGGTGCCCAGCAGGGTTGCATGATAAGCCCTTTGTTATTTATTTTATACCTTAACCAATTTATTGACTTGTGCAAGAGTAAAGGTTACCAGGTTTTTTTAGATGAAAATGTTCCTAATGTGTGTCTTATGTTGTATGCGGATGACCTGATACAGTGTTCGGATCTTGTAGGACGACTCCAGCGTCAGTTAGATGAACTTATAATAACTATTGTAAAATGGCAGGAATGAATGTTAACTTTGACAGAACTAAATTAATTGTATTTAGGAGTGGCGGTGTCATACGTAATGATGAACAGTGGTTCTTTAATGGTACAAGAATTGAAAAAGTAACATATTACAAGTATTTGGGTCTGATTTCTAGCTCCAGACTGAAGTGGACGAAAGGAGTAGAAACCCTGTCCCTTCAAGCCCAAAGGTTTCTCCAAAGATGGCATTTGGCCTGTTTGACAAAATGGTACTGCCAATACTCATGTATGCAGCTGAAGTTTGGGGGTATAACATTTATGACAATATCGAAAGAGTACAAACAAAATACTGCAAATTTATCCTTAGTGTATCCAGCAATACATGTAATGTCGCTGTCTTAGGAGAATGCGGACGTAAACCGCTGTATATTCACCATTTTGTAAAGTGTGTCAAATACTGGTTTAAACTCGTATGGACAACAGTAGACTTATAAAATCTGTTTATAATATGCTTCTTTGTCAAGAAGAACATGGAAAGCATAACTGGGTATCAGAAGTGAGACTGCTATTGCCTTGATATGGATTTGGTGAGGTACTTATATATCAGGGAGTTAATGATATAGATTTATTTATTAATGCCTTTTCTCAACGCCTATCAGATTGTGCAAATCAAGAATGGGTCAGTAGTATGAATGAAAATTTAAAGACATACTCTAAAGCTAAGGACATACTCTAAAGCTAAAGACATACTATTCTTATAAGATACTGTTAGCACCTGCAATCTATCTATATGTTATTACTATTAGAACATATTTGGTTGCTTGAAGTAAATTTAGATGTTCAGATCATGACTTAGCAATTGAAGTTGGAATACGTACAGGAATCCCAGTATACCTAAGAATTTGTCATTTTTGTTCACTTAATGAAGAAGAAGTTGTAGAAGACGAATTTCATTTCATCTGTGAATGCCCAGAATACCAGGAACTTAGAAGTCGATACCTTCCTAATGTTAACGCGACGAAGTCATATTTCGTGAATCTAATGAATAGAAAAAATCAAGATACTCTCCATACATTAAGTTGTTATATATACCATGCTCTGCTTCTGCGACGAACAATGTTAACTTTGTGTGACTGATGTACATATTTAACTCGTTATGTTCTTTTTGTTTTGTACCTTGGGCCTGAGGCCATTTGGTTATAAATAAACTAAACCTAAAGTATATGTACTGACAGGATTAACGTAAGTGTATGTACTGATCGGAAAAAGAGATAAATAATACATATGGGCAATATATGTACCACCTGATATTGTAATAATCTACCCACATCAACTTGGCAATTAGGTGTCGGGTGGTACTGTATGTAATCGACCGTCCACTTTCCGATGCTCTTGGCCCCGCCTAATACGGGCCGCTACGTGTCTTTCGCGGTAACATCATGGCGACGTCACTATTGGACCCATGACACCCACCTCCATACACTGAGCCGTACAAAGTCGACGGCGCTCTTCCGGTGTGCTCGGTTCCGACGCGATAACCTAATATTTGAGGCGCTACCTGGCTGATACGGGTTTCGGGGTGGACGTTGACGGAGCAAAGGTCTTGCACAAAAAAGGTAATCACGCCATTCTAGACACTTATTGAACCGTTCTAAGGGGAAACACGGATGACGACATCGGGCGTACGCACGCGTTAGGCAATCCGAACACACTGTAGGTCGGTACGCGCTGTTGGCGCTATGTTGGTCAGAGTGTATTAAATGCATTTAATTGTACGTGCTATATAAGGATATTTGAAGGGTGTAGGCGCTTATGTAGGTCCAAGTGCGTAATGTAGGCGCTATGTAGGGCAACGTGGACGGTGTCGGCGCTATGTAAGGGACTGTAGGCGCCATGCAGGATAAATTGCGCACGTTAGGCGCTATGTGGTCAATGTGTGTACTGTCCCTGTGTAGGTCATTGACGGCGATACGTACGGCAATGTGCGCGCTGTAGAGTGTAGGCGCTATATAGGCTTACATGCGTCTTGTAGGCGGTAAGTAAGTTATTGCAGGCTCTATTTAGGTCACTGTAGGAGCCAGTAGGGCAATGTGCGCAGAGTTGTAGCTTTATATGGCTATGTGCGCGCTGTAGGCGCGCTGTAGTCCAAATGCGTACTGTAGACGGTAAGTGGGTTACTGTAGGCGCTATTTAGGTCACTGTATGCGCTATGAGGATAATCGATAATAATTTAGACCAACGTGCTCATTAAAGCCATATTACATGCCTACAGGCCTCATGAAGGGCCCCGTTAACGCGTTGAAGATAGTTGATGGAACTGCAGGAACCGTGGTTTTGGCTCGTGACGTCACATAACTTAAATTAATATGCATTTTAAAGCCAAGAGCGATTGTCTCAATGTTAATGGTGCTATGAATTTTCTAGTTTTTATTTATTATGACAGGATATAACGCATAATAGCCGAGTAATAGACCCTTCTTCATATTATTTCATAAATAATTCAGATCGAGCTACAGTAGGAGCGGTAGTTTGAGCTTAGCGAAAACATGGCGACGGGAACTGTCCTCTCGCTTGTTCCTAATAATCCGTCCGCTGTACAGAGCGATAACGACTGATTTATTGTTCCTCACTGTACGTTAAATGTCCATTTCGCGAAGAGTATACCCGCAAATCTCATAGTAGTAATACTGTCAAAGCGTCAGAAGAAAGTCACATCAGCGAAGGGTACAGATACCTTCAACGAGGTGTATATATAACACATTTGGATATTTGTTTCCATCTTAACTTCCCGAAATCAAATTTTAGTGAGATCTCAATACTGACGCCCTTAAGAATTTGGAGTTTGACAGCCGATCAAACAGCGAAAGTGGCAAACCCATATGCATCATCTTTTGACACCGTAGATTTTCCTCATTAACAAACATCTTCACTGAACCGACTGACGTAATGATTGTGATTGGTGAAATGATGACAGCACGAGTCAGTGCATCTTTCAAAGCAGGCCAAGAACATGAAACGTGTAGGGTAGGCATTGGTAAGTACGCATTGTGGTGAAGACTATAACATTTTCGCCATAACAAACAAACGAACTGACAGATTTCTGAAATCGAAGATTTCCGTCATAATAATAATATGCTGATGCTCTTTTATCCAGAACCTTTGTAATCACAGGTAAAGCAATGTGTTATTGACATGACGAACATCATTTACTTATAATTTTATGTTTAAAATGTAAACTGCACTGATGATTTCAGTGTAAATTAATTGGTGAAATTTTTATCCTATGTTTTTGTGTGTTAAATCGCTGAAACAATCTCACCGAGGTAATTGTCGGTGTTGAAGACAGTGACGTTGTGGATGACGTAGTCGCCGCCGAGGTCCACGGTCCACTTGGCGTGGTTTCCGTCCCCCGCGGCAGGGTGAGCGCAAACATCCCGTTCGGTGTGTGTACCGTCAATGACCAACCCATCGACAGCCTGATAACTGTACAATATGAACCACTGTCCAGTCTGGTTGGTGGGCTTACCATTGGCTACGTTACCTGATAAAACAATACATATGATACATTGTGTGTAAGGTCAATGACCTTCCCATCGAAGGCCTGATCAAAATACAGTATGTCGTAGACCCCTTGCTGGTGGGTTTACCACGGGCCCAGTGGGTGGTGGGGGGGGGGGGGGGGGGGTGGGGGGGTTTGAAAGAATGAACCAAACTAGTGATCGCCGGAAGTTTCGGCTTAGTGTTTTGAGAGAGCATGGGAGGCGGTCGTGTGGGAACAGTGCACGGCCGTTTCACTGCTTCAGATTTTCAAACCGCTCACACGCAGTCAAATATTGTCGTGTCTTCTTTCATATACGTCTGTTTGATTCCATGACACGTGTAATATGTATAGTGATGTAGAATTTAGGCGATTATTCTATCTTCCCTCTTTTATAGCTATTTAAAAAGTGTTCTCCGCGTTCATGAAAACGAGCGATAATGAGAGAGAATCTAGGCTCACCCTGGGATTAGATCAGCTAATTTGTTTGACACCCAACAGATTACAAACAGACCGTACAGTCACTGGTGAAATCAAAAATTGCATTACTTTGACTATGAAAACTAATCATGGGAGCATCAATGGTAGAAACTTATACTTATTGGTTGTAGTAGGAGTGGGGACGGGGGGGGGGGGCGGTGGGAGGATCTAGTTTTCTTCTGTCAAAGTTAAAAGGAAACGAAAAAACTTAATTTTAATCATTTCAACCTCTGTACAGCTCTGTACAGCTGCAGTTAACTGCTTTACCAATGATTTATAACAGGATCATATCTATTGGCAGCTATTAAACTGTTAAATAAAAGCATAGACAAATTTGTTCTTACGCTTCAGTTGCATAGCCATCCTCAAAATGAAGTGTATGCAGACTATAAGGAGTATAACAGCCGCTAGAGGAGTCGGGTCACTATATTAATCTAACAGACTGCTGTAACTTTCGAGTTATAAGTCTCACCGGTGTATAAGTCACATCCGCTGATTTTGAGAAATATTTAGACTATAGCCATATAGCTGCTATAAGTCGCACTGTGCATCATGCCTTAAGGTAAGCCACCCATAATAGCAAGGTAAAAGAACTCTGTATTTGTGATTATTTTATGAAAGTATACCCAATTACACACCTTCTGGTGAATTTTTAGGATACTTTACCGTCCCGTTAAAAAAATATTCTCCATTTTCCAAGTATAGCCCCATCACAAAATGACCAAAACTTGACACCTACCACGAATATGTAATTTTGCTACAATTCAGCTCAATATTAAGTCATTATCATCAGTAATAGCTCTTTGGAAAGCTTAAGCCAAGTGCAATACAGCAATGATATTCAACAATGTAAATAGTAGCCACAAAAAATAACCGAATGGCAATAATAAAGTGCAGTTATGCAAAAACAGGACCGTTTTGCCAAAATTCGAAATCACCACCTTCACAAAATTGGCTATTATTTCATCAAAAATGAAAATTCTGACACCAAACCACGTTTAAAAACTTCTAAAAACATAGTTCTTGCAATAAAAATAAAGAAAAATACAGGTAGCCGTGCAAATTTTCCAAGAAACACGTCCTGAAACTTGAAAATGTTATTTAAGAAATATTTTTTGGAGCAGCTTATTTCACACCAATTATCAGTAATTTACGCCTTGTGCTCACATTTTAATAAATCTGGTTATATATAATGGTCTTCGATATAATTATGAAGCTTATTATGCGATGTTTATTTTACCTATGTCACCACTTTTTTTGCTGTGTTTTATTCGTGCTTTGTTTCATTAAGACTGCTTAAAATATCAGGGCTACAGCCCGCCGATGTTTGCTGATGTTTACCGAGGTCTGCTCAAAATCGCCGCGGCTCATTATGGGTGGCTTACCTTAAAAATATCTACAGATTAATCTGGTTTAAAAAAATGTATTTACAGGTTATTACAGTAAAAATTGATTTCTTTATTACTTGCTATAGTTGACTAAGCTATAGAATGTATTGATAAAGATATTTTATTGATGAAATCTCTGCAGAAATCATATTACCCCCTTAATGATTTGTTTCTGAGGTAAACATTTTGTACTTTTAAGATACACATTTTAAAATTGAGAATTATTAACCTGTATCAATAATGAATTAGTAGATCTATGACTATTGCTGTTTTGGTCATTACTATTAGCCAGACTCAATAACTGCAATGAAACTTGTGGGTTAAAAATCGATTTCCAAAATATAAAAAAATTGTGGAAATCTAAAGTCATCTGGAGCATCTATAGAGTCTGCTGCTTTCTTTAATTTATATTCCTTTGGTATGTAGATATGTAAATATCCAATGTTATACTATTATAATTACTTATTAAAGCATTATGCCGAGAACATTTTACCAGGTTTTATATTTCTAGATGATATGGCATATTGTGTGCAGGTAGTTGCATTTGCATCTTTTAGCCACTTTATTCTTTGATTGTCTCACTCCCTGCAAAGTAATATGATATTTTCAAACTGCCAGTTTTGCATCTGAGCTGTTTACCTTTTGCCAAACCTACCGTAGTTTATCATTTGAGTAGTCATTATCAAAGTATTACCACACATTGACAATTTAATGGTGGATAATGAGACCTGTGTCCTATATGTAACAAAGTGCACAATTGTCTTTACATGGATTCCTTGGATGGATTGCACTCACAATGTACGGTTAGTTGTTAATATTATCAGTAAGAAGAAATTATTAGCACGAGGGACACATTAGAAAAGAGACAAACAAAAATCTGGTAGTATTAAGTGTGCCCTGTGCTACATTCCCACTTCATAAACATATAATCTTTGTTTCAGAATGATTTCTCCGTGCTATTTACCGCCATGTCATATACTGTGGGTCTCGATCACTTCATTATGGTGCTATGTAAATTATTTTTTAATTGTTTGTATGTGCTAAATTGTTCATGGCAAATACTGATAATCATATTATGAACAACAACAAAAATTATACCATTCAGTGGTTGTATCCCTAGCTGGACCAGTATTTTCATATTTTACTTTTTAAGACAGTGTCTTTTTTATGCATGACTTAGTAATTTGTTGATGGCAATGTTACTTTTTCTAATCCTGTGCACAATTGTGATTTGACTAGCTAGAGGCAGTATACTTGGAATATAGCATACATATTATGTAATGTTATCCTGCAGGCATCTTTGTGTATTATATCCAACATAACAGACAGTTATGTGCCGGTCTATTTGATTAATATTGATAAAGTATCTATTCATTGTTATGATTTAAATTTGTATTTATTTTACAAATGGCCTATATAAGGCCATATCTATCAATAAAGTATCCTGTTCACCTTACCTGCTTTGTTATTTTCTGATTTCACACATACTTAGCAGTAGTATGTTTATATGTAGCTTGGTAAGTTTATCAGGATGTTTGAATTTAAAGAAATGTTCAAGCTAAGAAATCGAATCATTTTGATATTCAGAAATACTTTCTTTTTAGAAATAAAATACATCTCTTAGATGTATTTGTATAATGATATATACAATTTATGATGAATGCACTTATAGTTTACTGAACACAGTTCAAGTTCGTGTTCAAAAATCCCTATATGGATATGTGTGGTTAAAAATATTCTTTTTAACAAATTTAAATAAATAAGTGAATATATAGCCCACCTGATTCTGAGCCACCACTAAAATTTTAGTCTAATTATGTTGGTTTAAGTTTGCAGACTTATGACCTAGCAATATTGTAATCAATAACCCGTTTCGCCTAAATTGCCTTCATATCTTCTTTTTTCATAACTGCGTGTCCCATAGATCTATCTATATTGTCCTCTTTAAACGCTTTACAAATATTTGCCCAGATTAGTCCCGGGTATAAAAAGGTCATTATGATAATCCGCACCCAAACATTATATCAGTCCTGGTTAACATAATTTGTATGGCCCGAGTTGTTTCACGCACGGACGTGGTGTGCAAGCGTAGCATGACTTGCTGTAGTGAACCGCGGCCAGAAGGGCCCATGTGGGCGATAATAGGCATAATTGCACTAAAATCGACTTTCGTGTCCCGTAAAGGCTCACCGAAGTTATAATTGCCTGCAATTTTATGTTTTAGTGTCCAATCAACATGCAATCAACAATTTAAATCTGCGCGTAAATGTGGATAGAAATGCTGATCAGAATATATCTAAGTTTTATGCATCGAGAGTCTAATCTGTACAAAATGGCCTGTCCTGGCGATTTCGACCTGCATTTCAAGTGAGGAATACGGCTTTATAGACTGGGGAGCTCTCGGGAGCTCTTCCGGAATTTTTGATAGAGTAGTCTGTTATGATGTATTTCATGTTTTTGAAAAGCTAGGTTCGTCTTTAAAAATTGGAAATATTTTCAATTGAAAAAAATTGCCCTATTTGTTTACTTTTTCGCATTATCTTTTTAGTCGAGTTTGACTGGAAATTACTTTTCGTAGAGGGTCCATCGAAAGCATATAAAGAAACTGTTTGGATAACTGAAGTCGCATTCCCCAAAAGGATTTTTCAAAATGTTGATACCTTAGTGGAAATATAGACAAAAATTCAACACCACTGAAAGCCAATTTATCGAAGCGAGCACGTGTACGGCGAAAAAATGTAAAGACACGTGCGCATGCGTCGTCCAACCCCCCCTGCCACGGGCCATACTGCTTTGCCAGATACAGAACAATGTATTCTTTATGGCTATATCTGCTTCGTGTCTATATTGCAAACACATCGGTGATATTATGATTGCTAACTTCATATATTTACCAACAACTGCCGATTTATTTTGCATAGTAGTATAATATATTGCACTTTTAAGATAGATCCGGCTAAAAATACATGTTTACATTAACAAATTGCAGATTACAGACGCCTTTACCATGGCAGCTAGCATACTTCAGATGATTATCTCTAATGGTCACCTATCATACCTGTGCCCGATGGAATGAAAATGCCTAAGAGCTTGGACGATTAACTTTAGGGAGGATTAATCCCCAGTGGCGGATCCCGTTTGGGGAGGGGGGGGGCATAAGGGGTACGTGCCCCCTTTTACGACGTAACAAAGCCAGTTAAGTCCATTTTGGCGGCATTTACACGTTGAAATGATACAAATATGCACCCCTTTTTCAGAATCGTGCCCCCCCCCCCTTTGGCAAAATCCTGTGTCCGCAACTAATCCCAGCGAAGTCGGTATGCCCAGATTCACTTTTTCATGGCAGGGGGTGAAATTTAACAGTAACTTTTATAACCAGTAATGTCTATGCCTCTTTGGTGAATTGGCATACTAGGCCAGACTCGAAAAATAACTCTAGGTTGGAATGGCTGTATGGACGTATTTAACAGATTTTAAGGTCAAAGCGAGCAGGCGTCAAACATGGTTAAAAAATGCGGGATATATGTCATGTAGGTTTGCCCAAAATGTCGTTGACTGGAATAGGCGGCCATTCCATACCTATCTCTTCAGACTGGTAAGCCCAATGTATGCCAGTTCACAACATGTTATCCATGTGTTTCCCATGGAACAGGTGGCAAACTAGGTATAACCTTCGATGTTCCCAAGACTATCTTCGTGCAGAACCCGGAGGGGGGGGGGGATGTGGTGACTGAAACTTTGAAAGTATGCGTTTAAAGCACAGCGGGTTTACCGGGAAAAATGATTTAACCCCATTGAGTCTGCATGGAACTGCGACATACAGAGGGTCAACGAAAAAATACCCCCCCGCGAGCGGGTTTTGGAAGTGAAAAAGGTGGGGCTTTAAAGCGGAAACCGCCCAAACCCAGCGATGTATTAAGTACCCACTCCCTCCGGGGCACAGAATTCGCCTTATTCACGGAATTGCCATATTGACGCAAAATGAGGCTGTGCCTGCAAACACAAACTGCGTGACTCGCCCAACACGTGAAATCTAATGGGAGACACTGTTGCAGGTTCGCTGCGAAATAGCTCCCGGGTGATTTCAGTAATGACATTACCGATTTCAGGCAGATGAAAAGGGTTTGTGTGTGTGTTCTGGAGCAAGTACATGTGAAAAAGGAGGGTCTTTTGGGGCGAGTATACTTGAAAAAAAGTGGAGTATTTCCCGCGGCATGCAGCAAGGGTCAATTGGCATGAAAGCCCCTCATATTTTTTAACTCGCTTTCCACGTCAGCTGAAATCTTTGTGCTGTGACATATTAGTCTATGGACCTACTATTGTTTTTGCTTTTATTATGAGTATTTTTATTGTATTGAGTGAGTATTGAGTATTGAGTAAATCCTATGACCCGGACATTCTTTGCCTACTACTCATATGATAGACCCACGTGAAATGGCACAATAGGCCTATAGCCTTACAGGCTGGAAGTGCCGTTAAACCCAAATCAAACCACATGAAAACTTGTGCACACAAGCGTTGTTGAATCCCGTGTTTTAACTGGGGGGATATTATGCTGGGTTTATGGAATTATGCTGACATATTTTATTTCATGAAAGGACCAATGTGGCAATAATTCTACCCCCCCCGCCCCCCACCCCCACCCCCTCCATGCACGTATTGATTGACTATGCCTGTGCCGTTGCATGAACTAATCTTAAAACAGTGATGACCACTTTTATGGGAGAATATGGTTGTTGCACGAAATGCAGGGAAAAAATTAACTGCACCCATCGAGAATTGAACGCACGACCCCAGTATCGAAAGGTAAAACGCTCTACCGACTGAGCTACGAAGTCTTCAACGTTACGCAATGCGTTTCAGTGCGTCATATTTTACCTCCAGCAACCATTCCCTGCAAAGTTTGTAATAAGAACACCATTAACGTTTGATTTAATCTACCGTTAACTTTCCAAGAGACAAATCAACGTATGGACCTTAGCTATCTTCCACTAAGCAGATAAGCTCTGTTGAAGCGATAGCATCCCACTGCTGGTTGGGGATACCCCCAGCTAGAGGGGGTCAAACGTTCCGTGTGGCATAGGCTTACACGTTCGGCTATTGTCAAATGTGCTCGAAAAAGATTAACATATGCAGAAATAGGTCTTATTTGTTAATTAGTTTGAACAATAAAGACCTGACAGACTAAATAGTGACCATTGATGGCACGAGAGAAAGGCCCTTGTGCCACTCACCATGGCCACACATATGCACTAGGCAGATCAATACAAAGTGGTCTAGTGGGACTGTTCTGAGATACCTAGCCGTTCGCGCGCAAAAACTTGCAGGTATAGCCTCGTTCTCGCGTGGGAATTCCCAACATGTGAATAAGGCGAATAGGGGGCTAGGCACCTCTCTACCATGACACTTCTCATTGTCGCGATATGATCTTTAGAGGTCAATATAAAGGGTCCTACATTCTGTGGTTGAAGATCTACATATCGATGTACCTATATTCGGCACAATTAAAAACGGTATTGTGTAGGACATTACGTTAGAGAGCTCTCAAGAAAGAGTTCGCGTCTTCTATAATACGTCACCCATATCCCAAAATTGCCATTCCAGTATTTAGTCATATAAATTGTACATGGGTGCGATGAGGCATACATAACACCTTGGTCTAAATTATATATCATTATTTTGTGATAGCTGAAGTTAAAAATGTAGACCTGTGACGTTGCCACGGGGGAGGGCGCGTTAGTCTGGTGTAAGCGAACCGGATGTTGACTGGTTCTGACCATGGGTAGGGGGACGGGGGTGGAGGGGGGGGGGCTGCACCCCCAGCCAGACTACCGGTCTATAGTAAATCGACCACTTGCCTCAAATCATGTTCAGACACAACATTAAAATAAATTAATATGTGTGTTATTATGTTAATATATCATTTGATGAAACCACAACATCAATGTATCTGGTACACCGGCTATGGAGGTAGGCGGTTTCTACTAGTTGACACCCTTATCGACTCTTACCTATCTGACAGGCCTCGCCGCTCCAGGTGAACAGACCAGGACTGTCCTGGGCACACTCTCCCGGACATACTCCCGTGTTCGGATCACAGGTGGCGCCACCGGCACAGTGACACCGGAACTCACAGGCCGAATTGTTCCCGAACAGACACGAAGCTGGTTGGGGAAAGAAACTTAGTGTGAGACATAAACAAGCGTTCTTTTGGTTAACAACAAAAAGCTTTTATTTCAAATTGCGCAATAATGACGGCGAACCCAGCACACCGCGCTGGGATGGGCGAGACTGGTTCGGGCAGCTTTACCTGTGACTACTATTATCATACGCCAGGTTGAGGTGTTGGGCTCATATCGTAGAAGTTCAAAAAAGTAGGCATTGTAATATAGAACCACAAGGTATGGTAAATTTTGTGTTAAACATGGTGACTATCTTTTCGAATATCATTTTACTCTGGTGTGTATATTACATGCTTCAAGTCGGGATAAGAGACGGGCTATATACACGTTACCCCACGTCCCAAAAACTGTGTAAGAATATTTGGCAGTAAAAACGAAAACATCATCACGAACTTCGCCATTTTTGTTTACGAAGCATTTCACTCATTTCTGTCATCGCTGTAGCTGACGTTTTTATATAGGCATGTATGTCACCTATTTGAATATTGTATTGAAGAGGGCGTTGTGCCCAAATACTGAACAAACATTTTAGTTACGGGTTAGGTGCGTGCGCATTCACGCGGCATGCCGATTGTATCGTGCACCGGACGTGAACAGTGTGCGCATTCCATTGGAACAGGCATAACCCTATCGGCACACCCAGAATTGCCCGGGCGGGATACCGATCTTGGCCCAAAGAAAAAAGGGCGCTGTGTCATGCCCCAAGGGGTGAGTACTATTATATCAATCTGGTGGCGGTGGGGGGGGGGGGGGGGTCGCCGGCCCCCCGGAATGCCTGAGAGAGCGGACATTTGTGAGAAAAAAGATATCCCTATATAGTGGATATTTTAAAACTTGCGACTAGGGGGGTGGCAGGGCTCTGAAAATGTCTACAAAAGGGGGCCAAGTGTTTTTTGCGTTTTTTCGTTTCACTGTGAACTGCAAATGAGGAAAATAATTCTTCGTGAACTGGAGATGGCGTATTAGCCGACCATTGTGATCAAATGATTTCATTTATCCTGAACTGGGAATTTTGATTAAATAACCGGGAATCGGGAAACCGTCAATTTGTATAATGTATTCGCTCTCATTATTGTACGCAGGGAGTTTAATCGTTTAATTCACCGTCAACTGTGAATAAAGAAATGGCTTATTCATGATCTTTGAACATGATTCCCATTGCCGCCCGCCCCCCTGTCTCCCCCACACATAGAGCGGGTCAACGGAAAAAAATCAAGAAAAAGAGCTTCACCGCTCAACCACCCCAAACCCAGCAATGTATTAAGTACCCTCCCTCCCTGCGATCAAAGTGGTCGGTCTACAATACTCAATATTGCTTGGCAGACTAGTCAACAGTAGATCTCTCGCTTGGCAAACACTCAAAACGCCAGTCATGCATGTCGTGTGTGTGTGTGCGTGTGTGGGAGGGGGGGGGGGGGAGGGGCGGAGGGCATGTGTCATACTGTCACATATTGGTCGTCATTTAGTACTGTCGTGGTAGAATTTCAACAAAACAATAAACGGTCAGATTCGTTTACGTTGAATTTTCCCCGATCTCACTGTGTCGAAGATGTATAACGGAGTCGACCAATCAATATTATAAGCTAACGTACTTTAAGCTTTGAGTAGGCCTACAGAAAATGCTAAAAAGTCAAGGCGAATGGGCCCTGCCTCCAGCCAGAAGCCAGAAGAAAAATCGTCGTCAGAATACAATAAAACATGACTATTGATGATGCAGGGACCGTTGAATATGCTATGGTTGATAACTACATAACCACTATATCAGTACCAAGTAGTTTCATATCATACGTATATCAAACTATAGAGAAATAGTCCCTGTGACATTCAATCTATATATATTGGCGTACAGCGTGTATGAGCTTAGATATGTTTGTAACACTCACCGTCAGCTGGTCTTCTAGACACTTGTATGAAAACCATGACCAATAGAGAGAATCGAACTATTAAATACGCCATGGTCAAAAACTCAACTATCTTGGTGTCTCAACGCCGGCGGTAAAGCAGTAGATGTATATATAACCTCCAACCAACGAGTAAGAGCAACTTCTTTGCAATGGCGACGCGACCGAGTGAGTTTGCACGAGGAAGTTTTTACCCTGTAAACACAAAATCCAGCACCAAGTGAGCCGAGTTCCAGGCGCAGCTATAACAGAATAGCCCTGATACACCGCTCGCATACGCGCTGGTACCCGATGCGCTAGATAGCCAAGACGTACTAACCACATGAGACCAGGAATCGGTGAGGGTATCCGTGCATCGTATAGCTATTTGCCCTTATCAATAAATCACCTACCAACCAAAGTGATCAAAAGTAATTCCACCAGTGTGGAACTTTTCTTGCGTTGTCTTCTATTCGCCAAAACGTATTCTCGACGTCGTGCTATTTAGTGCATTTTTAAAATGCAATTTGCCGATAAGGGCAAATAGCTACAAGATGCACAGACAATATCCACTAATTCCTGGTCTCATGTGGGTTCTACTCCATGGCTCTCTCGCGCGCGAGAAAACAAGACATTATGCGGTGACACGCCAGTGTAAAACCCAGAGAGGGTTGAATCCAGGTGGACGGAGCGTGGTGACAGGACTCGTGTCGTCAGTGTGAACACCAGAGAGGGTTGAATCCGGGTGGACGGAGCACGGTGACACGACTCCTGTCGTCAGTGTGAACACCACAGAGGGTTGAATCCGGGTGGACGGAGCGCGGTGACACGACTTGTGTCATCAGTGTGAACACCAGAGAGAGTTGAATCCGGGTGAACGGAGCGCGGTGACACGACTCGTGTCGTCAGTGTGAACACCAGAGAGGGTTGAATCCGGGTGGACGGAGCGCGGTGACACGACACGTGTCGTCAGTGTGAACACCAGAGAGGGTTGAATCCGGGTGGACGGAGCGCGGTGACAGGACTCGTGTCGTCAGTGTGAACACCAGAGAGGGTTGAATCCGGGTGGACGGAGCGCGGTGACACGACTCGTGTCGTCAGTGTGAACACCAGAGAGGGTTGAATCCGGGTGGACGGAGCGCGGTGACAGGACTCGTGTCGTCAGTGTGAACACCAGAGAGGGTTGAATCCGGGTGGACGGAGCGCGGTGACACGATTCGTGTCGTCAGTGTGAACACCAGAGAGGGTTGAATCCGGGTGGACGGAGCACGGTGACACGACTCCTGTCGTCAGTGTGAACACCACAGAGGGTTGAATCCGGGTGGACGGAGCGCGGTGACACGATTCGTGTCGTCAGTGTGAACACCAGAGAGGGTTGAATCCGGGTGGACGGAGCGCGGTGACACGACTCGTGTCGTCAGTGTGAATACCAGAGAGGGTTGAATCCGGGTGGACGGAGCGCGGTGACACGATTCGTGTCGTCAGTGTGAACACCAGAGAGGGTTGAATCCGGGTGGACGGAGCGCGGTGACACGACTCGTGTCGTCAGTGTGAACACCAGAGAGGGTTGAATCCGGGTGGACGGAGCGCGGTGACACGATTCGTGTCGTCAGTGTGAACACCAGAGATGGTTGAATCCGGGTGGACGGAGCGCGGTGACACGACTCTTGTCGCCAGTGTGAACACCAGAGAGAGTTGAATCCGGGTGGACGGAGCGCGGTGACAGGACTCGTGTCGTCAGTGTGCACACCAGAGATGGTTGAATCCGGGTGGACGGAGCGCGGTGACACGACTCGTGTCGTCAGTGTGCACACCAGAGATGGTTGAATCCGGGTGGACGGAGCGCGGTGACACGACTCGTGTCGTCAGTGTGCACACCAGAGATGGTTGAATCCGGGTGGACGGAGCACGGTGACACGATTCGTGTCGTCAGTGTGAACACCAGAGAAGGTTGAATCCGGGTGGACGGAGCGCGGTGACACGACTCGTGTCGTCAGTGTGCACACCAGAGATGGTTGAATCCGGGTGGACGGAGCGCGGTGACACGACTCGTGTCGTCAGTGTGAACACCAGAGAGGGTTGAATCCGGGTGGACGGAGCGCGGTGACACGACTCGTGTCGTCAGTGTGAACACCAGAGAAGGTTGTATCCGGGTGGACGGAGCACGGTGACACGACTCGTGTCGTCAGTGTGAACACCAGAGAGGGTTGAATCCGGGTGGACGGAGCGCGGTGACACGACTCGTGTCATCAGTGTGAACACCACAGAGGGTTGAATCCGGGTGGACGGAGCGCGGTGACACGATTCGTGTCGTCAGTGTGAACACCAGAGATGGTTGAATCCGGGTGGACGGAGCGCGGTGACACGACTCGTGTCGTCAGTGTGAACACCAGAGATGGTTGAATCCGGGTGGACGGAGCGCGGTGACACGACTCGTGTCGTCAGTGTGAACACCAGAGATGGTTGAATCCGGGTGGACGGAGCACGGTGACACGACTCCTGTCGTCAGTGTGAACACCACAGAGGGTTGAATCCGGGTGGACGGAGCGCGGTGACACGATTCGTGTCGTCAGTGTGAACACCAGAGATGGTTGAATCCGGGTGGACGGAGCACGGTGACACGACTCGTGTCGTCAGTGTGAACACCAGAGAGGGTTGAATCCGGGTGGACGGAGCGCGGTGACACGACTCGTGTCGTCAGTGTGCACACCAGAGATGGTTGAATCCGGGTGGACGGAGCGCGGTGACACGACTCGTGTCGTCAGTGTGAACACCAGAGAGGGTTGAATCCGGGTGGACGGAGCGCGGTGACACGACTGGTGTCGTCAGTGTGAACACCAGAGAAGGTTGAATCCGGGTGGACGGAGCGCGGTGACACGATTCGTGTCGTCAGTGTGAACACCAGAGAGGGTTAAATCCGGGTGGACGGAGCGCGGTGACACGATTCGTGTCGTCAGTGTGAACACCAGAGAAGGTTGAATCCGGGTGGACGGAGCGCGGTGACACGACTCGTGTCGTCAGTGTGAACACCAGAGAGGGTTGAATCCGGGTGGACGGAGCGCGGTGACACGACTCGTGTCGTCAGTGTGAACACCAGAGATGGTTGAATCCGGGTGGACGGAGCGCGGTGACACGACTCGTGTCGTCAGTGTGAACACCAGAGATGGTTGAATCCGGGTGGACGGAGCGCGGTGACACGACTCGTGTCGTCAGTGTGAACACCAGAGATGGTTGAATCCGGGTGGACGGAGCGCGGTGACACGACTCGTGTCGTCAGTGTGAACACCAGAGAGGGTTGAATCCGGGTGGACGGAGCGCGGTGACACGACTCGTGTCGTAAGTGTGAACACCAGAGAAGGTTGTATCCGGGTGGACGGAGCGCGGTGACACGACTCGTGTCGTCAGTGTGAACACCAGAGAAGGTTGAATCCGGGTGGACGGAGCGCGGTGACACGACTCGTGTCGTCAGTGTGAATACCAGAGAGGGTTGAATCCGGGTGGACGGAGCGCGGTGACACGACTCGTGTCGTCAGTGTGAATACCAGAGAGGGTTGAATCCGGGTGGACGGAGCGCGGTGACACGACTCGTGTCGGCAGTGTGAATACCAGAGAGGGTTGAATCCGGGTGGACGGAGCGCGGTGACACGATTCGTGTCGTCAGTGTGAACACCAGAGTGGGTTGAATCCGGGTGGACGGAGCGCGGTGACACGACTCGTGTCGTCAGTGTGAACACCAGAGATGGTTGAATCCGGGTGGACGGAGCACGGTGACACGACTCCTGTCGTCAGTGTGAACACCAGAGAAGGTTGAATCCGGGTGGACGGAGCGCGGTGACACGACTCGTGTCGTCAGTGTGAACACCAGAGAAGGTTGAATCCGGGTGGACGGAGCGCGGTGACACGACTCGTGTCGTCAGTGTGAACACCACAGAGGGTTGAATCCGGGTGGACGGAGCGCGGTGACACGACTCGTGTCGTCAGTGTGAACACCAGAGATGGTTGAATCCGGGTGGACGGAGCACGGTGACAAGACTCGTGTCGTCAGTGTGCACACCAGAGATGGTTGAATCCGGGTGGACGGAGCGCGGTGACACGACTCGTGTCGTCAGTGTGAACACCAGAGAGGGTTGAATCCGGGTGGACGGAGCGCGGTGACACGACTCGTGTCGTCAGTGTGAACACCAGAGATGGTTGAATCCGGGTGGACGGAGCACGGTGACAAGACTCGTGTCGTCAGTGTGCACACCAGAGATGGTTGAATCCGGGTGGACGGAACACGGTGACAAGACTCGTGTCGTCAGTGTGCACACCAGAGATGGTTGAATCCGGGTGGACGGAGCGCGGTGACACGACTCGTGTCGTCAGTGTGAACACCAGAGAGGGTTGAATCCGGGTGGACGGAGCACGGTGACACGACTCGTGTCGTCAGTGTGCACACCAGAGATGGTTGAATCCGGGTGGACGGAGCACGGTGACAAGACTCGTGTCGTCAGTGTGCACACCAGAGATGGTTGAATCCGGGTGGACGGAGCGCGGTGACACGACTCGTGTCGTCAGTGTGAACACCAGAGAGGGTTGAATCCGGGTGGACGGAGCGCGGTGACACGACTCGTGTCGTCAGTGTGAACACCAGAGAAGGTTGTATCCGGGTGGACGGAGCACGGTGACACGACTCGTGTCGTCAGTGTGAACACCAGAGATGGTTGAATCCGGGTGGACGGAGCGCGGTGACACGACTCGTGTCGTCAGTGTGAACACCAGAGATGGTTGAATCCGGGTGGACGGAGCGCGGTGACACGACTCGTGTCGTCAGTGTGAACACCAGAGATGGTTGAATCCGGGTGGACGGAGCGCGGTGACACGACTCGTGTCGTCAGTGTGAACACCAGAGATGGTTGAATCCGGGTGGACGGAGCGCGGTGACACGACTCGTGTCGTCAGTGTGAACACCAGAGAGGGTTGAATCCGGGTGGACGGAGCGCGGTGACACGACTCGTGTCGTCAGTGTGAACACCAGAGAAGGTTGTATCCGGGTGGACGGAGCGCGGTGACACGACTCGTGTCGTCAGTGTGAACACCAGAGAAGGTTGAATCCGGGTGGACGGAGCGCGGTGACACGACTCGTGTCGTCAGTGTGAATACCAGAGAGGGTTGAATCCGGGTGGACGGAGCGCGGTGACACGACTCGTGTCGTCAGTGTGAACACCAGAGAGGGTTGAATCCGGGTGGACGGAGCGCGGTGACACGACTCGTGTCGTCAGTGTGAACACCAGAGAAGGTTGTATCCGGGTGGACGGAGCGCGGTGACACGACTCGTGTCGTCAGTGTGAACACCAGAGAAGGTTGAATCCGGGTGGACGGAGCGCGGTGACACGACTGGTGTCGTCAGTGTGAACACCAGAGAGGGTTGAATCCGGGTGGACGGAGCGCGGTGACACGACTCGTGTCGTCAGTGTGAATACCAGAGAGGGTTGAATCCGGATGGACGGAGCGCGGTGACACGACTCGTGTCGTCAGTGTGAATACCAGAGAGGGTTGAATCCGGGTGGACGGAGCGCGGTGTCACGACTCGTGTCGTCAGTGTGAACACCAGAGAAGGTTGAATCCGGGTGGACGGAGCGTGGTGACACGACTGGTGTCGTCAGTGTGAACACCAGAGAGGGTTGAATCCGGGTGGACGGAGCGCGGTGACACGATTCGTGTCGTCAGTGTGAACACCAGAGATGGTTGAATCCGGGTGGACGGAGCACGGTGACACGACTCGTGTCGTCAGTGTGAATACCAGAGAGGGTTGAATCCGGGTGGACGGAGCGCGGTGACACGATTCGTGTCGTCAGTGTGAACACCAGAGATGGTTGAATCCGGGTGGACGGAGCGCGGTGACACGACTCGTGTCGGCAGTGTGAATACCAGAGAGGGTTGAATCCGGGTGGACGGAGCGCGGTGACACGATTCGTGTCGTCAGTGTGAACACCAGAGAGGGTTGAATCCGGGTGGACGGAGCGCGGTGACACGACTCGTGTCGTCAGTGTGAACACCAGAGATGGTTGAATCCGGGTGGACGGAGCGCGGTGACACGACTCGTGTCGTCAGTGTGAACACCAGAGAAGGTTGAATCCGGGTGGACGGAGCGCGGTGACACGACTCGTGTCGTCAGTGTGAACACCAGAGAAGGTTGTATCCGGGTGGACGGAGCGCGGTGACACGACTCGTGTCGTCAGTGTGAACACCAGAGAAGGTTGAATCCGGGTGGACGGAGCGCGGTGACACGACTCGTGTCGTCAGTATGAAGACCAGAATGGGTTGATTCCGGGTGGACGGAGCACGGTGACACGACTCCTGTCGTCAGTGTGAACACCAGAGAGGGTTGAATCCGGGTGGACGGAGCGCGGTGACACGATTCGTGTCGTCATTGTGAACACCAGAGATGGTTGAATCCGGGTAAACAGAGCGCGGTGACACGACTCGTGTCGTCAGTGTGAACACCTGAGAGGGTTGAATCCGGGTAGGCGGAGCACGGTGACACGACTCGTGTCGTCAGTGTGAACACCAGAGAGAGTTGAATCCGAGTGGACGGAGCGCGGTGACACGACTCGTGTCGTCAGTATGAAGACCAGAATGGGTTGATTCCGGGTGAACGGAGCGCGGTGACACGACTCGTGTCGTCAGTGTGAACACCAGAGAGAGTTGAATCCGAGTGGACGGAGCGCGGTGACACGACTCATGTCGTCAGTGTGAAGACCAGAATGGGTTGATTCCGGGTGGACGGAGCGCGGTGACACGACTCGTGTCGTCAGTATGAAGACCAGAATGGGTTGATTCCGGGTGGACGGAGCGCGGTGACACGACTCGTGTCGTCAGTGTGAACACCAGAGAGAGTTGAATCCGAGTGGACGGAGCGCGGTGACACGACTCATGTCGTCAGTGTGAAGACCAGAATGGGTTGATTCCGGGTGGACGGAGCGCGGTGACACGACTCGTGTCGTCAGTACGCAAGCTGGTTAGGGCCATCTAAGTTTGCCTTTATAAGGCTACGTGTTTTCCGCTTGTCAGCCCGGATCAAATATTCAAACCCGGAGTAAATTCTTTCAACGGCGACTAAATGATTAAAACCGAGATTAAGAAATTTAATTGTTTTCGTGATCCGTGACCTCCGTTTCACTTGTGACGCGAATATTTAGAGTTTAAATGACTTGGAGTTCGTGCTTTTTATAGTTCCAATGTAACTCATCGGTAAATCTAAGCTTAACTTGCACATGTTTTAAGAATATGTACTGTTATGTCTATATGTATTTTGGGCGTGATGGACTTGAAAGCTCAATAAACTCACGCTCATAAAGACACCAAGTGTTTTTTATTTTAAGGATGCTCAGCATACATCATCCCACCTACTCGAAACTAAGACAGCGGCGCATGAGGTGAAATGGTGGTGTTTTAGGTATCCTATGCGCTCATTGAATTTAAATTAGACCAAGAAACTCCCGGGACAATCAAATGGGGATAGACCAAACCTTTCATTTATTTATGATTGTGCATGTGTAAGTATTACCTGAATGCGAGATGAAGCGATAATAAATTTCTATTAACTCGACCCCACCGCCGTCTGCCATTTCCTTCACGATGATGACATACGAAGTGTTCACGAAGTGTTTTGGTTTTCAAAACCACGCCTTTACATCGACAAAACATACATTTGCACACCGTATGCCATGCCTTCTGGTGGTCATGACAAACCAAACATTCACATGTTATTTCAAGGCCTCTCTCGGTCACGATAAACCAAGCATTCACACCATCTGCCAAGCATCTGCCTATTACAATTATGCGCTCTCACAGGCATCACATGGTCTGCCAAGCCATCTTGCGCTCATGACAAACTAAGAATTCACGTCGTCTGCCCAAACCCTCTCACGCTCATGACAAACAAGGATTTCATATCGTTTGCAAACGACGGTCAATCTTAATTCTTCTGCCAATCCCTTTCATGCTCACGATAAACAAAGCATTCACATCGTTACGTGCGAAACGAGATTGATTGTATCTTGTCATATTAAGCTATTTCGGAATAAAAGGGCAATTTCGTGACAATTCGTTTGGCGAACACCAGAACATTTCAACTGTTATACTGCCAATGTCATAATCTGTCACATTATGGCGTACACATCCTTTTGAATTACTAATGTTATACATGAATTCAAGTCCGCTTATTTTATAAGGGAATCTTAGGAATTTTAGTTCTGTGATCCGAGATGAGATGCCCCTCTTACCCGCCCCCACCCCCCTCTTAAAACTGGAACCAAACAATGTAAACCTGTATTGCTGATATGTGCTGGGCGTTAACATGTCTCCTTGTTTCTTTGGTTTGATTCGCATGCAACGTTCGAAGTAAAATGTTTAGCGCTTACAAGCCTTGTGGTAGTCACCTCCTTTACGCCATATACGTATATATATATAAATCAGGATATCGTGACCAAGAAACGTCAGGCGGAGCTAGGCAACAATGAGGCTACATAGACCACGTCGCTGATCGTAGTTCCAATTTTGCCATCGTGAGGCGCTACTACATGCGCAATGCATTCTGGGTATTATTTGGGTCTTTCCGAGATGTCAAGATGGCGTCGTCGCCTAACAACGTATTTTGTACCCATATAAACATGATATAGTGTTATCTATGTAACGGAAAAGTTACATAATCTGAATGTAAGTTAGATATGCTCATTAATTTTATGCATGCCTTGCCAATAACGTGGAAATATGGTATTTATCTTTATAGAAAAAGCCAATATAACACCAAAATATTTCCCATAACTCTTTGCGTCAGTCTCGATTTTTCCAAGATGGCGTATAATTGCGAAGTCGTGTATGGGCCAGTTAAAGCTATAACTACAATTCTTATGTGCGTGACATCATGTTTCATTGTTTTATGCAATGTCGCTATGGCAACAATTGCCGATTACAAGGGCAGCAGGGCGGTTCGGGTCAGAATACGGCTTAACATGACCACCAACTCGTCATAATGGCAGCTATACCCAAGTTCAGTCCAACGGTGACTTTCTTCCGGAATAAATTCCACATAATGCATGCCTGGTCCTCTAAAACATGTCTCAACTTAGCCTTTGCTAGTTCCCGTCCCACATTGTCCATTAATGAGACATATGAACGTGATTCAGACACATTTTGCCGCTCTCGCTTTCCTAGACGACAAAATCACGTCCACACCTTAGCGGCCATGATAGGAGAGGCATGTCGCGGCATGTCTGAACCATTGCTAACGACCGCATGTAAATTTCCTGTAACTTAGGGATCTGATATCAGCTGTAGCAACACCTTATCCAGTATAACGGACCTAATCATTAAGACCTGCTAGTCTACGTGGCAATGTTCAGACAGTCGTCAACCCCTGGTAGCACGTTAGGAGTCTCTCAGTCGAAAGATTTGTCGTATTATTGATAGATTCGGCAATCTTAGGTGTCGATTCGGGGATGACTGATTTGGCTACTATATGCAAGCATATGTGATGTACACTTCCACCTAACCATTAAGTATGCATATACTTGATAATCTGTTTATTGCTAATTAGTAATCGCTACAACCATCGTTGTTATTGTCGGACCCATCTGGGACCACAAGATAGGATTAGCGGCAAGCTCCCCGAACGGTGGCGCTACGGAAACTCCGCGTTTACCGCTGCTGTCGGCCGTGCAAAAAACTGAAGAATAAAACATAAACATAACGAGCTATGTGTATTTAATACAGCAAAAAACACCTTGTACCTTTTCAAAAAAGTTATAATTGTAACTCAACTCTTCCTATCATCACCTGATACAGCGTGTTATTAGGCTTAGGCTGGGTCCCAGGCACTAATTTGTAGAAATGCGTGGCGCATTTTTCCTATCAATTTGCGCAGCGCCGCCCTGGCGAGCGAGTGTGAAAATGCATTGAGGAAGTAGGCGACAACAAAGATATAATGGAGCCTTAGCGGAGTGAGTCGAAGGCAGGGAGCGGCCTAGTGGCCGTGCGGGCTGACAGGGCTCGTTAGGGCAGGTACGGCGAAGTCACTGTCACCTCAGCAAGGGTGGAATGTTATACCTCGGCTTATGCCAAACAAGGCATTCTCGTCAGTTTGTGGTTTGGGCCCAGGATGTTCCGTATAGCTTGGCAAACATTTGGCTAGAGAGACTCCTTGAAGGACGCCCCGATCTGAAGTTTTTTCATATGCAATGTGTGCATGTTTGCGTGGGGAGCGCAAGCAGGAGTAATGGGTTTGGGTGTGCCATAGTGAAAATGGGCCTCATATTTAACATCAATCGGCACTACCGTTTTAGAATGTATATCTAATATGAAACAAAAATAAAATAAAATAACAGCTTGACAAACAGTAAACTATGCAGTTATGACTTATCCAGATTGGTGCTTTTTCTAGCCCAATGTTAACCTACTTTCATGCCCGCCAAATTAGTCAACATAAGAGCGAAAGAGCGAGAGGGAGAGACAGGTAGAGACAGGGGCAGGGGCGGGGAAGACGTGTGATATCACAAGAGAATATTTATGTGTGTAACCCTCACCGTCAACTGATCTTCTGGACGCCTGTATGATAACTACGACTCATAGAGAGGAGCGAACCATGGCAAAAGGAGACCAAGGCACTTCTAACAGAAGGAACGCATGGCTGGCTGCCAATACCTCTTTTAGAACTGAGGTTATTCTGTCTCCAAGAGACCACACAAGGTGGCAGCACTTCACTAATCGAGAACCCCAGTTGGAGTCTCCTAGAATTGGGCTGGCTGGTTCCACGCCCAAATGTTATAAATGTCACTACGGGAGCAATATAAGTATTTTATATTCACAAGCAAGTATAATATAGGCATTCCAGATAGTGTCATCGTCAGTTACTGTAAAATTAAGCATAACATTCAAATTGAACCGCAGCCGCTTCCTCTACGATTTTCCGAACTACCTACTGTTTGATTAACGACGTCATAACCACCGTTATTCTGTTTAAGAACCCATTCCATGAATTGAAGGTCAGATTTTATTATTCAAGCGCGTATATTTCTGGTTTAGACAATCGCGTCGCTTGCTCAACCGTCGGTCTGTTGCTAGTCTCCAATTCTGCAAGCCTAAATCGCAGAAACTCTAAGCTGGTAGAAGTATACAAGCGAAGTTGGGGCCGCGGAACCAGGGTATAGAAAGCTAGGGCGCGTGTGTGACGTATGAGTATTCGAATGCGTTTGATCAGTTTGAGGCTGAGCAATCCTGGAGCTTATCATAAGTGAGCTTGTAGCGCGGTGAGCAGACATTGGCACGACCAGACAGGGTCAAAGTTTACTATCTAAGCTATTATGTTCACAACATTTGCCACGTTGTTCAAATTTTATCCGATGACATGTAGAAATGGGCAAAATAAGGTACCATCCTTGGGAGAATGTTCTTTGGTTGGTCCACATGGTCCCAGAAGTGTAAACGTATGTGTCCTAATAGTATGGTAACGCCGAATAAAACGTATTATCTTAAAGCCGCTTTTCGAACTTTTCCCGCTAAATCTACACCCAGGATATATATATATATCACAATTTGCAGAAAACTCGATCGCCTCATTCTATAAATTCAGAAATCTAATAAACATCGCCGTTTTGTCTGTGATGTGGCAAACGTGGCTATCCTGAGTCACAGCGGAACTGTCGCGGCACTGCTACTTATAACAAAGCATCGAGAAGCCAAAAAACTGATGACGTTCACCACTAAGTTGAAAACCTGTGGAAAATTGCTATCACGGGGCCAAGAGACTATGTGGCAGTCTGGCATGCGTGGAATAGACAAACCAAAATTTTGGATGATTCAAGGACTGATTCTTTTTTTGTATTTTGACCTCTTTAGTTTTGGCGGGAAAGAGCTCGATATGTCACTTTAACCTCCGTATAATTTACCATGACTGTCAGTGTCTATTTAGATTTTTTTTTTAACCAAACCTTTCTCTCTCAATGATGACAAAATCTCTCGCACTTTTCTCTCACTCCCCCCTCCACACCCCCCCACCCCCCCACCCCTCCCGTCCCTCACCCCCGGGACTGGAGCTAAGCCTAACTCCAGCTTCGTCCCCGATGCCTCACTCACTCAACTTATGTTAGGTTACACACCAAGCATATGCTATGGGGCATAATGAAGTACATTATAATGGCGGGTTCATGGTGGGAGTGCACGCTGAAGTTTCACCAAATACAGAAGGAAAAATCGGCGTTAAAAAAAAGTGCGCCGCCTTCATTCGCTTCGCGGGGCCGGTGCAAAAGCTCAGTGGCCACCTCAGAGCCTAACGGCGCGTGGATCGATGGTTCGCGCCCCGCTGTGGCCATGTCTGTGTGGTCGTAGGATAAAAATTCTTATGTCTTTCTTCGTAAAGAGCGGGGAGTTACCCTCGGAGCCATGGCTCTACCCTCCCTCCCTTCTCCCATTGACGCGATATAAACAAAAGTGGTTAATGCGTCCTGAATAACCAACCAACCATTCGCTTCGTCTCAAGTATCAAAATACTTTGTACAAAGTCAACCTCCTGTTTGCAAAATTCTGGATCCGCTGCTGTATTCAGAGTGGCGTACAAGTCGCGGATGAAGTATACCTTCCGATAGTCCTTCTCATTCCTCACATCTCCTCTGCCCCACGTAACCGCTAACCTCACGGTTGACCCCAAAGGTGCTGGGGTAGGTAGTACAGGTAAAATGTACAGGTAGGTAGTACAGGTAGGTAATACAGGTAGAATGTACAGGTAGAATGTACAGGTAGAATGTACAGGTAGAATGTACAGGTAGAATTTTGCATTTTTGATGGAGAATTTTCAAAATAAAGCATTCCGTTATCGTACGATCACATTGGAAGAGCTAAGCAAAATTTCAAAATTGCGCATGGCCAAATTTGAAGCGCCTTTGACCTCGATCGAACTCGAAAACATATTTCGAAAGTAACATGGCTTGGAATTAATCAAAATCGAATGAATTCGTCCGGTACGGTAGCAATATCACAGTAAATGCTAAACATTGATGAATTTGATGCCAAAATACGAATGTAACTTCGGTTAGATTCACTTTCAATGCATAAGCATGAAGGATAATTCTGATGGTTAAATTTGACATGGGGCAGATGGACCATAGCGCAAGTGTAACGCCCTCTGTCGGGAGATCGACGTCACTCGTGTCCAAACTTGTGTTGCTAAATATCAAATATTAACTCAAACAAGCATTCTGTGGCATTAAAAATTTATGTCATACATGTGTAGCGTGCCGAGGGGTGTATGTGGCCAAGTCGTATCGCTGCCACCAAACTGTAGCGTGCCGAGGGGTGTATGTGGCCAAGTCGTATCGCTGCCACCAAACTGTAGCGTGCCGAGGGGTGTATGTGGCCAAGTCGTATCGCTGCCACCAAACTGTAGCGTGCCGAAGGTGTAGGTTTGTGGTGTTATATCAGGAAGGGGGCATTTTATGCCGCGATATGTTAAGCATCCTCGGTTTAACCCAGTAACACAGTAACCCAGTGTAACACAGCAATAAGGCAATAATAAAGCCAGCAACCAATAGTGCCAGCTACACAGTGATGGAGGCGGCGTGACAGCCCGAGTGCCAGCTACACAGTGATGGAGGCGGCGTGACAGCCCGAGTGCCAGCTACACAGTGATCGAGGCGGCGTGACAGCCCGAGTGCCAGCTACACAGTGATGGAGGCGGCGTGACAGCCCGAGTGCCAGCTACACAGTGATGGAGGCGGCGTGACAGCCCGAGTGCCAGCTACACAGGGATGGAGGCGGCGTAACAGCCCGAGTGCCAGCTACACAGTGATGGGGGCGGCGTGACAGCCGGAGTGCCAGCTACACAGTGATGGGGGCGGCGTGACAGCCCGAGTGCCAGCTACACAGTGATGGAGGCGGCGTGACAGCCCGAGTGCCAGCTACACAGTGATGGAGGCGGCGTAACAGACGGAGTGCCAGCTACACAGGGATGGGGGCGGCGTGACAGCCCGAGTGCCAACTACACAGTGACGGAGGCGGCGTGACAGCCCGAGTGCCAACTACACAGTGATGGGGGCGGCGTGACAGCCGGAGTGCCAGCTACACAGGGATGGGGGCGGCGTGACAGCCGGAGTGCCAGCTACACAGGGATGGGGGCGGCGTGACAGCCCGAGTGCCAGCTACACAGTGATGGAGGCGGCGTGACAGCCGGAGTGCCAGCTACACAGTGATGGAGGCGGCGTGACAGCCCGAGTGCCAGCTACACAGGGATGGAGGCGGCGTAACAGCCCGAGTGCCAGCTACACAGTGATGGAGGCGGCGTGACAGCCCGAGTGCCAGCTACACAGTGATGGAGGCGGCGTGGCAGTCCGAGTGCCAGCTACACAGTGATGGAGGCGGCGCGATCAGGAAACGAGCACAGACCGGCCAACCAGGAACCCCGTGTTCAATCAATTAATTTAATTCCAATCTCAATAGAACTGAATATTTAACTTTCTAACCTTAGTGAACCCGAGGCCAATCGCGGCATGTTTGAACCATTGCTAACGACCGCATATAGTTTTCCTATCCTAGCTGTAACTCAGGGATCCGATATCAGCTGTAGCCATTACTTATCCATGCAGTATAACGGACCTAATCATTAAGACGACTGTTCACACAGTCTTTAACCCATGGTAGCACGTTACAAGTTGGTTCCAAGACATTCTGTATAGCTTGTTCACCGAACGTTAACCCACTTTCATGCCTGCACAATTTTGTCAACATGAGAGAGCGAGAGAGACAGACAGGTAGCGACAGGTGGTGGGGCGGAGCAGATATTGTGTTATTGCGAGAGAAAGTGTGATATGTGTGTAACACTCACCGTCAACTGGTCTTCTGGACACCTGTATGATAATCACGACTAATAGAGAAGAGCGAACCATGGTGGAAAACGAAAACATGACTCCCTTTTCGCGTTAAAACGCCGTTAAAGCAGTACAGCCAACCGACGAAGTGAGGGAGATCAACCTTGTAGCATTGAAGATGCGCTTCGGTGAGTTCGCACCAGGAAGTTTTTTAAACTGCAAGCAAATATAGGCCAAAGCTCTGCTAAGAAAAGGAACTCAAGGCCGGCTGCCAACACCCATATTTCGTATGCTAGATATACATGACTCATGACACATGACTAACATAGTTAGGGCCCAAGAGGGACTTTTTCGACCCGGCGAGTTTTAAAATCGACATGCGACATAAAACTTAGCGACACGCAACATGGACCTTTTCTTGAAATCGACACGCGACATGGACCTTTTCTTAAAATCGACATGCGACATGACTGCCCCCTCTCAGGGGCCCTATAGGTTTGAGGCTGGCTTTGAAAGGCGGCTCTTTTAGAACTGAGGTTATCATAAGGGAGTTTGGAACGCGGTGACCAGACTCGTGTCGTCATCGCCACGATCGGAGAGGGTCAAAGTTTACTACGTTAGAGCAAAAAGTTGTACATTTGCGGTTGATGTTTTATTATCTAACGGAAATATGTTGTTACATTTTAAGGTGATTTTACATTTGTGAGAAAAACGGGTTTTTTGCATTAGAAATTGTTACATTAGAGGGCCTAAGTCCGTGCGATATGCTGGCCTGTGATTGACTTCACGTTATGCCTTACCCACGATCATTGGGAAATGTCATCAGAATCGTTGGCTGGTTGGTTCACATGGTCCCAGAAGTGGATACACGTATGTTCTGATCGTATGGTAGCGCTGGATGAAACGTATTATCCTGAATCTGATCGCCAGGATCGCTGCGCGTAACGTCATTTTTGAGAAAAAAGAGAACTTCCCCAAAACGCAAGGCGAAAGTTCACATCGAGGTAGTTACATCACTTCTCGGATACTCTTCTTTCTGTTTTCAAATCCGCCCCCCACCCCCACCCCGACATTCCCCCCTAGAGAATTCCCGCCCAGAGAATTCCCCCGGACAACTCCCCCCCGCGGATAACTGCCTCCCCCCGACAATTCTCCCCATGACAACTCCCCGCTAGGACAAGCCGCCCACCCCCCCTCGGACAACTTCTCCCCGGATAGTTCTTCCCCCAGACAACCCCCCCCCCTCCCTCCGAGACCATTTTCCGGACATTGTCACCCACGTCTCCCCACACCGAGAAGCCCCGCCTGCTTGGTCCGAACTGGGGTTTGTTCGACGGGGGATCGAGGCTGTCTGGGTATTTTCGGGGGCGGGGGGCTCCGTTTGTGGGTGGGTGTTTCCAGGGGGTGGTTAATTGTCGGGGGGGGGGGGCAATAGATTGGAGGGGACTTGTCTGGGGTTGGGAGGGGCGCCCGGGGGGCAATTGCTTCGAAGGGGAATTGTCTGGAGTGGGGGTAGAGGGGGGTTTCTTTGTGGCAATTGCCCGGAGGGAATTGTCATGGGAGGGAATTGTCCGGGGGGATGATCGGAGCGGATGGGGGGGGGGAGGGGTGGAGTATTCCGGGGAGAATGATCTCGGGGGGGAACTTACCGGGGGGAAGTTGACTTAGGGGGAATTGTCTTAGGGGGGGTCGTTGAGGGGGAGTTGTCCCGGTGGGGACTTGTCCTAGGGGAAACAGTCGAGGGGAGTTGTCCTAGGGTGAATTGTCCGGGGGAGAATTGTCGGAGAGGAGTTGTCCGGGGGGTATTTTCTGGGAGGTGGGGGGGGGGAGCTGATCAGTGGGAAATTGTCCCGGGGGGCGGGGGGAATTGTCATGCTCCCTTTCCCGGGATTGTAGGCCTACTGCATAGCTTAAATACACCTTTTAAACTACTCTGAGATTCTCCTTACTAGACTTACTAGAGTGTATTGTACATGATATTATGAGCTTATAACAGTGTTACTGTTTTTTTATCCAGGGTCATAGCCAGCCGTACCCACGTACGCACACGCGTATACATTGGGCTGCACAGGCATTTTTTTATATATGTCCTTTTGCCTCGGAACCTTTTTATAAGTATGCATGGGGTCCAACAACTCGTCTCACGCGAGACCACGTCCTTGGCGATTGTGTACATTAATGTGCCTGTGGTTTAGACTATGTTGCCTCGCCCGTATTCGGCTCGCACGCATTGTATTTGGCTCCATATGACATAGCTCAACCTTGACAAGGTGAGGCGGGTGTCACTGACGCGTTGCTTCTTTCGCCCACATCAACCAAAATGCTGGGTCTCGGCATAGACACTGGATACAATCGCTATTTGCGGAAGATTTTGTGCGATGTCCATTGATTTTGGGAAGATGATTGTGACCTCACATGTGATTGAAACCTCCAGCAACTTTTGAAGAGGACTTCTCACCGTTTTTGAGACCCAATAATAATGGCGACCTACGCCATGGCGGTAAGGACGGCCTATCGGTATCAGTCTGCCGTAACCATAAACGCCATCAAACGGGGCTAAGCTGAATTCATCCATCGCAACACATTGTCAGTCGTCTGAAGAACAACTGAATGTAGCACGCCTTTAATCTTAAGTCCTGTATCTTCTCTTCCATCGTGTAATTTTTTTTATAATAGAATCAACAAAGGCACAACTGTCAGACACAGGGTGACACTCACTGACTATAGCTCAGGCGAAACGCTGTCTATCGGGAGATCGGGTGACACTGTCGCTGTGCACCACATTGTCAACAAGGTGTCTGTGACATGTAACCGTTGCAACGTTTCGCTGCTTGGCTGGAAACGTTCGGCAACGTTATGATAAGAGCTGGCCAATACGAAGATCGGTAAATACGGAAATAATTGCCAGGAGAGTGACGTACATTTCGTCGATGAAGTGTGACGTTACCTTCGTTGATTAGATGGACACAATTGTCACGTTCACACATGTTGATTTCAGTTTGGTCAAAAATTGCGACAGCCACATTTCGGGACATCATTTGATAACCGTAGTCGTTGACAGATTAAAAAATCTGCTTTAAAGGAAGCCGCCAGCCTGGCCTCTAATGCTGCTTAAAGGGAACCGCCAGCCTGGCCTCTAACGCTGCTTAAAGGAAGCCGCCAGCCTGGCCTCTAACGCTGCTTAAAGTGTTCGTGCCACGATTTTGTCTTGCTCAGAGTTTAGGGAAGATAAAAAATAACAATTTGCTTTAATGGGAGTTTACATTTTTTATTCCACGATATCGCTATAAACGCGTTCGTCAAAGTAGCAAAAGTGAGATCCGGCGGGTTTATTTCTGGGAGCATTGCATCTGAGCGTTATTTGACAATTCCCCAATGATGTCACAAAATTGACAGGTGAGCTTTGATGCAGTAAGTAGACATCTGTGGTCGAGGGCGTGTATTGTTCTCATGGTTGATTGCGTTTCGTTGAGTTCAAGCCAATGAGCAGACCGAATCAATATAAAAGCACATGCGTTTGTATTCCTCTTTGCCGTCACTTTCCTCGCTCGCAGAAGTTAAATTGGTACTTGCGAAAACAAGTGGAAAAAGTATGCCCTTTAACTATTTGGGGCATTACAGCTCGATAATATAAGCGTGGAAACACAAAAGATTAATATGAGCTAAAGTTGTTTTGGCGTGACACGAACACTTTAAAGGGAACCGCCAGCCTGGCCTCTAACACTGCTTAAAGGAAGCCGCCCGACTGGCCTCTAACACTGCTTAAAGGAAGCCGCCAGCCTGGCCTCTAACGCTGCTTTACCGAATAATATAACATCCAAGTGTTTATCCTCCGATTTACAAAATTGTCCGTCTTGCCTGTAGCTCGCAATAAAATTTAGAAGTGACCGCCAGCCACGATTTTGCCGCTTAACCAGGCTTTAGCCCTTTTTGGAGGTGTGTCTGTGATTGACCAATCAGGAGGCGATACTCTAAATACATTCAAACCGGAAATGACGCCTACTGTGCAAGCAAAACAAGAGCGCTTGATGACCGCTAATACAAATAGCTGCGATTCTAACTCCTTTTCTAAATTCTTTTACGGAGACAATCGTCGCAAGACGTATATCAAATTGTTTGCATGTTATTTTCCATGAAGCATTAAGATCGTGGTCTACTGCACGGCTTGGAACTGCCGCATTTCATCCGCAAATCGCGGCCATGATCTCTCGTTTCACGCGATTCTCCTGAAGGGTACCTCCACTGTGAAGAGGTCCCTCCGCGAGAAAACTTCCAGTTATAACGTAAGGTGTCGCCACATGAAGGGTCACAATATACGTCACTTGCTCCGGCAAGATGGCGGGCTGGTCGACATTGATAGGGGCGGGTTGCCTTAATTGTTTTCTCCTTAGCGGCCGGCGGAAGAGAAGCGTTACCACTCGAAAAAAAATTTTTTTTTAAAAGATGTAAACTTTCTGTGAAGATCGCAAATTAGTTTCGGTTGGACACCCGCTTTAAATAATTTCTAAACTTAATTTTATGTAATTTTGGCAACACACTTTATTATCATATTATCACGTGGTTCTCACTATGGTAAAAAAAAGGTATATTCCTCATTGTAATCATGTTCATGTCTTAATGATTCCTGATAAAGACCGTAAACAAGTTTATTAGCACTGTAGTGCATGGAATAGTCCAATAATCTCATTGAACGGATAGACCTATACGACTGTTAGGACCCAAAGCCTCATAGTGACTAAAACGTCATGCCACACGGCCTGCGCCATCTAGGAGCATATATGTACAATTTCACATGGTGTCTCGATCGCCGTGTCTATTGACTGGGCTATGGATATATGATGCAGTAATTCGTTCAGCTTCAATTATATATAAGTCCTTTCATACATGATGGAATATATGTAGTATCGCCCGCCCCCCGGTCTATCCCTTGGAACCTTCTAATCCTAGAAACCTTAGATTTCCTGCGCCGTATTCTCGCAGTTCGGCCTCCGAGGGGTCATTAATTGTCAATCAATCACTTATTTGACCCCAAATGGCCAATCCCATCTCCTCCAGAAACGTTGCGCAGGGCTTTTTGGGAGATAACCGGGATGGTTGAAGTCAAACTTATAACTGTGTATTTCATTCTGCCAATGTATGACGTTTTCGTCACTATGACTATTTGGGTTCTAACATACGACCATATTAACAATCAGGTAACGCATGTACAAAAGTGTCATACAAACTAATATGTACTGGCTCAGCATCAGCCTCGACTAACTTCTATTATTAACATATAATATTACAGTCCGCTTTTGTACACAATAAATCGGATAGACCCAGTTTCGATCTAGCATCACAAATGTCTAAACTTGCTAAACTGTATATGACAGTACTTTAAGAATCATTTCAATATGATCTCACACAAGCATTCTGCGGAATGGCATATTTATTTGATATATGAACAGGAACCTGACCGTTAAACAATTGTTTCCACACTTAGGTATTCGATATAACAGTCAATATGAACTGTAAGCGATAGATAATCCTATGCATTAAATAATAATATCGCCCTGTAATGGGATAAATGTAGCTCTTAGCCACGCGATTATAGCCATGTTAACAGTTCGAATAATGTCAATCTTCTGTGTACCGCTTCTGTGTATACGAAGCGTATAATTGGGGAAAGGAGCCTTGCGGGACATGGAAATAGGAATTGGTAGAAACCGCTAGAAATATGCAGACCGCAAATTACCTCAACAATCGATGTAAGAACCGGGTAAGGGATGACCAATTATTTGGCGGCAGGTAGCAGGACGTGCATGTGCAATCGTTCCCATTAAAACGAAATAAAATAATTGTTGGTTGTTTCTTAGCGCCGCTTCTGTGTACACGAAGGCCTATAATAGGGCTAGGCTAATGAGCCTTGCGGGTGATGAAAATAGGAATTGGTACCCACGACCTGTTGACCTGCAGATCAGCCTGTGTACCGATTAAGCCACGGAAGCTCTTTAGGATACCTATGATGGGATCTCTTAACTCGTGCTCACTCTTTGTTTTACAGGTCTCCAACATACAGCTCATCAGACCTCTTGGTCACCCTGGACAGGCTGTAAATTGATCTCTTCTGTATTCCTGACGTCCTCGTAGAACGACCCGGGGTTCTCATATTGGGGGTCCTGGAATGTTGGATTCATCGAACGGTTACTAGTAGAAAAAGTCAAGACGGTAAATAAGTAAGTTAAAAATAATGCCTCAGTACACAATACATTCGTTTATATATATTTAGATAGTTGGATGGTTTAATTATGGCTTCGCTCAATGCTTTGGACCCTTAGCCTCAGGTCAACATGAGCCCTGTGTCCCTACACGGTGCGAAGGAAGACATGGAATATTTATCTTGCAGAAACATATACATTTGCACACAGGGGGGGGGGGGGGGGGTGCGAACCATGCGCCGGGCTGCCCACCAGAGCACAATCGACGATCACCGAACGCGCTACCTACTTAAATTGGCCACGGAATGAACCATTGTTTAGATAGAGACGCACCTTTTCTCCCATATTCTCGTATCCACCGTCCACTTGGTGGGCTGATTCGCTTGGCACCACGGTCGACTCGGTAGGTGGCGCCGTGGATCGCCTTGTCGCCTCAGCTGGCGGGGTGTCGACCGACGTGGATCGTTGTTTGGTTGGAGACGGGTTGAAGACCCCGTGACACCCACGGTGTCTGACGACGGCCACGACCAGCGTGATAACTAGAGCGACCACAACACAACCCAGCACAGCCAACAGCGCTGCGGTGTGAATAAAATGAATAGATGTAACATCAACACGCTGAAGTGAATAACCCCAATAAGTCAATATGGAAGTCCCTACATTCTTGAGTGCAACCATCATATACAGAAAGTTCTGCTCTAACAATAAACACGTTGCACGGTGTACTTACCTGGCTGGATTGTAGACGAAGTAGGCAGTTTGGCGTCACCTTCAAAGGCAAAAATATGCTTATTTAAGAACTGTCAACAAACCATATATTGGCCAATCGCATAAAAGTCATAGAATGAAAATCATCTCAAATCATGTAAACAAGCAAGTTTATAACATTTCTGTTGCATAGAGCCCGTCTTACTAACGATTTGCCTGTCAAATTCAAGTGCAACTCCTGGGTCGAAAGGGACTTTTAAGACCTGAATCCCAATATATTGTGCCATAAACATAATACCTGTCAATTCTATTCGGGGCACAATTACAAATATCTGTCATTATCTCATTTGACGCATTAAAACATCAAGAACATATCAGAGGCGATCATTCGACGCTTCGTAACGTAAATGTAGGTTCACGTGGGAAGAGTGCTGTACAAGTGCACTGCACGTAGCCCTGATACATGGCTGGTCATACGCGCTGGTACCCGACACGCGAGAGAGCCATGAAGTACGACCCACATGAGGCCAGGAATTGGCGGGGGAGTCCGTGCATCGTGTAGGCTTTTGCCCTTATCAATAAATCGCCTACCATCCAAAATGCTAAAAAGGTAATTCCACTAGTGTTGAACTTTTCTTTCGTGGTCTTTTATTCGCTGTGCGCGTCTTAAAAAGTGTCATCACTGCATAAACAACAAACATTTTTGTCGACGCTCGCTCCGCCATTTTGGCTTATCTCCGTTGCGAGATTCTCAAAGTGGCAGAGCGAGTTTGTGTAAACTTTTTGCTATTTAGTGCATGTATAAAAGGCTACCATTGAGTATGAGGCAACGAAAGAAGGATTCTGACCTCGAAACTATGGAAAGCCAAAGTGGAATTTAATCGACTGATGAATGCAACTGATTGTGAGACCTTGCGGAGAGGAGACAGTAAGAACGTGATCAAGTTCGAGATTGCGGGTAGGTGTCAGACGCCTTACCACGTGTTTTTGAAAATGATGAGAAAGAAAGAAAACAGTTACATACGTTTGTACTTGCGTGCGCGTCCGTCTTCCCTCCTTTGCAATACTACATTTCAATAATGAACGTGTGTTTTAGATCTTTTATAGCTGACCATTAGACACATGGAGTATTACCGAATTGTACTACAGGATGTCATGTCATTTTGTGGTAAAAGAATCAAATTTGGCTCACATGTTAGAAATTCATTTAATTTGAATTTAGTTAAGTGTCGAGTCAGATTTAAATGGTGGACAATGTCACCAATTATAAGCGATATCATGAACTCACAATAAGAAGGATAAAACTGTTATTTTGATGTCTGTCCATAGGTTTTTGTGTAAGCAAAGGTAAAATAAGTCCTCATTGGATATTCAAGAACAACGCATGAGCCATTTCCCTATATCAAGACCCTGCACCTCTTAGTTTTTAAGATATTGAACATGTTGCTGGCCTTTGTCCGCCATCGTGGAACTAGAGCTAGGATGCGTTGCACCTAGATACCCACAAATATCTTCTGTTTAATTCAGCGACCCCGAAAACCTATGCATAAACATAAAATATTAGTTCGATCGTCGATTTGCGAGATATTGAGCTTTTTTTGGGTAGTTTTGCCCGTCCAAAGCCACCAGGGGTAAAGTCGACTTGACATTAGCTAAATTTAAATGCAAGGATATTAAGGACAAGTGTGCCAACTTTCATGCTTTTACCCCCAAATGCACAACTCGACATAATTTGTCGTTTAGCCGCTGAACTATCACGGAATATAGGCAATGTTTCCGTTTCGTCAACACAATTATAACCAGTAATGACGACCAGGACGACATCAGCTTCGTATAATATTTGTCAAAATATCCTCCTTCCGGGCAAACAAATTCAATGTCTCTCTATTCCTAATCTCTATGTTTCATATGCTATGTGAAATCCAAATTATTACACAATTTACTTCACATTGTAATATGTTTTAAAATAATAGGACATATGTCCAACTCATGTAAAGACGTGTATACAACAATTTTACGGTTAATTTCTTGAAGATATGGAAATTCATTTTGGCTTGCCATAGCATCTGCACGACAACTGGCGCTCGACCAATCACGGAGGCTTAAAAATTACTAGTTACCGGCCTAGTATGCTGCGAGCAGCTCTAGGCCGGTTCCCAGCCTAACAGAGAAGCGCTGCTGGGACCGCCAGCGCAGTGGCGCCACCAAGCGAATGCGAAAAAGGCCCTTTCTCGAGTTCCCCATTATCACTACCGTCACCTAACGAACAGACAATCATTCATAACGTCATGCATATAAGCCACACATACATTCTTCATTGTCATAATGCAAACAATAAAGTCAACGTGATCATCTCAACGCTGATTGGCTGAAATTCTCGACGCTGAGTGGTTGACAATCCGTGAAGTTAATCGAAACTTTAAAACATGCGCTGAGCTTACAATGCGTGGAAAACCGGCCCTGATTGTCAGCATTCGCACTTCTTCTCAGTTTATATAAATTTTGCCAGTCTGCATGGATACCAAGACTTTCAAAGTGATGCCAATAGTGCGATGGACGCCTTTGTTGCCAAGAAACCCAGACAATTTGCATTCATTTTCAATCCTGTTTTTTTATTTCATCTGCAGCAGGTACGTACAGTTGCTCAAGTCCCTGCGCCCCGGATATCAGACCAGGAATGCCAGAAGCCTAGTGATTCTCTAGCACGGAGGATGAACCGCAAGGGTCATAATCCGAGCGTAGATATTACACACAGTGGTTTCTGTCGCATCGCGCTAGCTGACAGGCTGTCTGAAGTGAGTGAAAGGCAACAGGACCCTCTAGCACTACGGGAGCAGCCTAGGCACGAACCGGATAGACACAACAATTCAGACCCATTCAAAGATATGTCAAATAAATGTTTATATCGTTTTAGTTTAATGTAAAACAGTTCATTTCGGTATACATTTGGCGGAAATTAACAAAAACAGTTTTGGATTAATGTCGACAGAACATGAAACAATAAAATAATAGCCCTGTAACAGACAGCCTCAACCCAACCAAGAACAACCAAGAAGAGTTATTGGAATAGGGAATCCATGGAAAAGTACGGCACTCCACATTTCATCTAATGTAAACTTCCATGCCGGTCCAAGAATTTAATAACATTTTACACATATCAAAGTGTATGTAATCTATGTAATTCACGCCTTGTGGCGGTGTTAAGACAATGGTAACTGTGAATGTTAAAGTCTATTCAATTAGACGATTGGCATACCTTATATTTTTAATCATGAATCATTTGATATCTTGTAACGGACTCACTTCAACGTAAACAACTATAAACCAGATATCAGATAGGCCAACTATAGTGTTGATGCTTATAAAATATTCCACTGTTGCTGTCTCTCTCCTCAATTAAATTCCGGTATATACAAGATTGTGAATCAAACCAAACGTCTTTAATAAATATATCGCTGTTTAATAATTCTGACGCAATTGTATATACCATACATTGTCAAATCTTTGATATTATTTAGCGATGCCATCAAAAGAATGTGTTTTAAACCTGTGCATCAAAGTTATGACATATTGTATACCATATATTGTGGTTGCATCACATTCTGTACCAAACTGATCAACAGACGTTTCTTCAACTGATCAGTAGCGACCAATATGCGAATTAAATGGGATCCATGATGTCGTACATTGATCTCTGGTTCAGGCACTGGGATTTCTGATGTCAGCGTACACCGATCCCTGGTTCAGGTACTGGGATCAATGATGTCAGCGTACACGGATCCCTGGTTCAGGCACTGGGATTCCTGATGTCAAGGTACGGATTGACGTACTGGGGATCCTGTATAATTGAAAATATGTGATAAAATGTGGGATTGAATAATTACGCACTTACAAACCTCATAGCCTCAAAAGTACAGGTGGCGGAAAAAACAGGGTTCTTTTGTGATATAGTCGGAATTCATGGATATTTATAATATATGTACAGGCCATGCATGTCGACTCATCGCTTTAATACAACCCCATAACGCCACTCCTTCTGCGGTCATTCATAATAAGTTGGATGATACTTCTCCTTTTTTAAGTTAAAAAATATACGAACCCTTTCCCCTAGGGTTTCGTAGCCACCCTCCATGTTCCCCTGGCGGATAAATTCACTTGGTACCCCGGCCGGTTCGCTAGGTGGCGCTGTGGGTCGCCTTGTCTCCTCAGCTGACGGGATCTCCACCGACGTTGATCGTTGTTTGTTTGGAGACGGGTTGAAGACCCCGTGACACCCGTGGTGCCTGACGACGGCCACGACCAGCGCCGTGCCCAAGATCACCATGACGACCACAGCACAGCCCAGCAAGGCAAAGGGAAGGACTGTGGTATCTTCTGAATAACGTGAAAGGTATAGACAGTAGTAACGGTACTTATGTCATGACGGATACAACAAATATGAATATCGATAGCAAATCAATATCGATGGCTATGGAGGGAAAAGGTACACGTGTTCAATCAAAGGGATCTATTTTAGTTAAGAGAAGCTTGCCAAACGGTACGCGCGGTTATACCTTATTTGTTATCATTTACAACAATATATCATAATTAAGGAACGAAACATTATCTATCGTTCATTCAAAGTACTGAGACGTAAGGGCGTTGTCACCGGGGACGAATCTACAACAGCTAATTGGTGCACAAAGAAATGTGAGGCATTTTTGTATGCTGATAGTTCGCTATTGATCGCTCAAGGTAAACACAACGATACCACGGCCACAACTCGCGATTATGATAAATTATCAAGATTATCTCAGTGGCGAGTTACTGTTAATTCTCGTATGTTTCTACATTGAATTTTGAAGACAGTGATAAGAATTGGCGTTACACCCCAAATGTTGTCTTTATGCGTCTATTTACATTTCGGCATTGCGTTTCGACCACTGACGTCATGTATAGCCACAGCTAATGATATTGGGGCGAAACGGCGGGGTGAGGATAGCCGGCGTATAGCCAAACATAGGTAAGGAATGTAGCCAAACAAGCACCGCTTGTGGGTAAGAGCTGGACCATGAAAATCAGTGTGTAGTCTGAATAGGACAATGCCCGACCACTGACGTCATCTATAGCCACAGCTAATGATATTGGGGCGAAACGGCGGGGTGAGGATAGCCGGCGTATAGCCAAACATAGGTAAGGAATGTAGCCAAACAAGCACCACTTGTGGGTAAGAGCTGGACCATGAAAATCAGTGTGTAGCCTAGGCAGGACAATGCCCGACCACTGACGTCATGTATAGCCACAGCTAATGATATTGGGGCGAAACGGCGGGGGGAGGATAGCCGGCGTATATCCAAACAAAGGTAAGGAATGTAGCCAAACAAGCACCGCTTGTGGGTAAGAGCTGGACCATGAAAATCAGTGTGTAGCCTGGGCAGGACAATGCCCGACCACTGACGTCATGCATAGCCACAGCTAATGATATTGGGGCTAAACGACAGGGGGAGGATAGCCGGCGTATAGCCAAACAAAGGTAAGGAATGTAGCCAAACAAGCACCGCTTGTGGGTAAAAGCTGGACCATGAAAATCAGTGTTTAGCCTGAGCAGGACAATGCCCGACCACTGACGTCATGTATAGCCACAGCTAATGATATTGGGGCGAAACGGCGGGGGATGATAGCCGGAGGTAATGAATGTAGCCAAACAAGCACCGCTTGTGGGTAAAAGCTGGACCATGAAAATCAGTGTGTAGCCTGAGCAGGACAATGCCCGACCACTGACGTCATGTAAAGCCCAGTGAACGATACTATGTGCTAAAAGTAAACTGCGTAGCCCCGACAAAGGAATGCCGGATCACGGACCGCATGGGCCGCCACCGCAAGGAAACAAAGATACACAAGAGATATTCGACTATAGGTCGAGGACGAAAATCCATAAGTACATTTGGAAGCTGTATTAATGGCGACGTTACGAGTCGCTATGACGTAAGCTATGACGTTGACGCACACTTAGCCCCCTCACCATAAGGTGTCTCTGAAGACGGCGCGTTTAAGTGAACATGAAATTTTGTTCTCAAGAGCGATTGCTTGACTCATTATGAATGGCGCTACGAATTTTACATTTTATCTAATTATACGTCATCGTGACGTGACATGACGTCATTTGACGTTCGCGAAAATGCTCAAGATGGCTTCTATTTGTTTAATATACCTACTTATCAAATCGGGTTATGACAGCTATTGCCAAAGTGGCTGAAAATAAAGCAAACCCAACATTTCGTAGGAGCACGTTAGCTATGACATCATTTTTGACGCACACTTATCCCCTGCGCCAAAAAAGTTACACAAGGCACAAACTGTCCTTGAACAGGACCTGCAACGTCAAGCGACCCGAAAGTCGCCATACCTTAGAATAGCTGAGTAATAGCTTACGTGAGATGTGTGACGTCATGACGTCATAGTGACGTTATGACGTGACGCACGACAACGTCCAAGTGGCAATACGCCAAGGTTTACTGCCACAACTTATTCGATTAAAGAGCGATATTATATTATAAATTATAGGCGATAGAAAGGATAGTCCTTCAGCTATGGCTTGACGAAATGGCCAAAAGTTGCATTAGTTCATCATTGCGGAGACACGGAGACCTAGGACAAGAACCAAGAACACTGCAGGCGAAGTGATATAGCAACTCATTTGTTTCTTTTACTAGGTTTCTGCCGATCAATGGTCCCTACCATTTGGCCTAAAGATCACAGCTCTGGCATGTTTTTCTTCATTTTGACGTTGTTTTAAAGATGGACACAATCTCCATTCACTCATCATTTGTGGCCTTCAAAGGTGTAGTCCCACTTTGAAGCCCTCTAGCGCCATAACTGAGCAACATCCGCCTGATTGAAGCATTAGGGGATCTGTAGATGCTTATTGGCAACTAGTTGGCGAAAAGAATGCAATTTTAGCATTTTTATCTGATTGTTGACGATTTTACTTTTAATGGCAAGAATCTGTATGTTTATCATTAGGCCAGTGGCTTCGTTGCCATGGAAACAAAACGTAATGCAGAAATCGCCGTGTTTTTTCTTATAACTTGCTTTAAGGTGATATTACATCACTGTGTGGCGAAGGAGACTGAAATAGCTTGAGCGGAAGTAGGTCATATTGGATCAAGTTCATTTTTCCCCATAGGATCCCATGTTAAACGATTTCGACTATATACCAAAAATTAACCTGGCTATGGAACCATGTTGACAGATTATGACTCAGCTTAGTATTATCCATCCACAGCTGCAAGCATTGAGTGATGGCTTGAATAGGACACCCGTGGGAGCCTCTGCTAACACCAAAAAGCCGTATCTTTCACCATTGGCCAAATTTCACAAAAATCCTGTGACGTCACTATTTGCTCCAATCGCATGCGATAAGCACTGGGACTACTATGTATCATGTTTAACTAAGAAAAAAATGCCGGTGTTGCTTGATGGAGGCACTTTTGAAATACACGACAAAACATTTTTCCCAGCATAAAGATACAGCGCTTTAACATGGGAAGTCCCATAGAGAACTGCCGTCGGCCCTGGAACCGGAAGTAAGATAAGAACATATTGTTTTTAGTTTGCAGCTATACGAGGAACTATATTTCCTACAATATGATGCTATTCACTCATTTTTGGGATTTTTGTCTGATTTTTGACAATTTGTTTTAAGTACCAAAAGTGACGTCATCGTGACGTCACGTGACACATCAGAGAACTCTAAGATTCGACACAACTCATCTCAATTCATATTTCTATGACATATTAGAACATCATAGCGATAGCTTGATGACAAATGCGCCCAAAAGCGAGAAAACTGACAGAGGTCATTTAGTGCGTTTTCCGCAAAACTTACGACCTCATTTTACTCAAAAATGAGCATTACGCATCAAAAGTGAACAATACCCAAAAATTGCGCCTTGAATGCCAGCACATCTTGAAACTGACCAGAGATCTCTAGCGTCAATATTAACGGAGATATAAGCGTTTTTATTTATTTTTTCCAAAAATCGCTGTGACCTTGACCTTTGTTCTTTTAACCTGGGTGACGAGTATGGTGTAGCCCTATAGCCTAGCTATTAGATACTAAAGACTGCAAACCGATGTATGCAGCCGTAAGGTCACAAGACGACTTCCCGTTTTTTAGTGAAACAGATATACAAACGAACAAACAAGAGATATTCGACCATAGGTCGAGGACGAAAATACATAAGTACATTTGGAAGCTGTATTAATGGCGACGTTACGAGTCGTCAGGGCCAATTTCGGCTAAAGGGTCTTATCGGGGCAATTTGGGCTAAATGCTGCATTCGACAGGCAGTGTGGCACTGTAGGCGGAGATTAATTGGACATCCAGTTTGAAGCCAAGGCGCTTCTCTTGAAACAATATTAACGGTACTTTCGTATCTTTAATTTGTTATGTCTTCGTGACTTCACGAACTTCATTTGACGATCATGACAATATTCGCGATGGCTTCTATTTTGTTAATTATACCTACTTACAAAATCATGAGTGAACTCATGAACTTGTGGCTGATGGTAGCTATTGCCAAATTAGCTGAACATCGAGCAGGCCCAAACCTTCGTAGGAGCACGTAAGCTATGACGTTGACGCACACTTAGCCCCCTCGCCATAGGTCTCTGAAGACGACGTGTTTAAGTGAACATGAAATGTTGTTCTCAAGAGCGATTGCTCGACTCATTATAAATGGCGCTACGAATTTTACTTTTTATCTAATAATACGCCATCGTGACGTAACATGACAATTTTTGACGCAACATTTCGTAGGAGCACGTTAGCTATGACGTCATTTTTAACGCATACTTATCCCCTGCGCCAAAAAAGTTACACCCGGCACAAACTGTCCCTGAACACGACCTGCAACGTCAAGCGACCCGAAAGCCGCCATACTTTATAATAGCTGAGTAATAGCCTACGTAAGATGTGTGACGTTATGACGTCATAGTGACGTTATGACGTGACGCACGAAAACGTCCAAGTGGCAATACGCCATGGTTTACTGCCAAAACTTATTCGATTAAAGAGCTAGGCGATAGAAAGAATAGTCCTTCAGCTATGGCTTGACGAAATGGCCAAAAGTTGCATTAGTTCATCATTGCGGAGACACGGAGACCAAGGACAAGAACACTGCAGGCGAAGTGATATAGCAACTCATTTGTTTCTTTTACTAGGTTTCTGCCGATCAATGGTCCCTACCATTTGGCCTAAAGAGCACAGCTCTGGCATGTTTTTCTTAATTTTGACGTTGCTTTAAAGATGGACACAATCTCCATTCACTCATCATTGGTGGCCCTCAAAGGTGTAGTCCCACTTTGAAGCGCTCTAGCGCCAAAACTGAGCAACATCCTGATTAAGTGATCTGTAGGTGCTTATTGGCAACTAGTTGGTGAAAAGAATGCAATTTTAGCATTTTTATCTGATTTTTGACGATTTTTCTTTCAATGGCAAGAATCTGTATGGTTATCATTAGGCCAGTGGCTTCGTTGCCATGGAAACAAAAAGTAATATAGAGATCGCCGTGTTTTTCTTATAACTTGCTTTAAGGTGATATTACCTCACTGTGTGGCGAAGGAGAAATAGCTTGAGCGGAAGTAGGTCATATTCGATCAAGTTTATTTTTCCCCATAGGATCCCATGTTAAACGATTTGGACTATATACCGAAAAGTAATGTGGCTATGGAACCATGTTGACAGATTATGACTCAGCTTAGTATTATCCATCCACAGGTGCAAGCATTGAGCGCTGGCTTGAATAGGACACCCGTGGGAGCCTCTGCTAACACCAAAAAGCCGTATGTCCCGAGAACTTCTCAAGACGGACATTTCCTTCCTTACAGGCCATGGTATTAACATTGACCCATCCTCAGGCCCCGATCGGAAATCCCTCTGCGAAGTATTATTATTCGGCTGCTCTAATATTTCCTTCGACCTAAACAACGTATTATTCAGCGCGGTTCATAAATATATCGAACGTACTGGTAGGTTTGCTATGACCGAATGATTTTACTAAATTGCTTTTGTTATGAATTTGTTACGTCATGTCGCGCTTCTTTATCGATACTTTGTATATATTATACCGACACAATATGTTTGTAAACAATTATTCAAATATCACCACGACCAATGCATGAACGTTTGAGGTACGCATTTACATGTGAATTCGATGTTGCAAACCTCAGAAAATAAATTATGTTTAAACCAAAAAGCCGTATCTTTCACCATTGGCCAAACTTCACAAAAATCCTGTTACGTCACTATTTGCTCCAATCGCAGGCGATAAGCACTGAGGCTACTATGTATCATGTTTAACTAAAACAAAAATGCCGGTGTCGCTTGATGGAGGCACTTGTGAAATACACGACAAAACATTTTTCCCAGCCTAAAGATACAGCGCTTTAACATGGGAAGTCCTATAGTAAACTGCCGTCTTCCCTGGAACCGGAAGTAAGACAAGAACATATTGTTTTTAGTTTAGAGCTATACGAGGAACTACTTTTCCTACAATATGATGCTACTCACTCATTTTTGGGATTTGTTTCTGATTTTTGACGATTTTTTTTAAGTACCAAAAGTGACGTCATCGTGACGTCACGTGACGCATCAGCGAATTCTAAGATTCAACACAACTCATCTCAATTTATATTTCTATGGCATATTAGAACATCATAGCGATAGCTTGATGGCAAATGTGCCCAAAAGCGAGAAAACTGACAGAGGTCATTTAGTGCGTTTTCCGCAAAACTTATGACCTTATGACCTCATGACGAAAATGAGTATTAGCCATCAAAAAGTGAACAATACCTGAAAATTGCGCCTCGAATGCTAGCACATTTTGAAACTGATCAGAGATCTCTAGGGTCAATATTAACGGAGATATATAAGCGTTTTTAATGATTTTTTCAAAAAAATCGCTGTGACCTTGACCTTTGACCTTTTGATGTGCGCAACCAATATGTTGTAGCCCTACTGCGTAGCTATTAGGCATTAAAGACTGCGAACCGATGCATGTAGATGTTAGGCCGTAAGAAGACTTCCTGTTTTTGCGTGAAACAGACATACAAACGGACAAACAAACACGACCAACTGACATTTGACGAAAATTGAAAATTTTCGTCATAACAAACACGACCAACTGACATATGACGAAAATTGATAATTTTAGTCATAACAAACAAACACGACCAACTGACAAAATAAGAAAACGTAAACATAATTACAGGAAAACGCAGGCAGAAACAAGAAACGAAGAAACCGAGCGGGGGACAAGCGACATAGTGCGAAACATGTATTCCCAGTAGACAGCCGTAGGCGAGATATCATCACTAGCAGGCCGGAGACGGCAAAGCGGTGCCGCATGCGAGAGCCACTGAATAAGTACCAAGGGAGCCTGACGCAGGCGCCTGACGCTGGGCGGCACTGGCTGTCAAAGCCGGCGCGGACTCTCAAAGCCGCGCCTCACACCTCTTGGTGAGTCACAGTCCCAGCGGTCAGGCCGAGCCCGCCCGTTGGGCGTGGCAGCCCGGCGCCCCGAGGCGAGAAAACGGGGACACGGCTAGCGCCGCAGGACGCGTGGCAAAGATATGTAAAGTAGGAGGGTGTGACTGTGACCGGATACTGGATCATAGGGATTGAACAAAAGCTGAAATTCGCGAAAGGACTCCGCTATCAAATCAAAATTGATCTTTGATAGATATAATAACTAGGCTCGGAGTGAGCCTTAACAGTTTTCAACAAAATTTAAGTCGTTGTAAGAAATTGCGAATAATTTGAAACAGTAGGAAAAAAACCCAGTATAGACACGTCCGACCTGTTCGACTGCGGAGTCAGAAAAGGACGTTGAACACTCGTGAGTTTTAGACTTTGGTGTCTCTCTGGGGATCGGTACCCGCTCCGTTTCAACAGAATTATCCCCCGGCATATAGCCGGAGGACACATTATAAATCGCGGACACGCCTCTATAAATAAACTTGCAGCTAGCCACAAGTTCATTTTTATATTCAGTTTTGACCAATTGCCACTGTTATTAAACAAGTATAATTAATTTATATTGATTCCAATAGATATGTATTTTTATTCTTTGTTTCTTTCCCAATGACATAAATTTGAACGATTAATTAACCCGACTGTGATACTGGTAAATCTTGCCCTTACAATGTTATCAAGGGTATCACGCTGTGTATTTTAACCCATTACATTCCCGTAAGAATAGTTACCTCAAATAATAACGATACGAGTCACGTTTTAACAAAGACAAATATAATTTAAAATTAAATGAGATACTGGTGTTCTTAGCTGGTTTTGTGTCTATGCGTGCTAAATTTGGCCAAAGGAAAGAAATTTATAGGTATCCAACACTACATCAGGCTCCAAAGTCCGCACCAGCGACACTGTGTAATCTGAGATACATCTGAACCAGCAAACATAGTTTCATAACCTTCAGGAGAGGTGTCACAGATCTATATATAACCAAATCATGCTGTATTTATAAGTAAATATTAGTACAAAGCTTCAAAGCCTTATGGATCTATTTCAAGCGCAAGAATTATTTTACTACTTTGCACATCAACACATGTGGAGAGGAGGGGAATCTTTCTGCAACACCTATTGGCGGGATGTCTTAAGGCGTTATTGGACACATCTGTCAAGTCAATAGTCTGATCTGTCATAGCCCTCCGGAGTAACACCTAAACTTGCACAGAGGCTAATTCATCCTGCACATTCGATTGACCGCTGGAAACAAAACGAACGTACACTGTGAAATAAAGCAATGGCCATATGTTCATCATTGTAGGGGGATCGCCGCAGCCATACGTACCTATCCAGACGCCGCAGTTGCTTCCCGTGTACCACTCCTGACACCCGCCGGGACACGACCCGTCACTGGGTGAACAGCTGTAGGGGTCGCCGGTCCCACAACGTCCACTGCAGCTCTCGGCACAGTTCAGGCCGTACGTCCCGATGTCACACGCTGGAACGTGACCCCAATATAGAGAAAGGCTACAATTTGGGAAGTTATTGGGGTATACGTGTATATGTATAGATATATTTTGTACAGTTTTTTAGACATACGGTCTGATCTTGCTAACTCTATAAGAAATGTAGGCGTTATTATGGAAAAATGCCAATATGGTAACGGTGCCCGAGTTGTTACGAGGCAGAAAACCAGAAAGCCACTTTCCCACCAACCAGTCATACACAAAAAGGGTTTGGAACATGTCCGTTTATTACTAGTACACTATATACTTGTATTTACGTACTAATACCGGAATATATCATTCCCATTGACAAAGCTGTTTACCATTTCGGTGGAAGAATTGGTGTCGAGGAAAGTTTGTGTTACAGAGCAATATCACAATTACTTAAGTAGCGAAATGAGATTTACCTTCCGTGCACTGCGGCCTCTTTACTCCAGGAGCAGAGCACGAGCGGAATCCAATGACCGGTGAACAGTCCTGACACTCACCGCAACCTGCGAAACATAAGATCAAGAGAACAGTCCTGGAGGCACTCACTGTAACCCGTGGAACACCAGGACAAGAGAACAAGCCTGTGGACACTCATCACAACTTGTGGAACACAAGGACAAGAGAACAGCCCTGGAGATACTCACCACAACACGTGGAACTTAAGGACAACAGAAAAGTCCTGGGGACATTTATTATAACCTGTTGAACACAAGGACTAGACAACAGTCCCGGAGACAATAATCACAGCCTGTGAAACCAAGGACAAGAGAACAGTCCTGGAGACACTCATCAAACTTGCGGAACACAAGGACAAAAGAAAAGTCCTGGAGACACTCATCACAACCTGTTGGAACAGAACGACAAGAGAGCATTTCTGGGAATCATAATCCGAGGAACATGTAGATCAAGTTCTTATATAATGATTTTGTATGGCGTTCGACGAAAGGGGTAACTGAGAATTAATGTAAAATACTTACTGTTGCTTTCATGTCCGGTGACAACAACCTCACACAGCGTCATTACATCAGGTCTGATGCCGCCAGTCTTCTCAATGATGACGTATCTGCCGACCGGGTGTGCGTCACAGCTGATGTTGGCTGTACCTATTCAGGCGTTAGTCGTGCTGGCCTGAGGTACGGTTCCTGCGTAGTGACCACATGTGTGGGACCCGGATGGTCCTCCCGTCACAACCACATCAAAGTCGCCCAGCCACTGACCTGGTAGGTATAGGGAGGAGCATTAACAATGGCAATGCAGGAAGCAATACCTACTAAATATCTAAAAGTCTATGGCCCGATTAGATAGCATATATATGAATATTTAGGCAGATATACAAAGTGAAATCAAGATAAAACTAGTGGGGAAGATATCAGGAAACGCAATGGAACAAGCAGCACGGGTAACGTGAAGAAAAAGGCTAATATTGTCAGAGTTATCGCCAGAACTTAGGCAATAAAGAGGCCAGCGGGCAGGTAGTAGAAGCAATGGCAAAAAAGCAACTCTCGCCGCGCATGCCGATAATGGCTGCTAAACTTATTGACTAAAGATTAGAGGATATAGTGAGAACCGTAATATAGAACTGAACGACAAAAACGGATGGATAACCGTTACAAACGGAACACTTTGAGGGTGGAAACGTGCAACATGGTGAGTCAAGTGGGAATAATGAGATCTGAAAATCGAAAGAAGAATTCATTGATCTCAAATGGAGAAGTCCAGGGACTTATAAATATCTAGACTACCGGATACCGATAGGTCGCTGCTTAAACAAAGGTGCTACCATTATGACATTGTCGCTCTTCATGAGACCTGGGGGCTAATAAAGGTGATCTTACCGACTTCTTGGAAGGGTATGACACTTACTCAAAAGAGTGGACCCGCCGAGCTGCGAGGGGCCAGACACCTGGCGGCATTGCTGTTTTTATAAGACGGTCGTTGTCACGCTTGGTATCAGTTATTGAGATTGAGATTGAGACCGTAAATATGTTATATATTTATTACTCCGGAAAGGATTATTGGAGGTGGATAGATACATTATCATGATGTGTACTTACCTTCCACCCGAGGGATCGATTTCCTATGATGACGAGCTAGGAGGGATATCTCAATCCCGCGACCCGATAAGCGCTAAAGACTGGGAGGAATACTTTGAGACTCTACTCAATATTGGACAACAGCCAGAAGCAACCTTCCAGGACAGGGTTGACTCTGAAGTCAAATTCTGTCTGTCGTCTGACGACGATATACGGTGTCCGCAAGGTTACCATGGTTAGAGAGATCGTCAGCTTACATCAACGCCACCAAGTTCGGGAACGTTTTGTCTAGGAATATGCCTTTACAGTTATTGCGGATCAGCATGTCACAATGCTCATTCACATACAGGACGAGATTGTCAAGCATAGCTTGAGAAAGACAAAAATTGGGGTGATAGGTGCCACTTGAACATGTTAGTACCGACTGCGACTATGTACATGCAATATCGACGGGGTTATAGGCCGAAACGTCACCACGCCATGTCTTTTGGTGTATCGAGGCTTTATAATGGGATTGGTCATGTTAAAGTGTGATTATTTGCTAGCGTCCAAACTACTGGTTAAAATTCGATGCCATTTGGCGAACAGGATGCCAGTAATATGGGTAGATATTCTACAACATATGTCATCTACCTGCATTGATGTAGCCACAGCGCTTTTTTTGCACTTTCGGCAACGTCCTCTTTTTTTTCCTCTTAATAAAGAGGAGCGGGCTGAGGAGACAGTCCTGTCTAGTACCTAGCCTACACGCAAAAAAATCATTCAGGCAATTGCGACACTAAACACACGATCTGAGATCATCTGATAAAGACATGAACACAATAGAAACGACCCCCTGGTTTACTTAAATATTTATAAATGACTGCCTGCAAGACAAACACTTGATCAATGGTTGATATCTCCTGCCTGAACCCAGATTGACACTGACAGCTTATCATTAGCTTCGGCCCAGTCAATTAGTCTAGTGCTTAAGATCTTCATAAAGACTTTGCTTGTGGCCGCTAGTAGAGATATCCCTCTGTAATTACCAGGCTTGTCACACGGTCTGGTCTTCAATACTGGGAATATAATCGCATCAGTCCACTGCTGCGGGTGTGCTTGGCCATGTTAAAGTGTGATTACTTGCTAACGTCCAAACTACTGCTTTGATCTTGATGCAATTTGGCAAACACAATGCCAGTAATATGGGTACATATTCCACCACATATGCGTCATCTACCTGCATTTATGTAGTCACAGCGATTCTTTTGCACTTTCGGCAATGTTAAAATTGATCATCCAATAACTCGAAAACTATAAATGTGAGGTGAAATCTGAGGTCATATTGCTTCTGCGCCTCTCTCTGAAGAATACTCTGAAACAGAAAAGATCAAATATTAACGGAGTTACGCGGGGCTTAAGACCTATGTTAAGCATTTTGTACATTATTGGCCTTATCTACCAATGGTTAAGGAAAAGTAAAAATCCTGTGATCTTCACCTTTGACCGACGTCACCCACCTACGAACTTAGCCTGACGATTGCCATTCCGCATCTTTTAGTGAATTTGGAAGTCGATATCTCAAGGCGTTCGATAGTTATCACGTTGCGTTACAAACAGACAGACCGACACACAGATCGAAACTCGGAGTAATAGGTGCAACTTGAAGCTGTTAGTACCGGCTGCGACTATGTAATGCAATATCGACGGGGTTATAGGCCGAAACGTTACCACGCGTCAGTCATTTGGCGTGTCGAGGCTTTATAATGGGATTGGCCATGTTAAAGTGTGATTATTTACTAGCGTCCAAACTACTGCTTCGATTTTGATGCAAGTTGGCAAACATGATGCCAGTACTATGGGTACATATTCCACCACAAATGAGTCATCTACCTGCATTTATGTAGTCACAGCGATTTGTTTGCACCTTCGGCAATGTCAAAATTGATTATTCAATAACTCAAAAACTATTAATGTGAGGTGAAATCTGAGGCCACATTACTTTTGTGCTTGTCCCTGAAGAATACGCTGAACCGCGAACCTCTAGACTAAATATTAACGAAGTTACGCGGGAAAACATGTTTTGTAACCTTGACCTTGATGTGACCTTTACCTTGGAAGCGCGACCTTGATCAATTTAGTACTTTGCGTCCAAATACTAATGTCATGTTGTGTGTTTGTCTGACTTGTCCCCTCCATGGAGAAATTGAGGGGGCTATGTTCCCGCCAAAATGCTCCCATAAGGTCCCATGTTAAACTTTGGGATTTTTTAGCAGGAAAACTATTCGGGCGATTTGCACAAATAAAATTAGAAGGTACTAATGGGCCCAATACGTGAAATAACTTGCAGCATGATTGAATAGAAACTGCGAACGTTATAGCGATTTTCCCGTTTTTTGGTCCTATCTTTCAATGGTTAAGCAAATTTCGAACAATTCCTGTGACCTTGACCTTTGACCTACATGGCCCATCTACGAACTTAGCCTGACGATTGCCATTCGGCATCGTTTTGTGAATTTGGAAGTCGATATCTTAAGGCATTCGAAAGATAATGCCTTACGTTACAAACAGACAGACAGACAGACGGAACACACCGACATGATATGCTCATGATATAGCAGGAAATGATAGGCCTATGAAGCTGGTCATGCGACAAAGACACCCTTCATCACGAAGTGATTTTCGGGCGGACATTTTGCAACGGTGAAATGATTTTTGGGAGGACATTTTGCAACAAGATTTTCCCGCGGACATTTTGCAACGATGAAATGATTTTGGGGCGGACATTTTGCAACGATGAATTAATTTTTGGGCGGACATTTTGCGACAAAATTTGCGGGCGGACATTTTGCAACGTAACACATGGCAGGATTTGTTCTGTGACACTATTTGCGGTGATAAAGTACATTGCTGGAAATTAGATTCGCACTCAAGAAGAAATTATTTTATCAAGGTAGAAAATCTATTTTGGGCTGATGTTCAAAGATATTGAGAGTACCTGTAATGTGTTGGAGTATCTTTTGTGGAATACTTACTTTATGACTAATGAAAATGTTATAGATAGAAAGACCGAAGTTATCAAGAAATGTATCATTTTATACTAATGATGTTATTAGGGAACAAGGAGATTTCCTGGGCTGGAATTAATTTTGCATAAAACTTGCATACTGTTTTCGGATTTCTACGGGCTGATTCATTCTATTCCCCGAGAATGGAATAATGAAATGCTAAGAGGAGTGTTCTGGTACATGAAATGTATATACGGGCGGAATAATGATCGTAAATGTAACTTATCAGCAACGCGATAAGTGCATTTATGCTGCGGTCGATTATCCTTGGTTACAGACTACTGTTACTTCCTTCAGTATTGTAATGTACCAGAACACTTGTATTTTGCGCATCTACTATTCTAATGTTTACGGTAATCTATGCATCATAGAGGGATGCGAGGCTGCATCCCGGTTGCTCATTTCCGGTTATCGCAAGGGTCAAACCTTGATCCCTCTCTCTGACCAGTGGAAGCAACCCAGCAGCATCGCCAACAGAGTATCCACCCACCGTCCCCTTCCTATCACCTTACCTACGGTCACTTCCATGTTTCTCGTGGGCTTGTTTGCCCCCCCCCCCCTCCCCCTTCCTTCCTGGTTTCTTATCTATATATCCAGTTACACAATATAGCATAATATTATGTGATGTGACGTTGGAATGTGGACCCCTTAAGTGTCTGTATAACCATTATCTAAGTTTATACTTATGGCATTATCTTATGTCACTTTAGCCCGTAAGGGTTTGTATAACCCATTAATTGTCAGTAGAACCATATGTAAGTTCATACTTATTTCGTTATCTTAGGTCATCTTGCGTCAAATACGCAAGATCTGGTAATAGCTGTTCCGATATTAAGATAAATATATGTTTAGTTATTTATAACTCAATGGCCTTTTACCGCAAATGCAGTGTGTTATTTAACCAGCAACGAACTTTGTGGAGACTGGCTGATAGACTAGACCGGATGGTATCAATGGTAAGATAATTTAGGTGTACAGATAGAAAGGGATACATAGAAAACATTGTATAAATTACCAGTGGACGCCACTACGGATGAGAGAATGACAAGTTTTCAGTTTATGATTTTACAGAGAACAAGCGTAACGAATATTCTTATACATGAGTAAAATAGTTAACTCTGATATGTGTGGCTTTTGCGGTAATGAGTGTGAAACTATAGAACATATATTTTATTATTGTCAACCAGTGAAATCATTATAGTCACAATTTTTAGCTTTGTTTAAAAATGTCACTGAACAAGATATTGGCGCATTCATTTCGGTGCAGACTGTGACGTTAGGAGTGACAACCTCGCCTTTTTCTCGCCTGCCTAACCGTATAATCTATCAGCGTAAATGGGCTCATGTTTTGGAATAACAGAACAATAACGCAGCGAGACAATATTTCTGAGAAAATGGAAACCCGTCATCCCTCCTGAACATTGAATACGTGTGGACAAGCTTCGTTTTTTAAGAAATCATTTAAAATAAATTTCATACGGGTATTGACAGCTTTGTTCTGTAAGTCTTTTAGCAAATATGCGAATTGCTTCAGGTCTTTAGCACAGAGGTTTGCATTACACTCGACGAACTTTACCGCAGTACTGACTGCCACCCGTACCTCTTTATAAGGTTTGACATGAGCTGGTGACTCGTCGTCATCATCGCTCTCCGCGGGGTGACGGTTCCGTTGGCGAGGAGGCGAGTGCGAGAATGTCGAAATGTCAAAGCCTCGCTGGTTTTAATAGCGTCATCTATAGCGACATGCGCCTGGGCTCACATGACATTGCCAACAGTGGAGCCGAGTTGCTGTGACAAGGAACGGTTCTACCATTTGTTTTATAGGGAGCTACCTGAATCATTTGGAGTGATTGGGCATGGTTCGACGCAATCAATAAAATGAAAGTGGGAAAACCACGTGCATCAACTGTTGACAACGTAGATGTTTCTCATTACCAAACATCTTAACTGATCATCACAATGATTGTGATTTGTAAGATGATATCAAAGGGATGTTCTGCCACCCTAGAACCTTGCAACCACGGACACAACGCTTAGTAACGTGACCAATGTAACCTAGAGCTATTCGAGTCTTTCGAAAAATGCAGGCCAAAAGCATGAAAATGGGGGGGGGGGGGGGTAGGCATTTGTAAGTAGGCATTGGTGAGGACATTATAAACATTATACACAGTATATAATAATTCTGATTAATCAGAATTTACTTCATGGCTGCGCGGAGAATTATTGGAGTACTACATTATGGCAATACGTGTTGGTATCACCCCTACCCGATGGTGAGAAGAACGAATGGACTCGTCCAAGTGGAATCCCCCTGACAACGCGGATTGTTTACCGATTAACGTCAACCGCGAGACGATGTAGCGGCAGTTTACACGGGGGTTCACTTGATTCTCAACCACCAACGAAATAACAGGTAAGACATATGACAGCGACATGTTGAAGCTTATTGACAATGACAAACTGTTCATTGGTCACAAAGTGTGTTGGACGCTTGATAAATTTAAGTGTTATTCATAAATCAACATCAATGGTCTATATTGGCGTTAGAGAATCAAGATATCTCGTTTAATTTGTCTCCCTAAACCTCCCTAGACAAAAGTAAGCTAATTAGCTATTTCAATCAGTTACCATTATCTCGTTTCAATTGTCTCCCAGTACCTGGGGCAAAGGTAGGCTACTCAGTTACTCGAAGTAGCAAGCTTTTATTATTCTGCAGATCTGTGACCGTGATATTTGAATTATATATCCTAATTTTTGGGCCCAGAATATCATTGGTAATCAGAATGTTATTGTCATTCATTTTTACGGTCATAAAGGACGATTATTTGGCATTTGAGCCACTCACGTTCTGTTGGTCATGGTTTACATGCAATAATACGATATATTGATGGATGTGATTAATATAAAACTCTTTAGTTTTTGTTTTGAATACACAGCTTGACACTTAGATGAGTTTTTATCAATTTGCTAATCAAGCAGGTCTCTTTGGGAAGCCGGTATGATTGTTAGCGAGGTGCATGATGTTATAATTCAAATGATGATGCTAATGTCTTTATGAGCATGAGTTACAGAATGCCACCGAAAAGCAGTGGTCCGAAGCGGCCGAGCACACCTGAGTCTCCCCCCAAAGAGGTTGCGCAAACCTGGGCGTGGTCCGCTACGAAACAACACTCGGGCGGCACCCCCACCTTTCTGAGCGACGGACACAGCGACGGACCTGGTTGAGTTAATCATTACTCAACTCGTTAAGTATGGTCGATTGCTACCTGCAATCAATGCATCGAGCGTAATGTCAGGCGGGCTGCTCACATTGCGAACACATCCAATGACACGGCGCTACTGCTCCCACATGGCATTGTTGAGGGCTGAGCCTTTTCCCGCACATGAGCTTTAATTTGCACTCTGTTCTTGTGTTTTATGATTTCCTGACAAATATTGACTAAACCTACTGGTGCTTACAAAATTAAACTCTTTGGCAACAGGCAACAGGCTCCCTACATTTTGCCCCAATGAATTTGTGTAAAACATGAGCAATCTCTATAACTCATTAATTGGTCAGCATAACAACATTGATCGTGTGATGACCTGGCACATATGCATTGATAAACGTCATGTTATCACATTTGATGACATGTAGTGAGTTTAATGCGAGAAGTACTTATCATGTAAAGCATATACATCAGTAAATTAGCGGAAGCAATTCAATCTGTCATGACCAGTAAATTTGTGATTTTAGCAGGCTACATGGTTTTAATTATTCAACCATAATTATGACGTAGTTACACTTCTCTTTCGGAGGTTTTGGATGGATCCCAGGATCTACAGGCCGGATCCGGACTAACCTGGACCATGTGATTAATGCAGCCATGACCCACAAATGAAGAATCTTAATGATAATTCCTTGTGCTAGTGAACCTGGTAATTGTTAGTCGTTCAGATCAGCAACGACTCAAGGATTTTGAATATTTTAATTACCATTGGGAAAGAAGGTCCATGGAACGTCCATAAAAATGCCAATGCCTTTACAATATTTTTTTTGACGCTTATCGAAAGTTTATACACATATTCTCTATAGTTGCAGATTGTAGATATCTGCGGACCGGATCGATAAGCACATAAAACACGGGAATGATGCATATGTGGTCACAACATAAGTATTGTATACATTATTTATTTAATTTTTTTTTAATATAAATGTTGTACGGTGATGTAAAACATGACGGGGAATTTGTCGCAATATACATGACGACGATGGTTAGTTTGATTTCGTACCTTATTCCATCGCAGCCCTTATACATTGACATGCATTATCTGTTATCTCAATGTGCTCCCTCTACCTTAGCCCAGGCCAAGCTTTTTGCTGAGGTGCACGGACATGTCTAAGCCCTCTGCATCTAATCTGATTCTATGCGCTGGCTGTCTCTACACTACTCTAGTCACCTTTTCAAAAATGGTCCTTCACAACTGTTATAACCCTTGAACACACTGGCCACATATCAATAAATTTTGGGATCAAATAGAGGCCCTGGCACATAATCTAGAGCATGTTTCATCCATTCATCTTTTATCATCTTGGGAGGTTTTTTGGCTCAATTTAGACGTGTGCACAAATAGCGGCCTAAACGCCTATTTATTCCTTGGTTGAACAATTTATCCGTCTGTAGCGCACATTGTACGGGCAGGAGGAACACACGTTAGACATATATACATAGCCATACGGCAACTACCTTTCTTTCCATTCTCTCTATTCAGTCTTTCTCTCTATCCTGACACAGTACTTACCGGAAACATAAAAAATGTATGCTTTCCTATACTATAATTAATTATGCTCCCATTTAGTGTGCCAATTGGTTACCTCATTGTAACGGTGCGACCATAGGTAGATATTATGGGGGGGGGCACTTATACTTCCACATATATATATATATATATATATATATATATAGGATCAGGAGCGTGTAGAGCCACAACTACATTAAATATGGTAAAGATATAGCGCAATGTAAATGGTGTTAAAAATATTAATATACATTAAATTTATATTACATTGTAACCCATCAGCTTTTCATGGAAAGTTTATCAATTGTAACCTATCACTTTGTGATCCGCGTTGAGTTGATGACGTGATATGTGCAAACCTAATCGACACCACACAAGCAACAGCTGTTAAATCCTTCTCTGATGATGACATCGTGGCCATGTTGATGGCTTGCATGGTAATGACCCACCCGTTTTGTAAGTCAGTTCGTACGCGGCTTGACCGTATAACCTGTTGACCGACCGAAGCTTCGAACACATTTTTTAACTGTCGAAGGAATGCCCGTAGCGTGTCAACTAGACATTAGTGCTCTGGAGGCACTGAACTGTGTTTCCCCGCGGCGTGGGGTTTGTCATCGCATACCCTCCAATGACCTTTAGTTGTTAGATGATAATTTCGTATAGTAGTGTCCACTCTGTCTGGAAGTACAACCTATGGCAATATCGAGATGGAGATAGCTAATGAGATTTAGACTGTCTGGACTTGGCCTCGAACTATAAGTCCTGGAGCTCAGCGTCGATCTACCGCTAGTGTAGGTAAGCGGTTGACTTCCTGTGAGTCGTCCGCCATTCTGATGATTTCATGGGTAGATAAATAGCTTCAGTCGATTAATCATTGATTTTTGTGTATCGGGTGTGTCGTAGTCTGCAAGTTTGCAAGAACTGGTTAAATTGAACTGTAAAATATAGTAAAGCCCCTGCCATTGGGTATGGAGCGGTACTGGTGTTATGTAATAATACCTTGTCGCCAACTTTGTACGTTTGGTCAAATGCACTCTTGTCTAAAGTCCTTCTTTTTATTTAGGTTTATTATGTGATATGCATTACAATGCACTAATTAATGGTTATATTCAGGTGTGAAGCTTTTAGCTCACTGAGACCTAAATAACTTCTTACGTTTATAATCTGTTGCATACATCCACGCCTGTTTAGCTCAGCCAGGGCTGAGGAACAGATAACTGATCGATGATGCGATGGTAAAAATTAGGGAAATTGCACTCCTGTCACAATCCTTCTTTAAAATATGTTTCTTTGTTTTGTTATGTAGGGCTGTGGATCTGGTAATGGTTTAATACAATTTTAAAACATTGAGCTCCCAGACAACCGAATAACTAGTTCTGACATTTATAATACATTGCATACATCCATTTATGTTCAGCTCAGCCAGGGCTGAGGAACGGATGACTAATCGATGAGACGATAATAAAAATTAGGGAAATTGCTCTCCTGTCATAATACTTCTAATTGTGTTTGATTATTTGCTAAGTAGGACTGTAAACCTCGTAATGGTTTAATACATCTTTTTAACCTTGAGCTCACAGACAACCGAATAACTAGTTCCTATGTTTATAATCCATGGCATAAATCCACGTCTGTTCAGTTCAGCCAGGGCTAAGCAACGGAAAACTGGTCGATGAGACGATGATGAAAAATAGGGCAATTGCTTTCCTGTCCTAATAGATCTTTTAAATTTGTTGATTATTTGCTCTGTATGGCAGTGCACCTTGCAATAGCTATATGTCGCAGTTGAGCCTTGCGTTCAGATTGCCGAAACACTAGTACTTACTTTTATAATCCGTTGCATATATCGACAACTGTTCAGCTCTGCTGAGGAACAGATAACCGGTCGATGAAAAATGACACTAAAATATGGCAATTGCTTTCCTGTCATAATACTTCCTTCCATTTTGTTGATTACTTCTTCTGTACGGTAAGAGTTACATATAGTTTTTGATATATCTTGAGATAGTTTTTGCATATATCGACGTTTGTTCAACTGTCCAGGATTGGGGAACGGATAACTAGTCGATGAGACGATGAAAACAATTTAGCGCCATTGAATTCCTGTCACTAAACCTTAATTACGTTTGATTATTTGCTCTGTGGCAGTGAAATAGGAAATGGTTATATATAATTGTTGAGCATTGAGCGCATAGAGAGCCGAATCACTAGTTACGTTTATAATTCGTTGCATTCATCGGTGTATATTCCACACGAAGAGGGATAAGCAACAGATTACGGGTCGATAAGACGCTGCTGACAATTTGAAAGGGTTGGCATGTTTTTGAAGTCTAATACGACATAGACGTTTGTTGCGAATTTGAGGGTGAGCTCAGCAAAAGCTGGGGAATGGTAAATACTATCGTTTGATTCTGTTCTGTTCTGTTCAGCCGGCTGAGGAACGGTATATTTTGCTGTGCAATGACGGGCACATTTTGATACTCCTATATTTTATTGGGGTGGGGGCTGATCGTTTGATCAGCGGTGGCGTTTGTCCCCTCACCTTCCCTGCTATGTATGAAGGCAACATCTATTTTCATACAGCCTTTCATAAATATCCATAGTAGACTGAATAATATGGTATATATATATATATATATATCAATAAGTATCCATTAATATTTGCCTGTCTAACATCTGATTGCCATAGATGTATATTACATTTAATTCTCAGTGACTGTAATTCTCCATGTGTTTGGCACTACATTTGTCATAAGCGATGTGTTTTCGCCTCACCATTTTGCTTGGCGATATGTTTTCCGACAAATGTTTTTCCATTTGCGATGTGTTTTCCGCCACATGTATATTAGTGGCGATGTGTTTTTCCGCCACATCTTTATTAGTGGCGACGCTGTTTTCCGCCACAGGTTTATTAGTGGCGACGCTGTTTTCCGCCGCAGGTTTATCAATCTTGAACCTTGTATTCTCGGCAATAAAGTTGCCTTATCCAACAACTTACATAACTCATTTTATTATTCAACTACAATACAGCTAACTAGCTGCGGGAGAGCCAGCTATATCACCCTTTCGTAGCGCAAGACATGAACACATTATACTGGAGCAGTAGGTCATCTGTTTGTATCAAATCTTCATGAGATGATTGAAAAGAGTTTGAAGTAACTCACTTGAGCCATAATTCGTGCTGAAGACCGTGACGTTGTGGATGACGTAGTCACCGCCGAGGTCCACGGTCCACTTCGAGTGGTTTCCGTCCCCCGCGGCAGGGTGAGCGCAGACATCCCGCTGATCGCTATGTGTACCGTCAATGACCAACCCATCGACAGCCTGATAACTGTACAATACTTGGTACGTTCCCGTCTGGTTGGTGTTCTTACCACGGGCCACGTTACCTGATGGAACAGTTTGTATATATGGTATTACTACACATGGCGCTGTGTTCGCGTCAAGGTGAAGACAGCCATACTGCTGAGCGATCAATGACTGTCAATGACCTTCCCATCGAAGGTCTCATCATTGTACACTATATTTAACAACCCGGTCTGGTCGGTGGGCCAAAATTTGACCCAACGGGCCAAGTCATCTAGATAGTTATCACTATGTTATCACCATTAATGTATTATTTATGTGTATCTCCGCTTCATACCAACATTATTTACCGATTTATTTTCCCATTTATAACACTATTAATGTTGATTTCATATGTTTACCAACAAATAAAGATAAATCATCATGATGGTTAAAAATACCATTATTGCACTTGATGATAGATCGATTATATCATTACATATTTGTATTAATCTATGTTAAGAGGTATTCCCAGATAGCATGCCAACCTTAAATTAACGTTAGATGAACGTTAGCAGCTACGTTTAATTAGCGTTATAATTATGTTAACGTTATTCAAATGTAATTTTGCTCATTTATTTAATGTTAACTTAAAGCGGGTGTTCAACCTAATCTAATCGCAATATGCATTGAAAGTTTACATCTTAAAATGAATTTGGCGAGCAAGTGACGTATATTGTGACACTTCATGTGACTTACTTTATAACTTCCTTTAACGTTTGCATTTTAACGTTAACAGTACACCATTTTAAAACGAATATCTAACGGTAGCGGTCGGCAAAAGTCGGCCGTCCTGCGGATGTACACCGCTGTGCAAAGTTTTGTTCGAAAAACTATTATTGAAATGAATCTTACTTTGTGTGCCCTTTAATTTTCGATAAGTTTAAAATTTCGATCACGTTTCGGCTGCAACCTTAGTTTTTCTTGTAAACGTTTTTCTAACATTTTTTCAGTTTTCCTCGCAAACGTTTATTTGTAGACGAAAAATAAACGTTAACGTTAACGTTTTCTTTGCGGAAACGTTGCCAGTTAACCGGCAACCATATATCAACCATGCACATCACTATCTAACGTTAACTTAACGTTAGCATGCTATCGCTTTATCTGAATGCATGTTTTGACAATGCTCTACTACTAGCTATATGAGAAGGCTGGCACGTGTATCGTCTCGGTCTCGACTCCGTGGGATGAAAAGACTAATTTAAATCTTTAGCGTGATGGCGTTAAGTTAACGTTAGATAGTGATTTGCATGGTTGATATATGATTGCCTCACGCCAAAATGAAAGCATCTTGGAACCCACGACCTGGCGATATGTAGCTCAGCCTGCTTACCGACTAAGTTACACTTACGGACAGATCATCTGTACTCTCATCTTGCTCTATGGTTAATTATATTTGATATACACATGCCGGCCGACACTTTAAGCGCCCATACGCATATGGGTCCACAATGCTTCTTATCGTTGATCACTATGGTCCATTTCATAAGGTCTGTAAGTGACAGTAAGTGACACATTCAGGGTGTCAGCACGATATAGGAGTTCAGCATGGGGTCAAGCACTTCCACGACGCATCGAGGCCAGTCTTGAGCAGCCCTCAATCTCCTCTTGGAGATTGAATTACTCTCCATAAATCTTTGGGAATCGCGATTCAGAGGGGGTACCCCCCCCCCCACCCTCCCTCCCCCGCCTCCCTGTTTCGGCTAGCAATGCGAAGGGTCCACCTTAGGTATAAGTTTGTTGTTGGGCGATATATCTCAAAAGTTAAGGTCACCATTGAAACATAGGACGAAAAATCGGGAAAATCGCTTTCCCTGTCATAGTTGGGTTTTTTCATCTCCATGAAGAATGTATGGCGTATTGGGCTTGTAGGCCGCATTTAAATTTTGCAAATCGCAAGGCAGGTTTTTCTGCCAATATTTTGACATATAATATGACCATGTGAGAACATTTTGGTGGAAATATCACCTCTCACGTTCTTAATGAAGAAAGTCCGACAAATGACACCCTGCGTACAATAACATTACTATTAGGGCACGGATGGCGTATATTGAGTAAGGTCGCGTATCCAAGGTCGCGAAAACTTTTGTCGTCGTAACTCCGTTAATATTTGCTACAGAGAGCTGCATTTGTTTTGTTTCAGATTTATAGTTGTTGGTCAGCCATATTTTACTGTCAAAATTGTTAAAATCGCAGTGACCAAATGAATCATGGTACCCATGCATAGTGTATGTACCACTATTACATGTCTGCCAAATGGCATCGATTTCGAAAGAATCGTTTGACAGCCAACAAAGTATTAAATTTTAATCTCCATGCCAAAGCCTTGATTCGCTGAATAACGGATGGCACCAGGCCGTTTTGTTGCATCCGCCTCCCCGTCCGCGTATATCATCCGTCTTTTGCGAACACACATGTTCGTCTTCTTGTCCGTCGCCAGGCCCACTTTTTTATGTGTGAAATTTTTTTTTTCTAGGTCAGTTCAGGCTACTAAGCACTTGGAGCCGAAACAAACTACAAAACTTCATGTGATTATATACAATCACGGAATATATTGATCCTGGTTCAATTTTTAACAAACAATTACAATCACAGCAAAAATGACTTGGAGCCAATTACTACATAATTAATTGTTTTAATTATTTCTGAAATCTTATGCCCCCAACCAAGTTCTATATGCCTCTCCATACCCAGGTTATATGTTCTGCGTAACTTCGGTCCGGGATTGAATTTGACGGATTCAGAGAGGGAGGGGGTCGCAGAAGCGTGTCTTTGCGCCATTAAATTATAGTATATTCCCTTATTTAAGATGGACGTGGAGGCCGAGGCTTGACCTTTCGTGTGTATTTTTTCCCAACCACAGCTCATGGTGGTGCACCGTTCGACCTCCCACCAAGGCCCAGGGTGCCCACTCTCACTTATGTGCCGCCAAGTACTTCAGATACGAAGACACCCATATCGATGTTAAAAGCCTTCATGTCGTGTTTGCAAACGCCGGTGGCAAGGTCGCTATAGAGCGTATCCTTTGAAATGCGTTCACCCTGCATGCGATGAACGTCCCCAAACTAGCGAAGACGTCTGGGATTGATAAGATCAAGAATGATTGATAGACTGGCCTTGGCCAAAATACTTCGTCATTTGTAACCCTTGCTACTTCTTCGCGCGTTATGGCATATATGACTGGATTGTTTTTTCTTTTTTTTTTGTTGAATTTCCATCAGATAATTATGGCTGAAATTGATTTCTCGTTTTTCTGTTGAGAGCGGTATTCACACTTCTGGGTGCAGGAAATATTTGTAATATTGAATATGCAAAAGATGCATTTTGGTGCATTTTGGACCATGGTGTACCAGATAAAATCTATATGGACTCTTTAAAGCAAAACACAACAAACGTTTAGTTGATGAAACTAAACCTGTTGTTTAATATTGGTTTAGTACATACACCTTCGTATTAATTGTGAATATGAAATTTGGGTAATACAGCTGGGTATATATTCGACCCTGACAACTGACGAATGATGATTTTAGAGAATCAAGACTATGTTATGTCACAATATGGCAGACGAATTGGAATATTATAACTAACATTGTACATGACATCAAGTCTTATGCTTATTTCCGTGATCTGTGATGGGCACCTTATTTCTGTGATCGCGAACTGCCATGATGCTTATTTCGTGATGCAGGATTTAGGAATTTGATTTCTGTGATCCGAGATGAGATACCCCTCTTACCCCCCTCACCATAGACAGGCGGTGTCGATCACCCCTTACCTATCTGACAGGTCTCGCCGCTCCAGGTGAACAGACTAGGACTGTCCTGAGCACACTCTCCCGGACAGACTCCCGTGTTCGGATCACAGGTGGCGCCAACGGCACAGTGACACCGGAACGCGCAGTCCGAAGCCGTCCCGAACAGACACGCAGCTAATTGGGGAAAATAAACAATAGTGTAAAACAAAAACATTTTTTTTCAAACTGCATAAATAAATACGATCAACCCGGCATACCGCGTTGGGCCGGGCTGGGCTGGTTCATGTGCCTGACAGTTGCATTACAAAAGCTACATCAACGCTACTGCAAACATCAGGTTTGAGGTGATACATATGACGGCGATGAAAGTGGTCGGTGTGAGACTTTATTTAGAGCGTGTTCTATTTTCATGAAACCAAAACCGGTTTGCCGAATTGACTGTTCGACAGGAGAAGAACCGAAAACGGTTTGCTTGTAGCAGTGAAACTATCGACAAAGCTGGTTTGACCGTTTCCGTTCCGCGGAACGGTGAGTTCAGTCAACACATACATCGTAGTTAATCATAGTTGCAATTACATGAGACTTCTGGAGGGAAGTATGACAATAATTTATTCACGGACAGTCAAATCGCAGTAGAAAATTAAACAAACGGCATATGTATGCTAGCACAGTTTCATAATCACATGGCTATTGCTTAAACACATGCTGAAATTGTAAATAAATGAAACTATGCATTCGCCGTTAGGTGGGCAAACCGTTGAAATCGGTTTTTAAAAACGGCTACGGTTTCCCGTCGGTTTCAGGTAAATCGAACACGCCCTTAATATAGCCCTGCTGAACAGTGGAAAAGCAGAGTCTCAGTCCATTTGACATGTATGTCGCACGCGTGTGCGAGCCGGCGGAGAGGTAGGGGGCCGTCATTTTGGAAGTATAATTTAATCTAATAAACTAATTTAATCTAATTGAACACAATAAGCCATGATTTCGTTTGCACTGAAATATTGTGGTGTCGAAACGTTATATGTTAACGTCTTTCTAACGTATTTTTTCCAATTTATTTAACGTTAACTTCACGTTTACATCTTGACGATAACAGCAAACTATTTTTGAACGAAGATCAAACGGAGTTCCTGCCTTCCTGCCGCTGTACACCCTGTATCACTGCGTATTTTTCGAAAGAGTGGCCCCAGGTAAACGTTTTTCTAACGTTAAAATTAGTTTACCTTACAAACGATTATTTGTAAACATTTTTCTAATGTTAATTTTCAGTTTAACATGCAAGCATTTATCTGTCGACGAAAAATAAGCGTTAATTACACCTAGTAAAGTAGCTGGAAACCATATACCAACCATGCAAACCACAATCTAACGTTAACTGAACGTTGGTAATTCGTCATCATGCAACCCTTTCTTGCGAACGTTAAGCTAACATACCCTGAAAACCCTAAACCCTGATATTCCCAAATTAAACCCTGATTTTCCCAAATTAAACCCTGATATTCCCAAATTAAACCCTGCAAATCAGTCGGTACATATCAGCATTCGTAACGGATAGTCTAAATTACGCGTTTGACAACGGACGACTCTCCGTGGAACAAAAGCGTGGGCTCATCTCCTTCTTACCAAAGAAAGACAAAGATCGGACGTTATTAAAAAAATTGGAGACCAATTTCTCTTCTCAACTCGGATTATAAGATCGGGGCTAAGGCCATAGCCAAGAGACTTCGGACCCACCTCCCCCCTCTCGTGCGTCCCGATCAAACTGGTTATATCAAAGGGAGATATATTGGGGAAAACATCAGGCAGATCGCCGACATAATGAATATCACGAACTTAAGGCGAATACAGGGTCTCATTCTTCTAATTGACTTCGAAAAGGCATTCGAATCCATTAAGTGGCCTTATATAGACGAAGCTTTATGCTCTTTCCACGTTGGTTGTAAGTTCCGCAAATATGTAAGAACTCTTAATGAAGATAGCATTAGTAGTGTATTGAATGACGCATTCACCAGATTGGTTCACACTCGAGAGAAGTGTCAGACAAGGTTGCCGTCTCGCCCTTTTTATTCGTCTTAACTGTAGAGTTATTAGCTATTGCCATACGGAGGGACAAACAAATTAAGGGTATAAACTGTGGTTCCATAACCTCGAAACTCGCACAACTTGCAGACGACACTACCTGCTTTCTATGCGGATGTGGACTCAGCAAAAGGACTCCTCACCCTCCTATACCAATATGCACAGTTATCCGGTCTACACTGTAACTTAGATAAGACGGAAGCTATTTGGATAGGGGCCAATTCTGGTAAACCGCCTGGAGATCTTCCAGTTAGATGGTCACCAGCGAACAACTTCAGCACATTGGGTATCAAGCTCAACCCAGATGAAGTTGAAATGGCTCATCTGAATTTAGGAACGCAAGTGGACAAACTAAAGAAATGCTTGAATATGTGGAAAATTTGCATTGCGGATTCTTGATGAAAAACTCCATTTATGCAGAACTAAAGCTATCAGTAAGGTGAACATAGACACATCAGCCATAAAAATTACTACTTTTATCAACCAAACCATTGTTTTTTCGAAATTTTAATGGTTGTTTCATTGATGATTGAACAACGGAAATTTTGACCGTGATGGCTATCCATATCTGTCACCCGATCACTTCAGATTAGTGTAAACATTGGCGAATAATCTAGCTAGTATGCGCCAAGTTTACTGATCGTGGCCAGTGTTATGGAAAATTACAAGTTCAAAGTTTCATCTACCAATATATTGACACTAACAAGTTAAAAGTTCTTTTTTTAAGATTCACAAAAGACGAATTGCGACCTACCCCTTGTTCACCATGCCAAACTGATTGATAAGATCCCGTTTGACCTCTCAGATCCCGAATTACCCCTAAGATCCGGATTGATCCCTCAGATCCGGATTTCACCCATAATGTCCTGATTTGACCCGTATTATCCCGATTTGACCCCTGATATCCCGGATTGACCCCTCATATCCCCGATTTGAGCTTTTAGATCCGGATTGGACCTACCAGATCGGGATTGAACCCCTAGGATCCGGATTGACCCCTCAGTTCAATTTGACCCTACTGATCCCCAGCTAACACACAACGTTCGCACACGTTGGTTTTGGGTTGTAATCACGTCATCTCAAAATTAACATCAGGACAACGTTGTTTCAACGTTGGTCGCAAACATTGAAGTAATATTTTGTAGCCTTTATCCCATACAAATAAAACTCTTGCCATGTGTAGTGACTAATGAAACTTGGTCGAGAGTCGAGAATTAGGACAACGTTACCTGAAAAATTAGACATCATGAAAACAATACGTAATTGATTGTATTAGGCAATCATGCTTCTGATTAATTCATCATATACGCAGTTGTTTCGCACAAAAGGCACAATTTTAATACTGGACTGAATGTCGGACAAACTTTTTTTGAGAATGTTCGGGTAACGTCAAAAAAAAAACATGCATTTTCACGTTATCTCAACCAAAACAAAAAAAAACAAGAAAAAAAAACGTCATGACGTTAGCTTGTTAGCTGGGTCCATATTTGAGCCCTCAAATCCCTTAGAATCCACATTCAACCCTTAATATCTCGATTAACCCATCATATCCAGATTTGACCCTTCAGATACAGATATGACCCTTAGTGTCCGTATTCGACCGCTAGTGGGGCTTTCGTTAAAACTGGGTCAAACGCCATTACTCGTCATGTCTATTTCCACTTTAATGTGAAAGCGGACTTATCCACTGACGAATTCGTCATGGGCCGAATCCACGACGTTCGACCTATTGAGATAAAGTTCCGAATTTGCCTATTAGATATCGAATTTGTCAAAATGATTTAGCCCCCGAGAATTGGGTTTGATGCGTGATAATCCTGTTTTTGGTACAGTTTATAAGGGATTGGTTAACCACGACCGTGGGAGGGCTTGGCAGTCGGTGTGAATGCTTGGCTTCTCATGACTGTGAGAAGGCGTGGCGAGGATGTGAATTCTTGGTTTGTCATGACCGTGAGAAGGCGTGGCGAGGATTTGCATGAATTATTGGTTTGTCATGACCGTTAAAAGGCGTAGCCAGGATGTGACTTCTTGGTTTGTCATGTCCATGAGCAAGCTTGACAATCGACGTTAATGCTTTGTGTATCATGAGCGTCAGAATGCTTTAACGATGGGCATGTTTGCTTTGACATTACTGTGAGAGAGATTGGTAGGCTATATGAACGTTTTTTTCTGTCATGGCCGTAAGATAGCTTGAAAATTGATGTGACTTCATGATCTGACACGACCGTAATAGGGGTTGCCAGAGGAAGTGAATGTTTGATTTGTCATGACTATGAATAGGCTTAACCGTCGGCGTGACTGTTTTACTTAGCATGAGCGTCAGTGGGCTTAAAATACGATGTGACTGTTTGCTTTGCACTCGGTGTGCATGCTTAGTTTGCCATGATCGTGGAGGGCCTTTGCAATACGATGTGAATGTTTGCTGGGTAGACGGTGTGTGGCTAGCTTTGTAATGATCGTGTCGTGATATGTCGATGTGGCCAATAACCCAAATCCCAATCGGCAATACATTTTGATAGGGGGTGGGGTATTCAACCTCACCTTCCCCAAAAACAAACTTGCAGAATGTTTTTTTTTATATATTATCAGTATTTAACATAACATTTTGACATAACCACTACTCAGTATGGTAGGGCTGTAGAGTTCTCGTGGGTTCTACTTCCGGCTTAGGTCCTTTGGAGACCAACAAACAAACTATTTTTTAGAACGAGTGCGCATCACACTAGTACCTTGCTGCAGCTGCGTGACGCGCACTCATTGTAGTCAACGTAGTGACAGATTTCTATGTTTAGGCCGGGGCCGTTACAACGCCTGGTGGTATTGATGTACGTGGATTACAAAGAATAGATGACGGGGGCTCTTCCTGTGAAATAGCAATGCACATGGTCGTGTTTTTGTATCAAACAAAAAACACACACAAAGTTACATGGTGTCAGAAGTATAGAGGGTATATTCAGGCCACCGCAGCAGCTGATCTTCAATTCCAGCAACTTTTCAGAAGCATGGAGACGTTGGGAGCAGCAGTTTAAGATATACTTGGACGCCGCGGAGCTGACAAATAAGCCGGCAAAAACTCAGGTAGCCATATTATTTCACAGCGTAGAACCTGAAAGGCAAGACATTCGTAGGAATTTCGTATTTGCCGATACAGCTGAAGATAAAAGTGACAACTGGAAACATGTACTAAAGAAATTCAAGTGCTATTGTGAACCACGAAAAAATGAATGCTATGAAACATATAAATTCTTGCAGCGAGACCAGAAAGAAGGAGAGCCAGTGGACCAGTGGGTCACAGAACTCCGAACTCTGATTGACAATTGCGAGTATGACTGTTCTGAGTGCAACTGCAGACATGAAAGCAAGAAGATCTTAAGAGACAAAATCATTTTTGGTGTCATGGGCACTAGAGTAAAAGAACGCTTGCTGAGGAAAACCGAACTGTCATTGGATAAGGTTTTGGATATCTGTCGAGCTGCAGAATCGAGTAAAGAGCAAATACAGACAATGGTTTCAGGCAAAGTGTACGCTAAACAGGAAGTTCATGCACTCAACAAAAGCAAGAACAGGCTCAGTACCTATTTGTTGGGACCGCCAACACATCTGAAAGAAAGAAATTGAAGACAAATGGGTCGCAAACCTAAATGTACAAGGTACAGATGTAAACTTCAAGCTGGATACTGGCGCTAAAGCAAATGTGTTACCAGAGACCGTCACCTCGTCCAACACTCGGCCAAACCCAGACTGTACTTACCACGTTTGGCAATAATGTGATCAAACCTATTGGCACAGTAGTGGAGGAACGCCAGACACAAAAAGGACAGAATGGATACTTTCAAATGTTTGTAACCAACGACAGCAATACAGCGATTCTGGGACAACAAGCATGCGAGAAACTTGATCTTGTAAAGCGCATTGCGGCATGCAAGATAGACACTCCAACTGTGACACGACCTAAACTGGAAAATGAGTATGAAGATGTTTCACATGATTGGGAGAGTATGACAAAGTCCATCACATTGAATTGAAACCAGGTGCTAGTGGTGTCATAATACCACCGCACAGAATTCCACATGCTATGAAACCAAAGCTTAAAGTCCATCCCTTATGTCCTATGTTACTTTGCATATATTCGATCCATTTGCACTACATTAACAAAATTCCATACGCACTGAATTTATTTGCCACCAATATTAACAATATTAGCCATTTTATCACAGACCTACCAAAAAAAGTAGAAGATAGACAGGGGCAAGTTTTTCATTGATTCGTGACGTCACAAGATGAACCGGTTTCGTTGCGCAATACTGTAAACGCGACTTTTGGGCATGGCGTCTGTAGGAGGGCCATCGTCCTTCCGCATCGATCGGGATGCAGCTATGCCAGCACGATTATTTGGAATTAATGATAGTGAGGGTGAAGAAGAACAAGTGGAGGTATTAAGGCAACCCGAGCATGTGTTCTGCCGTCGTACGTATCGTTTCGAGCCATCTCGACTGGAGATTGCTGAGGAGCTATAAAAGTTGAAAACCTCAAAACGCCCTTCACAAAACAATAGTGCGAACGCCTCATTCATAAAAAGTGATGCTTATTATATCATGGGATCCAGATAAAAAACCTGCAAATATGTCTTGTAATCAAATAAAATATTAATTGGGCGACCAGGAGACAAATTGGTGAAAGTTACTTAGTTATTTGTCCCAACCGCACACCATAACGTTCGAGTTTCCACAAGTATTACTATAAAAAGTACGTGATGAATCATATCACTAGATTAGTGCGCTGCGTGCTTTTTAGGCTAGGCCGATAAATGCCGCCCTCCCTCCCTTCTGATGTGCATAAAAAAAATCTTTTAGTACATCCATTTAACCCTGGATCAAGATTGTATGTCCACGATTGGACGGACATCCCCGAGACGGCGCGTCCCATACTGTAGCCTAGCCCACCCTTTCCATTTTTGGGAAGAAACGTAGCCCGTAGGCAGGACATGACTCCATTCTGATCAATGTCTTAGAGCGAGCGCGTGAGAGAGGAGTTATGTTCAACAAAGACAAAATGCAACTGAAGTTCAGTGAGGTGGGCTATATGTGAAACATCATCACAGCTAATGGACTGAAGCCGAACGAGAAGAAGATTGAAGCCATTGTTAATATGCCAGTGTCAAAAGATGTAACATCACTGCAGCGTCTTCTTGGTATGGTTAAATACGTAGCCCACTATATTTCAAATGAATCTGATTTGACAGCACCTCTGAGAAACTTACTGAAGAAAGATGCTGATTGGATATGGCAGCATGGACACACAAAAGCACAGGATGAGTTAAGAGAAGCCTGACAAGCAAACCTGTTTTAGCTTTCTATGACGTCACTACGCCAGTCGTGATACAGACAAAGGCATCGCAAACAGGATTAGGAGCTTGTCTGTTGCGAGCAAATATACCTGTGGCATATGCATTAAGGGCATTGACCAGCGCTGAATGTAACTACGCTCAAATTGAAAAGGAGATGCTGGCTATTTGTTTCGCATGTACAAAGTTTCACCAGTACATTTACTACAAGCCAAATGTACAGGTGTTCAAGATCGCAAGCCGCTTGAGATTATAATGAAAACGCCTTTGAGCAAAGCTCCAGCACGGCTGCAGAGACTCATGCTCAAGATTCAGCCATAAGACTTGTGTGTACAGTATTTCGCGGGAAAATACATGTACATGGCTGATACGTTATCCCGAGCGTATCGGCCAGGAATACATGACCTCGAACTAGAAGACAGGCTTTCTGTCGTTGTTCACGCTCTGATGACCAATGCTCCAGTGAGTGCGGCCAAGATGGTTGAAATAAAGGAAGCCACTGAGCAAGACATAACATTGCAGAAGGTAAAGAAATGTGTTGCGCAGGGATGGCCCAAATCCAAGAAAAGACTCTCAGCGGATGTGCAAAGCTATTGGCACATAAGAGATGAACTTCATGTTGTAGATGGCATCATATTGGCCAACGACCGAATAGTGATACCACATGACTTGAGGCCATATATGTTAAACCTCATTCATAAGAGCCATCTTGGGACGGAAAAGTGCAAGGCCAGAGCAAGAACAACATTATATTGGCCAGGCATGTCCAAAGAGATTGAAGAAACCGTGTCAAACTGTAGTGTTTGCCTGACTTATCAACGCAGCAATGAGAGAAAACCTATGATTTCCTATGACATCCCAGAAGAGAGATTTATGAAAGTTGGGATGGATATCTTGACACACCAAGGACAGGACTATCTGCCAGTGGTAGACTGTTACTCAAAATATCCTGACCTAGCTCTGTTGGCTGATAAGACAGCCAGAACAATCGTCGCACACTCCAAAAGTATCTTTGCGAGGCATCACATGCCGGAAGAGATTATCAGCGATAATATGCCATTTGGAAGCCAAGAATTCAGGGATTTCAAAAAAGATTAGGGAATCCAGCTAACCACATCAAGCCCTGAATATACCCAAAGCCACGACCAAGCTGAGAGATTTGTACAGTCAAGAATCTTCTCCGAAATGCTGAGGCTGACGATAGAGATCCATACATTGCTTTACTGGAATTTTGAAGCACCCCTGTTTCAGGATTGAAATATGCGCCTTCACAACTTCTGATGAGCAGTTTGCTAAGAACCAAATTTCCAGCCCGATGAGACCTGCTGCAACCGAGAATTGTGCAAATCCAAATGGGATTACATGACGATCACAAAGAGAGCACCGCCTTCACCGCAGGCCCTCTTGGCTTCTATCAGTTTAATCGTCTGCCTTTTGGACTCCGGAACGCTCCTGCAAGTTTTCAACGTTTAATGCGACACGTGCTCGGTGATCTTTATCTGAAGATATGTTTTGTAATATTAGATGATATCATTATCTTCTCCAAAACCTTCAAAGAACTTGTAGAACACCTCGAACTTGTGTTGAAGAAGATACGCGAAGTTAATCTTAAGCTACGACCCAGCAAATGCAAGCTCTGTTTCCGCAAGCTTCTATACGTTGGGCATATTGTCTCTGAAGGGGGAATAGAGGTGAATCCAACATTCCTGGATACAATAAAGAACTATCCTACACCCACGAACATCAAGGAATTACAACAATTTCTTGGTTTCGCAAACTTCTACAGACGATTTATCCGTAACTTTGCTCGTATCGGTCATCCTCTGTACGACTTGCTAAGAAAAAATGCCTGGGCGACAAAGAAAAGGAGTAAGTATGAATGCAAGACAGTTGAGTGGCATTGGACTCACCGGCAGCATAAAATCATGTACTACATTGATAGACCGTCTTTCACAACCTCCCGTGTTGGGTTTCCCAGACTTTGATAAGCCTTTCCTAGTGCGAACTGACGCAAGTATGCTTGGACTAGGTGCGTGTTCGGGTGGAGTTGCAAATAGCGGATAACTGCGAATACGGATAAAACCAAGATCATGCATTTTCGACACCCGCGTATTAAGCAAAGTGAGTTCCAATTCCACGTAGGTCATGATGAGGTCACTTATGTTGGTAATTATTTGGGAATTATGGTTAATCAGTTTGGTCAGTACGCATAAAAGGCATCACTTCTTGCCGAATCGGAAAGAAACTTGTGTTTTACCGGTTATGAATTACACTGCTGGTGTATGGGGTTGCGAATGGTTTTCAAAGCCTGACACTGTTCATCATCGCGCAATGAGAATCGTTCTCGGGGTTCATAAATTTACTCCTATTGAGGCACTCTACGGATACGTGGGATGGCTTAGAGCTAAGTATCTAAGGTGAATGGAAATGATCAGGCTGTGGAATAGGTTCATTAAAGTGTTCGTGCCACGCCAAAACAACTTCAGCTCAAATGAAATTCTTCTACAACCTATCCCATGATACAGTACCATCATATTTTTCCAATATGTCACTTGACATAGTTCAGACAAAGTTCAGATATTCATTGGCATAATACAAGAAACAAACATAAGTATATTGTAAGCTCTACAAGGCATGAGTATGCTAAGCGATGCCTAAGAATTAGCCTCCCTATTACCATGAATACACTTCCATCTATAGTTAAGGACAAAGTCTTCACACATAGCCTGATTGGGTTCACCCTATATTTAAAAAAATATTTGTTAGGACTATACAGTAATGTATGTTCTATTGCTCATTGTTATATTTGCCATCGTGTACAGTAATCCTCTACATTTTGTGGTCCATATCACTGTATATTTCATTTTGATCGCCTATAGTTTGCAGTAATAGAAAGTAATATCTCATGATATTATTCAGACTAAATGACATTTGCAAAGATTTTTTAACCATTATTATGAAGAATCTAATTATTATTTAGCCCCGCTACTTAACATATTGAATATAGCTCCCCATTTCTTTAGTCTATAAAACGCTTGTAATTAGCAGCAGTCCCAACCTACCTTGTCAACTGTTTATATTTACCGGTATATATATATATACATATATATAGGTGGCTCCCATGATAGCGACCTACCTGTGTCTTAATGGGAGTCTCCTGGCCAATCCGTATATCTATGTTTTGTATGATATGTACTACATTTCTTGGTCAAATAAACGAATTCTGACTCTGACTCTGACTCTTAAAGTGTTCGTGCCACGCCAAAAGAATCTTAGCTCATATTAATTGTCGGTGTTTCCACGCTTACATTATCGAGTTGTAACGCCGAAATTTAGTATAAGAGCATAATTTTTCAGCTTGTTTTCGCACCTAACAAATTTAATTTCTGCCAACGAGGAAAGTGACGTCAAAGGGGAATACAAATGCATGTGCTTTTATACTGAGACTCAGATTCTCTCGGCTCATTGGCTTGAACTCAACGAAACGCACTCAACCATAAAAACAATACACACCCTCGACCACATGTCTATCCTCTACATCAAGGCTCACCTGCCAATCTTGTGACATAATCTGGGAATATTCAAATAACGCTCAGATGCAATGCTCACATAAATAAACCCGCCGGATCTCACTTTTGCTACTTTGACGAACGCGTTTATAGTGATATCGTGGAATAAAAAAATGTAAACTCCCACTAAAACAAATTGTAGTTTGTTTATCTTCTCTCAACCAAGTTAACTCTGAGCAAGACAAAATCGTGGCACAAACACTGTAACCTCCCACAGGAACGTCTTTCTGTGGGAGTTTTTTTGGCTTTAACTGGTGTAGACAGGTTAGCAATATTTTCTCTAAATGTGGGTACCATGATATCTACGAAATTATTCTGTTAATATGTGGCCCAAATAAAATTTCGAATGTTCCAAGTGCAAGAAAGAGAATGGGGACAAACTATGGTGAAAAAGCCAAGGCTACAATTTTATGACAAGTTTAAATTTAGTTGCAACGTTGAAGACTATGTTACAAGAAATCTAACAGGAGGCGAGCGGTTTGTCGTAGCGCAATTAAGGATGGGAGTGTTACCATTGTGAGGAAACGGGGCGATTTACCGCGAGAGGAACGTATAAGTTTATTTTGTGAAGATAACGTGATAGAAGATGTCTTTGTATTTAAATGTAACTTTTATAACCAATTTCGGAATGACTGGTGGTATAATGTACATAGTCGATGCCCTACGTTCAGTAGTTTCAGTAGAGATCAACAACTGTTAGAAAAGAAGTTATGAAAGCTAATCGATTTTCTTAAACTGGAGTGACTTGTAAGCCCGTAGGGATGGGCCAACCTGATATTTTCTATTGTTTGTATACCATGTTTATATGTCGGCATGTCACTATAACAAAACTATTTGAACTTGAACTTGAACTTAATATGCACAAAACTGCAGTGGTTAGTTGTGCATCGAATGAAAGCTTTAACCGATCTTGTTCGTGCAGCAAGTGAAGGCAAACAATCGGAAGGTAGGCAGTACGTACAGGCCGTTGATGCTAGGCATTGACGTAGAAGATAAGTATCCCTGTCTCGTTGGGTCTCGATAAGATCCCGTAGTGACTGTACAGCCCTATAGCCTCGACAAGGTTTGGAATTCGGTTTTAAATCTTTGATTTTATTTTTATTAAATTGCATAACATATAAAACGAGAGGTTCATTTTTGTTTAATCACCAAGTTTTGTTAATATGTATATCTTCGACGAAAAAAAAACACGCATGTGTACATAACATGCAATCTCTTCCGCTTTCCTCAATGGAAGTTGACTTCCGGTGGATTTCATCAGCTCGCTACAGTTTTTTTACGTGTTTGTTATCTAAGCTATGTCAGCTATTCTGTGGGGATACGTATAAAGTAATGTACAAAATAAATCCCACTTCGGCTTTCCATAACCTTTGGCGGGATGACGCATACCATCAGTAATCTTCGACGAAAAAAGTAAATAAAATGTTTTTTCTTCTTCAAATTACACGCGAGTTATACTTAGATATTGAAACACAAGTACATAAAAATCTACTTTAAAGATGGTCGCCAACGTGTTACAAATTACCCCGTGCTGGGGCATGTAGTAACAGAGGTTGGGGTAAATAGTAACAACATTAACCTCCATTGGCAAGCGGTTAAATTCCATATAGAAAGTAAACAACATTGCACAAATGCAGGCATTGAACCGAATTGTGCACGAATCAGTTGTGGAATACTTAATTTATGACTAATGAAAATGTTATATGAAGAGAAACTGAATTTATCAAGGAAGCTTTAATTTTTATTAATGATTTTGTTAACGAACAAGGGGAGTTGCTGGGCTAGAATGAATTTTGCATCAATTTTAATATCCTAATAAATTTTGCAGATTTCTTCCCGCTGAGCCACTATATTACAAGAGAATAGACATTAGAAATGTCAAGAGGAGGAATAAAGTCAAAATCAGTTGTTTGTACATTTACTAATTAAAAATACAGTTGAAGCGTGTGTGCAACGAAACTTTAAACATAAGTTAATTCACTGATATACGGTCGAAATGAAAAAAAAAACGTAAATGGTCTGATATTTTAGGTGTAAAAGTAGAACGGAATACATAGAAGACATTGTATAAATTACCCAGGATAAATTGCCAGTGAACGCCACTATAGAAGGAGAAGCCTATGATTTTACGCAGGACATACGTAACGAATAGGTACTTATACATGAGTAAAATAGTTAACTCTGATATGTGTGGCTTTTGCGGTATCGAGTGTGAAACTATATAAAACTTATTATACTATTAGAAAAAAGTGAAGTAATTATGGGCAGAATGTATACCTTAGGTTAGAACTGTCACTGAACAATACATGTACATTGACGCATTCATTTTGGCGCAGACAACTGGCAATTGGAACTGTATAATTGATAATTCACACCAAAACCGGTGCCGCAATGAAACATGAATTGTGCCATTGGAAACTATTGTATGTGGCCAATAGTCGACAGTCTGCTTCCGATTGACCGTGGGCCCAAAAATCCCTTTTCAGACCTTTCCTCTGCTTTTGAATATCTGGAGAGTGTAACGTGACAAATTTACTACTTCGCAGCAAATGAACAAATAGGCCTAGTCTGTCCCTTGCTGAGAACTATGTCATCATGAAGTTGCCTCGTGTTTTCTCCTTTCGCTCTTCCTCTTGCACTTCCTCACCATTGTGCGTAGAAAATAGAGAATACAAATTAATAACACGAGCAAAGGTAAGTTACAGAACCCTGGCGGGGTTTGAGAACGAAGAAACTCAAAGGGAAGTATATGCAAAATTGTGTTAGGGCTATGTGTACCGTCCATGCAACAAAACATATTTCATGGCAGAATAATAAATTACTTACGTGTGGCAAATTCGAATTATGGCCGTAAGTTGTTCTAGTTTGCGGTTTTGATACTGTCGTTTGCCTCAAAGATTGCGCTAGTCGAGCTGTTCATGGCTGCAGAAAATCAGCGTCCAGTACTGAATGGACATCAAAATATTCGCAATGTTTCAACTTACCCCTGTTACTTTTAGTCCCGGTCTCCCCTACCTGATCATAACCGGCTACAGAAGGAAAAAAATTGGCTCTGTCGAAATATTATCTCTATATACGTTCCATAGAAACCAATTGCTCTATAGAAGTATCCCTACACCTTCTATAGAAATATTGTTTCTATAGAAATATATGTTTACGTTCTATAGGATATAATTGTTCTATAGAATTATGTACAAACGTTTTATAGAAAATCATACTTCTAAAGATTTTTCTATAGACATTCTATAGAGTTCTATAAACTGTTTTGCTACGGGATACATTCGCTTTTATGTATTTCACGGAGGGGGCTAAATCGCATATTCCGGGGCCTGGGCGGGGCCGTTCCCACAGTTGTAGGCAATTACAGTAAAACGCGAATGTCTATGCCTACTAGGCATAGACATTCGCGTTTTACTGTAATTCACGGAGGAGGCTAAATCGCACACTCCGAGGTATGGGCGGGGCAGTTCGAGCTCTTTAGATAACACACACATAAAAAACCCGATAAAATCGGCATGCCGATTGAATGCGCTTGCACTCAACCTGCACTCAAAAATGTCAGGGGTAAACTGTAAAGTGTAATGGGCATATTTATTCGGGTTACTGCAAGGATATACCAGGCTACCAAAGGAATGCACCCAGTAAATCCGTGGAGGGAGGGTGTAGGGGGAAGGGCGCATAGGCATGCCAAACACAAATGTTGTATATACAATGTGGTCCGCCCCTAAGCCCATCCCTCCACTGATTTACTGGGCCTGGGCTCATGGTATGGGGCCAGGCCGGTATAAATTATGCCTATAAATCTCAGGCTCAGAAGTCGATGCTCAGACCCTCATGATTCAAGTGCCTGTGACCCAGAGCAGGCAGTGTGATTGAGGCCGTCGTTATGAGGAGCTCCCCGTACAGACGCTCTCCCCTTAGTGACAGTTAAGATCATAGACCCTTACCCTTGTGATCCCGAGGCTATCTTCGACCGCAAGCGTCTGACATGGCCGTCCCACGAGGCAGGGGGGAGGGGGGGGGGGGTAGTTTAAGCTTGTACCTAATCCCTGTATAAAAGGTACATAGTAAGACTCCCCCCGCGCCCGTTTCAGGCGCCTGTGCATTGACTTTTAAGCTGCGGAGTTTCGGTTTTCACATTTACATGTATTTGCAGCCTTTTTGTTTATTTTGGGTCATATATCTACGGTGGCACAAATTTTCATACATGCAACGTGCGTATCTTATTGAGACTTCTTTGGTCACACATCCTTACCACAGGAATCGGTTAGAAATAACGAGCGATCGAGGGCCATACCCAACCCACCCCAGTAGGCTCTATCTATATGATAGGCTAGCCCAAACGTGGCCGAATCCCATTGCGCAAAATGACAATGGTTGTGCAGGCCAACATTCCCATTTCTGTCTTCGTAAAGAGTAGGTGTTACTCCCGATGACATAGCTCCTCTCTCCCTTGAACTGGAAGGGTCCCCTCGCCATGCTATGACACAGGTTAAAGGGTTTAGGGATGGGGCCGGGAGGGGGGGAGGGGGGCTTGGCTTTCGCGATTACAGTGGTCGATTCAATTATAAAGTAATTGCCAATGACGACAATTATAGCGAGCGTAGCTAGTTCTTTAGATAACTCACACATAAAACAATTATAAAATCTTAAAATCTATTTTTGAATCCCATACTGTTACGAGCTGGTGAAGTCCACCGGAAGTCTACCTCCACTGAGTAAAGGGTCGAGGCTAAACCGCATACCTCGAGGCATGCTCATATACGATAAGAAAGGCAGCACAAAAGGCAGCAGGCAGCGCCGCTGCGCTGCGCTGCTTGCTGCCTGTCTTATACTAGTTGAAGCCAAGAGATTGAATATAAATATAAGCTTATATCTAATGGCGACACTTTATTCATTTTTAACATTATTCATGTTCAATATGGACAAAACAATTACATTGAATAATAAATTAATGCTTTGAATTTTAAGTTCGCTATTCAGTCCCCTATACACTGAAATGCGAAACCAAAGCTAACCAATTCCATTTAGCTCATGCCTCTGAGTATGTGACTTAGCCCCCTCCTTGAGTTAAAATAAAAAAGCGAATGTCTATGCCTGGAACCGTCGGAACTGCCCCGCCCATGCCTCGGAGTAAGGCTTATGTGATTTAGCCCACACCGTGAATTAAGATAGTATGCTTTATTTAAAAACTTACGGTAAAAATGTTGAAATTTGCAGCAGATACATCTTTTTATATGCTTATTACAACGCAATAATACAAAGAAGTGTGTTTTCAGGGTACTGTTTCCAAAAAGTGAGGTAAAAGCCCCCCCCCCTATTATACTTTAACATGGCGGCCTGTGAGATTGTAAAAATAAAACAATTATTATTATTATTGGGTTTATATAGCGCCAAATCCGTGAATCCGTTCAAAGACGCTGTACATCGAAGTAAACCGGGTAATTTACAAAATATACCCGCTTATCCATAAACATGTTATAGGTAGCTCACTGAAATAAGAAATACATGCATACCACTAATAACCTTCATCAATAAATTTAGTGAATAAGTAAGTTTTCAAGCCCTGTTTAAACTGACTTAATGTATCAAGCGAACGAAGGTTGCTTGGTAGGGCGTTCCACAACATTGGAGCATTGACAGCAAAGGCACGTCTGCCAAGTGTCTTACAATTGGCCTTGGGAACCTTCAATTTAATTTCTTCGTTGGATCTCAAGTTATAGCGGGCACAATTCGTTCTAATTATCATTTCACTGATGTATTCAGGTGCCATATCATGCAATGCCTTGAAAACCATCATTCAGACTTTAAAATCAATTCGAAACCGCACTGGAAGCCAGTGAAGCTGTCTCAGAGCTGGCGTTATATGGTCAAACTTTTTAAGATTTAGTACCACCCTGGCTGCCGCGTTTTGAACACACTGTAATTTCTTAATGAGACATGCAGGTAGGCCACTCATTAAACTATTGCAATAGTCAATTTTGCTAGTGATGAAGGCATGTACGACTGTATTCGCTGCCTCATTTGTGAGATATCTCCGTATGCTCTTAATATTATAAAGCTGGAAGTAAGCTGTACAACACAGCTTAGATATGTGGTTTTCCATGTTTAAATTTTTGTCAAATATTACGCCTAAATTACGCACTGACGTTACTGGTAATATTTGTTTTTCACCAACTTGTACCCCCTGGATGCTAACCTTCTCTAGCTGCTGCTTACTACCGAGTATAAGAAACTCTGTCTTGCTATCATTTATTTTAAGTTTGTTTGATAACATCCACTGTCTCACATCGCTGATACACTCTTGGATTGTTATCAGTGCAGAGTCCTGATTAACTGAACCGTCGGGTCGGAATGCTAAGTACAGCTGATGGTCGTCGGCATAGCCATGAGCTGCTGGTAAATGTTGCCTGATAACTTGGAACAATGTTGCTGCATAGATCGTGAACAACACTGGTCCGAGGCACGACCCCTGGGGGACGCCGTACTTCAGTAGAAACATATCTGAAGTTGTTCCAGATACTTGAATTTGCTGCGTGCGGTTATCTAAATATGAGGCGAACCATCTAAGAGCCGCATCCGTAACCCCGGCCTCAAACTCCATTGTTTCCATCATGATGGTATGATCAATGGTGTCAAACGCTGCGCTGAGGTCCAGCATTACCAGCAGTGTAACGCACTGGTGATCCATATTTAGCAGCAGATCAGACTGGACTTTGACGAGTGCTGTCTCTGTGCTGTGGAAGGTTCTGTAGGCTGACTGGTGTGCAGGTAGTGGATGATTATGTTCCAAGTGGTCTGTCAGTTGTTTTACGGATGCCCGTTCAACCAGCTTGGATACAAAAGGTAAGTTGCTTACTGGCCGAAAATTAGAGAACACTGGATCTAATCCTGGTTTTTTTAAGAGTGGTGTCACTATCCCATTTTTCCACTCGCTAGGGAAGTAGCCAAGCTTTAGTGATGCGTTAACCAGCAGAGTCAATACAGGTAAGAGGCACTCACTACATTCTTTGAGTAACCATGTTGGTATCGGATCACTCGCACACTGCTTGTTTGGAGACCTTCTAATGAGTTTAGAAACATCGTCTTCCGTCAACATTTGAAACAATGTCAGCTTCTGATAATCAGTCTTGGCAGATTTCGGCAGGTTTATTGGTGGAACATTAAGGTCATCCAGTTCTCTCCTGATCTTGTCTATTTTCATAACAAAAAAGTCTCCAAAGTCACCTGCGAGCTTCGTTAGAGATTGGTGATCTGGGTAAGATACCAGTTGTGTTGGCTTAGTAAGAGAGCTAATCAAACTAAATAGTTTCTTTTGGTCTCCAGCACACTCTAACACCTGGCTGCTGTAATGATCAGTTTTGGATTCATCCATGATGCGTCTACATTCATTTCGCCAATGCTTGAATTGAGCTCTTTTACGGTCGCACTCGATTGGATCATTTTTCCATTTCCTCCATTCACGTTCTGCCTTCCGCCGTCTTCGCTTTAGTTCTTTAATGTTATCGTTCATCCATGGAACCGCAGGTCTAACAGTGATGGTTTTAGTCTTTAGTGGCGCATGTTGATCGAGCAGTTGTTGTAAAGTATCATTATATAGGGTGACTACCTTGTCCAATTGTTCCGGTGTTCCGGCCGCATCCGTGTCATGGTTGAAGGAATGCAACTGAGATCCCTGGATGTCCAGCTTAAAGCGATCGATGTTGATCTTTTTTAACTGCCTAAACGTGATTGTCTTTGTTTGCAGTATAGGCTTCGGAAGAGATAGTTGACATTGCACAAAAGCATGATCAGAGATGTAATAAGTGGATTGCGGTATATCCAGCAGTAATTGGCCAGTATTCCGTGTTAGAATTAAATCCAATGTGTGACCAGATTCATGCGTCTGGTCTGTTACGTGTTGTCTCTGACCAAAACTGGTTACAAGATTCATGAAAGCACCCGCTTCCCTATCTGGTGTAACATCAACGTGGAAATAAAAATCTCCAGTGATTAAGAGTGGCTCAGTGCTGATAATGACAGGCTCCATGTATTCAGAAAACTCATCAAAGAACATCGTAGTAGAGATTGGGTGTTTCGCAGAGTACGTTGGACGATAAATTACTATAATTCTGACATTAGTTGCAGGTCCATTGACAAGCCATTCAGAAAACTCAAATGATGTTTTTTCACCTCCTGCCACTTTTTTGGCCGCCAGCGGTGCCTTACACAGAAGTCCTGTACCTCCACCAGTCCTATTGGTTTCTCGCGGTTGGTCGTGCAAAGCGTATCCATCTGGTTCACATTCTGATCTCTTTGCTTCATCTTTCGAAGTTAACCATGTTTTGGTGACTGCACATAAATCAATTTTGTTTGATACTATGTATTCAGTAAAATCAGTAGCTTTGTTTTTGATCGAACGAGTGTTTACGGCGCAGAATCTGAGACCAGAAGTGGAGTGCGGCGACGGGTGATAGTCCTTGAAGTCATCCATTCTCACCGTCACCAGGTTGTTTACATTTACTCCTCTTTCTAAATCGGATCTCCTTGGCTTGATATGATTTGCTTCAACTCCCAGCTTTGTAGACTGCAATACAATGTATGGGCTCAGAGAGCCTGTACCGGGCTTGCTGTCAACACATGCCTTTGTGATACATTTCAGTGGAGAAGTTATCCTCACCGGTATAGGATTGTTCCACCTTCGTCGGTTTACGCCGCCTCTGGAACCCCGTTTTGTAGGAGGGGTTTGACATATAGCAAACTTTTTTAATGTCAGGAACAACTCAGATGGCAGAGAAGAGCGTTGCACTGACTTGAAAATCTCCGTCAAAGCCAATCTAGTGTAGTTGATGAGGGCCATTTTAATATTTACTTCACATTAGACTATGTCCATAATCGTTCATCCAAGCCATTCAAAAGTAGCTAAATGCATCTGTTGCCTGACGACGTTTGTTGTTGCGTCGCAACGCGTGACGTAGACAATACAGTATCCGTTGTAAGCAAATGGTGTGCAGATCGACAACTTATGAAACTATCTGGCAATGTTAATGGCGAGAAGAATTCAATTTCCTCTGTGATCCAGATGAAATACAGGTCCAAAAATGTTTACAATAGAGCTCATGTATCATTATAAAAATACAGTGCACTTTTTTCAGACCAGTTCGTAATCCCTACCGATGGATTTCAAGCGAAGAATCGAGAGCAAAATTTGCAGCAGCTCATAGCGCGCATGTACCTGGCTCTTACAAGACGGTAAAACATCCTGATTTTTGTGCAAGGAGTACTTTGTTATATACTTACAAGAATAATACAATAATATTGACAGGTCGTCGGGTTTTTGTGCAATGTGAGCTTGAATCGTTCCACCCGAACCCCCTATGGAAACTCACATACTTCGTATTCATTATCACTCACCGAATTTCGGGGATAAAAAAAAAGAAAACAAAATTTGGCCGGTCACATATAAATTGCATTCGCTAGGTGGCCCCACGGTGATCTCGCGTACTACCTTAAACAGTAGTTTGGTAATAATACATCATATGTTATACCATTATATTATGCTTATAGGTCCAATTTGTTATTATAGTTATCATTAATATGTATAGGTGCTAATTTATTAATTCAGCTATTCCGTGAGGATGCATCTAAATTAATATTCAAAATAAATCCCACTTCTGCTTGCTATAATCTTTGGCGGGATGACGTATACAATGCACATGCACGTTCGGTTGCTTAGGAACTCCCATTGTGACGTTTTTTTTGTAGAATTTTGACGTCACAACTACTCAGCATGTTATAGCCGCGACAAAGTCTCGAATTAGGTAGACTCTAGGTTTCAAAACGTTCGTCTTGTTAATAAATTATAGAACATATAAAACGAGAGGTTCATTTGTTTTTTAAATCCGCTTCGGTTAAAGTTAAAGTTTCGGGGATATATCGATATATGCCTTACAGTAATCAATCTTTGACGAAAACAATACCCACGCATGCGTAAATAACTTAAAATCGCTTCCGTTTGCCTCAGTGGAGGTTGAACTTCAGGTGACACACCAACAGAAACCGTCCCCCTGATAAGCAATGGAAACCAAATGTTCAACCCCATGCCAGAGAAAAATCAGTACCCATGTTTGACTATGTGGGCCATAGGAAATTATAGAGCAAGTATCCAACTTTATTTTAAAAACAAGCAGAACATAGGTTGACGTGCGATCTTTTTTGCTACAGCTCATAGTATGACACCCCCCCCCACCCCCCAGTAGCGCAACTGGCTGAAAATTAGAGACCCAGCGAAGCAGCATGTGATGAGGTCGACCCGACCACTCACCCGTAACATCCTCCTGCATAACTAAATACGTCACAGATTAATTGAACAGACATTAACCTGGCTAAACATTAGTCAAACAATATATACGAAGACAGAAAGAATTAGTATCTATATAACCCTGACATACGACCATATTTTAGGCACTACTTGACGGTGTATACTTTTATACCCACGATCTATTGGTGTGTAACCTTCACCAGCTCGTAACTGTATGGGATTCAGATATAGATTTTTTGAAGATTTTAAAATTGTTTATGTGTGAGTTGTCTGAAGAATTCGCTACGCTCATTATAATATTGTCGTGGATGAGTGGGAGAAACATGTCTGAGATTTAGATGCCTCGGACTGGAACAGAACCCAGGACCTGCGGTATAGTGCACTATCCATTACACAATAAGGAAGGCTCATAGTTATGTTTATAACACTCACCGTCAACAGTTCGTGTGGACGCTTGTGCAATAGCAATGACCAGTAGGGAAGCATACCCTATCCAAGCCATGGTCGGTAAAACCAGTGTGTAAGACTCCGATCTCGTTGTCTTCGCCGCGGTTACTGCACAATATATGATACGCCCAACCAACCAATGCGTCGGAGTTTGGGCACAAGTGACGAATCGCTTGAGTAGGTAAGCATCGTGAAGTGCTTTCATGCATGTACTGGGGCCCGGGAAGGGGGGGGGGGGGGCGGGGTAGAGAGGATGGTGGAGGGCCGCACTAATTAACTTGTTACAGTGGTGTGGATTTGCCGCCCGTGCCATACAGACATAAGTGCAGAGATCGAGAGATTTATGGTTACAATAAAGCATCCAAAGTAGACACTGGCAGTCACAGCAAAATATATATGGAGCAAAGTGCACCACACACTTCAGGCCAGCTGACTGAGGGGAGGGAATCACACGAGAATGTGGGAAATAAAAAGAGCATTTTACTTCCTTTCACGATATTATATATGATAGATTTAAGCATCATGCTTTAACCTGTGTCATTGCGTGACAACGGGACCCTTCCAGTTTAAGGAAGACAGGAGCCATGTCCTCGGGAGTAACACCTACTCTTTACGAAGACATAAATTGGAATGTTGTCGTGCACAACCATAGCCATTGTGCCCACTAGGGTTCGGTCACTTTTGAGCTGGCTTAGCACATAAATAGAGAATACAGGCGTCTGATCCGGTAAAAGAGCAAAACAAGGCAGACAGAACGCATTGTTTCAGCATGACTCGCGTACGCTTCACGCCTACCATTTATTACAATAATCTATTTCGTGACTTCGAACTGGAAGTAGCAGACCGTTGGTCGCAAATGACGTTCACTTCAGACACTTAAGGGGATCGCTTCATTACCCGGCGGCGTATATCTGCAGGCAACATGAATGAGAAGCGCTGGTAGGACCGCTAGCGCAGTGGCGCCACCAAGTGAATGCGAAAAAGGCCCTTTCTCGAGTTCGGATATGCGATCGGCGGATCAATATTACCCGAACGCAAAATCCGCAGTCCGCGTGAATTTGGTACTTGCTGAACTGCACAAATTATGAAGATCGTTAAATAGTGCCATAAAATAAATCATGGGATACGTATTGTGTTCATTATTTTATTTTCGTTGTTATAATATTATCTACAGATGTTTTTCAGGTGGAAATACTACTATATTTATATATGTAATGTATCCTCGTGATCCTCCTCTGGGTGAGGAGTAAGGTCTGGGAGTAAAATTTACCACGTGACCGCCCTATCGGACCACAATCTCCGCGCTCGGTTATGCACTCCGCGGATTCTAGCGAACATATACCATCGTTCATAACGTCATGCATACAAGCCACCCATACATTCTTCATTGTCATAATGCAAACAATAATGCAACAAAGTCAACGTGATCATCTCAACGCTGATTAGCTGAAATTCTCGACGCTGATTGGTTGACAATTCCCAACTCGTGAAGTTGATCGAAACTTTAGAACATGCACTAAGCTTACAATGCGTGGAAAACCGGCCTTGATTGTGCACATTCTTCTCAGTTTATATAACTTTCGTCATTCTGCATGGATATCAAGACTTTGAAACTGATGCCAACGGTGCGATCGACGCCTTTGTTGAAAAGAAACCCAGACGATTTGCATTCCTCTTCAATTCTGTTTTTTTATTTCATCTGCAGCAAGTGCGTACACTTGCTCAAGTCACTGCGCCCCGGATATCAGACCAGCAATGTCAGAAGTCTAGTGATTCCCTAGCACGGAGGATGAGCCGCGAGGGTCATAATCCGAGCATATGTAAATAAACACAGTGGTTTCTTGCGCATCGAGCTAGCCAACAGTCTGTCTGAAGTAAGTGAAATGGTAGAGGCCCCTCTCAAAGTACGGAGGTAGTAGCTTAGGCACGAACCGGATAGACACCACAACCCAGAACCATTCCGAATATGTCGAATAAAGGTTGATATCATTTTAGCTTAATGTAAAACATGCATTCATTTCAGTATACATTTGGCGGAAATTCACAAACAGTTTTGGATCAATGTCGACAGGAAACAATAAAATAATAGTCATGTAATAGACAGCCTCTACCCAACCAATAACATTATACATATATGCCTTCAATGAAAACAATATCTTCCACGGACATTCTGTTGGCATGGCTTCATGCAACGATGCTATAGGACACATAGGTGCGCATACATACTATGTTCAAGTTACCACTTCATGTTAACGAAACTATTAATGATGCTGTAATCGAAACACTGTCTGGTAGTTACTCAAATGCGGAACCGAGATAAAAGTGCGACACTCCACATTTCATTCAATGTGAAATTCCATGCCGATCCAGGAATTTATTAACATTTTACACATATCAAAATAAAGCTTTGTAATTCACACATTGTGGCAGCCTTAACAACGGTAGCACTTTTAGTCGGAAGCACACCAACTGGAGATAATACCTGAAATTTCTAATCATAAATTCCTTTGATCTCTTGTGACGGACTCGCTTGGATGTTCAAACCAGCTTCAAACCAGCTTCAAACCAGATATCAGATACTAGTGCTGATGCTTATAAAATAATCGACTGATGCTGACCCTCTCTCTTCAACGAAATTCAATATATACAAGATTGTGAACCAATCCAAGCGTCTTTAATAAATATATCCCTGTTTCATAATTCTGATGCAATTTGTATATACCATACAATACATGGTCAAATCGTTGATATTATTTAGCGATGCCATCAGTAAAACATGTTTCAAACCTGTGTATCAAAGTTATGACATATTGAATACCATATATTGTGGTTGCATCACATTCTGTACCAATCGACAGGCGGTTCAACTGATATCAGTGGCGATACCAATATGCGATACCAATATGCGAATATAATGAGATCACTGATGTCGGCGTACACTGATCCCTGGTTCAGGCACTTGGATCTCTGAGGTCAGCGTACACTGATCCCTGGTTCAGGCACTAAGATCCTTGATGTCGGCATACACTGATCCCGGGTTCAGGCACTAGGATTCCTGATGTGAGTGTACACTTCTCCCTGATGTGAGCGTACACTGCACTCTGGTTCAGGTACTGGAATCCCTGACGTCGGCGTACACTGACCCCTGGTTCAGGTACTGGGATCCCTGATGTCAGCGTACACTAATCTCGGGTTTTAGGACTGGGATTCCTGATGTGAGCGAACACTGATCCCTGATGACAGAGTACACCGAACTCTAGTTCAAGTACTGGGATCCCTGATGTCGGCGAACACTAATCTCGGGTTTTAGGACTGGGATTCCTGATGTGAGCGAACACTGATCCCTGATGACAGAGTAAACTGAACTCTGGTTCAGGTACTGGGATCCCTGATGTCGGCGAATTGTACTTTTCCATTTTTATACAAATATAAATCTCTTAATAATGAGCACAATATGATTTAACAAGTTACTATTTAAAACATCTGTCATTCCCAGTAAAATATTTTTAACTGATAATAACGCAGCAAAATTAATTCTGGCAACCACCTCTAACCATGTTGCCAATCTCTCCCAAAGTGGTTGTATACATGGACAATCGAAGAAAAAATGCCCTAATGACTCTGGTTCGGCATTACAGAAAGTACAACGGTCTATATCCTTAATCTTGCATCGTTTCAAAAACACATTTGTGGCTGTTATCCTATGCAATATATCAAACTGAAAACTTCTTAATCTTTCGTCAATCGTACAATTATAAGAAAGCTTGTAAATTCGTTGCCATTCTAAATTTGACATGCTGCAATCCAAAAACCTTTGCCATTTGGCCTCATTAACACAGTTAAACGGGAGTACATGCACTAGTCTCAAAATAACATAATGGCAGACACGTTTTTCTTTTTGCATTTCATCTAAACGACTATTCCTACTATCGTTAGCAAGCGCTTCATCTTGGTTACAAGCTAGTCGCCAGTCGCGGGGCAACGAATATATAAGGCCATAAAATTCAGCAAAATTAATGTCAACCTTGTATCTTTCTTTAAACTCAAACCAACCTAGTAAGTTTCCGCTGTCATTCGTTAAATCTCTTATATACCTTAAACCCTTGCTTAAAAATGCGTTCTTCCTGGACAAAATGTTAGTATTTGTCAAGAAATGTGTGTTCCATATTGGGTATTTTAGTATCTCAGTTTCAGATATACCTTGCGAATTTCGATAATGATACCAGGCATTGAAGACATCCGCCCAAAATGGGTTTGAGACCTTGCAGAAAAGTTTAGTAGACTGGAGGGATACCTCCCAACATAATTTCTTTTCTTCGCAAATCGTTTCACAAAATAAATCTTGCCAGGTACCACATGTGTTTACTAGTCTACCAATCCATGCGATTTTCAGTGCTTTAATAAACGAAGGGACATGGGTGAGGCCCATACCTCCGGAATCTATCCCTTGGCACATTCTACTCATAGAGACCTTAGGTGTCTTATTTCTCCAGATAAACTTGCGGATAGCGCTAGTGAGCTGATCAATATAAGCTTGGCCTGGTGTTGGAAGCGCTGACATTAAATGTACAAGCTTTGGTAAGGCCAGTGATTTTACAACTGTCACTCTACCCCTAAGAGACAAATTCCTTTTTCCATATACCTTCAAAATTTTATTGAATTCTTCTATTTTCCTATCATAATTTAGAGCGATCATCTGGTCCAAATTAGCACTAAACTGAATACCTAACAAAACAAACTCCTCGCCCCACTCCAGTGGGATATCCGTACATACTCTCATAACGCGATTTGTTTTCCCAATCCAAAAGGCTTTTGTTTTATCGACGATCACGCGCAACCCCGAGCAAATATAAAATTCCTCCATAATCTTTAACACACGTCTTAGGGATTCCTCACTGCCGTCCAGCATCAAAAATGTATCATCAGCATATTGACCAATAATATATTCAATTTTTTTAATAGTAATACCTTTCACAGAACTATCCGATTTTAGGAACATCGCTAAAGGCTCGATGGCTAATATAAATAAATAGGGAGAAAGCGGATCTCCTTGCCTAAAACCTCTGCCTAGTGTAAACCATTCAGACATAGTACCGTTGTTAATAATACAACTCTTTGGTTCTTTATATACTATATTGAACCATTTGATGAACGACGGGCCAAATCCATATGCTTCCAAAACCTTATTTGTGTACTCCCAGCTCAAAGTATCAAATGCCTTCTCAAAATCTACCAGGAGTAACATACCAGACTTATTATTACTTAACAAATAATGTATTATGTCGTAAACTAACCTGGTATTTTCCCCAATGAATCTACCTTTCAGAAAACCCTTGTCGGCGAACACTGATCTCTGGTTCAGGTACTGGGATCCCTGATGTCAGCGTACACAGATTCCTGGTTCAGGTACTGGGATCCCTGATGTCAGTGTACACTGATCCCTGGTCCAGGCAGTGGGATCCCTGATGTCAGCGTATATTGTTCCCGGATTGACGTACGGAGGCTCCTGTATATTTGAAAAGATGCGATAAAATGTGCAAATGAACAATTATGCACTTACAAGCCTTATTGTCTCAAAAGTGCAGGTGGCGGGAAAAAAACATTTCTTTTGTGATATAGTTGTGCCACGCATGTAGACTGATCGCTTTATTACAACCCCATAATGCCACTCCTTCTGCGATCATTCATAGTAATTTGCAAAATACTTCTCATATTTTGAGTTCAAAACTATACAAACCTTCTCCCCCAGGCTTTCGTAACCATCCTCCATGTTCCCCTGGCAGATAGATTCGCTTTTTACCCGGGTCGACTCGCTAGGTGGCGCTGTGGGTCGCCTTGTCTCCTCAGCTGACGGAATGTCGACCGACGTTGGTTGTTGTTTGGTTAAAGAAGGGTTGAAGACCCCGCGACACCCACGGTGTCTGACGACGGCCACGACCAGCAATATCCCCAGGATCACCATGACGACCACAGCACAGCCCAGCAAGGCGAAGGGAAGGACTGTGGTATCTTCTGAGTAACGCGAAAGGTATAAACAGTAGAAACGGTACTTAGGTCACGACGGATACGCCCAATATAAACATCGATAGTAAATCAATATCGATGATTATGGAGAGAAAAGGTACGCGAGTTCAATCAAAGAGATCTAGTAAAGTCACGAGAAGCTTGCCAAAAGGTATGCGCGGTTAGACTTTATTTGTTATAATTTACAACAATATATCATAATTGATAAAGGAACAATTATATATCGTTCATTGTACTAACTTGGTTAGCAGCTTCACTTACCTTCCACGAGACGCAAGGGTGTTGTCACCGGGGACGTATCTACAACAGTTAGTTGGTGCACACAAAAATGTTACACACCCAAACGCTGTCCTTATGCGTCTATTTACATTTCGGCCTTTTGTTTCATATTGTTGGTCCATCATATCACGTTCTGACTAGGGACAGTTGCTGATCCGGGCAGAAGGACGAGAGGCAAACGCAAAAGGTCGGAATTGGGGTACACTTTAAAACAATGAGTTGTGCATGCCAGGACGAATCTACACCACATAGCGATAATCATAGCTACAGACAGTATAACATATAGATAACTAACTTAGTTAGGGGCGCCACTTACCTTTCGTGAGGGGTGGGAGTTTTGTCGTCGGCGACGCACCTACAATTTGGCGCATAAAGAAATATGAAAAGAAACTTGTTGTTGTACACCACAATCATGATCACAGAAATGTTGGACGGACACCAACTGAAAATTCGGTGCGCAAAATGCATTGATGATTTGGGTCATAACAGCATTAATTGCGTCTAAGGCACAAGTGTGTGAAAGGCTATTCATGATCAAAAGCGAAGTTTTCGAGTCCCGTACTTCATTTCAGTTCGTTCGTACATAGCAGGTTCCAATTTAGCCCCATCAGATGGCTTGTTATGGATTTGATATTATTCTATGTCCATAACATAACATAACGGTAAGGACGGACTATCAGTCTGCCGTAACCCTTAACGCCATCAAACGTTGCTAGTTTCAATTCATACCTTGCCACCATGGTACGTCTGCAGGTCTTAACGCCATCAAAAAACGACCACTCATAGCGTCCGTAAGCAGGTAAGCTTGGATATTATAGCAAACATTACAAGACGATATGTACTCGGTTATCGAGATTCACCGGTAAACAATAACATGGGGCGGTAACACTAACGGCTGTATACGAAAAGATAACTCTTCATTATATCCAGTTGTTAAACTCACTGGGTTTTGACAGGGTCCTGACTGTTAGTCCGTCCAAAGCCTCTCCGTACTCCTTCATGCCGTTCCAGGCTCTGTACTGCTCCACTTTGAAGTCATATCTGGTGTTGTGTGTCAGGCCGGATATGGTTTCCATTCGCCAGGTGTCGCCACTGGTATGCGGGACCTCTTGGTCGACTGGGTCGCCGGAACCACTAGTCCTGTAGCTGATCCGGTAGCCGTAGTGAGTCTCCGCTCCCTCGGGTAGGTCCTTGTTCTGTTCCCAAACGACCTCCGCGAACGAACTCCCCACACTCCCGACAGTCACGTTCTCGCCGTTATTATCAGGGAGATCTGGAAAATGTAAAGTTTCGCCAAGCGTGGCACAAATGTGCATTATTCAGTCGTGACTACCGACCACTGTTATTATTCAACTATTACCAAGTATGCTGGTATTGTACCCAATAAATCTGTATTTGTTTATTTTCGCGACCATGGAATTCGACTTTTCTGTCCTTCGCTAGTCTAAATATGAATGGTTAAACAGCGCTGCGGATTTACGAATCCAATTCGTGCAAGAACGCCAACCTATAACGTATAGACGATACGGCTTAGTTACGTCTCAAAATAACAACACATGCACGCCAAGTCAACATTCCAGCCTAAAGTTTGTGAGGTATCTGCGATGTTAAACTATCAAGGTTATTAAACAGCTCTATAGAGTATGGGATACAGAGGTTTTAGAGCACCATGAATCATGTAGTTTTATGGTCAAAGAACCATCACAAAACTCAAAAGCTCAATATAGCGACCACTGATGGGGTTAAGTTGGCCTTAACCATACCAAGAAGCAAACTCATGTTCATATCTTCATGTCTAAATGCGACAGTTTTATCAAAAGATTCAGATTCAATATATTTTATTTGAGCAAGAACCAATACAAACACGAATTGCAAACCAATATCAATTCTCCCTCTGGAGACTCCCATGAAGACCAAGAAGGCCGCTAGCACAGGAGCCACCATATATGCACTAGCATTTTGTATGGGTCACAATTATTTTACTATTGTCAACGTTAGGACATGTTAAGTGAAGGGGATGGATGGAGTGGGGGTAGATCGTACTTAGTCGTAATAATGACCATTCCATGAAGCCTACCGGAAGGATATGTCAGAGAATACTTTTGTACAAGATTTAAAATGATTGGTCTAAGATTGGCTGCCAGGTTAGCCATGGACATTGTGGTGTGGTGGTACTGTGGAAGGATCGCCGCAGCCATACGTACCTATGGAGACGCCGCAGTTGGTTCCCGTGTACCACTGCTGACACCCGCCGGGACACGACCCGTCAGTAGGTGAACAGCTGTAGGGGTCGTCGGTCCCACAATGTCCAGTGCAGTTCTCGGCACAGTTCATGCCGTACGTCCTGTAGTCACACTCTGTAATGTGAACAAAATGTAAAGAAAGGCTACCACAAGGGAAGTTACGGTTATTTGACATACGGTCTGATCTTGCTAATACGAACTCTTGTAATGTACTCTTGTAAGAAATATAAGCGGTATCATGGCAAACGGTTAATGTGGTAACTATGTCTGAGTTGTGATGATGCAGCACACTAGAACGCCACACTATCCCAGTGAAAAAATTGTTGCCGAGGGAATTTTGTGTTGGAGAGTAATATCACAATTAGTTAAGTGCCGACATGAGCCTTACCTTCCGCGCACTGCGGCCTCTTTAATCCAGTAGCAGAACACGAGCGACATCCTATGACCTGCGAACAGTCCTGACACTCACCACAACCTGTGGAATATAAGATCAAGAGAACAGTCCTGGAGACACTCATAACAACCTGTGAAACACAAGGACAAGAGAACAGTCCTAGGGACACTCACCACAACCTGTGGAACACAAGTACAAGGGAACAGTCTTGGAGACACACCATAACAAGTAGAACAAAAGAAAATAAGAATTACTGTGAAATACTTACTGTTGCTTTCATGTCCGGTGACAACAACTTCACACAGTGTCATTAGATGAGGTTGAAAGCCGCCAGTCCTCTCTATGATGACGTATCTGCCGACCGGATGTGCGTCACAGCTGATGTTGACAGTACCTCTCCAGGTGTTATTCGCAAAGGCCTGAGGTGGGCTTTCGGCGTAGTGACCACATGTGTGGGACCCGGATGGTCCCCCCATCACAACCACATCAAGGTCTGACAGCCGCATCGCGCCTGGTGGGTATTTGGAGGGGCATTAATAAATGCAATACAGTATGCAGTACAAGTATTAAATAGCTAAACGACCATCGCCTAATTCAATAACATATATAAATATTTAGGCAGAGATCCAAAGAGAAATCAACATGAAATTAGTGGGGAAGATATCAGGAAACGCAATGTAACAAGCAGCATGAGTAGCGTGAAGAAAAAGGCTAATATTGGAAGTAATGGCAACGATGGCATCGGTGGCAACAAAGCAAGGCTCACCGCTTATGACGATAACGGCTGAGAAGTTGAATCTCTTGACGAAAGATTGTGGGCTACAGGGAGACCCGTAATATAGAATTGAACCACAAAGGAGGGGTAACCGTTAAAAACGGAACACTTTGCATGTGAAAACGGGCGACGTGGTGAGTCAAGTAGAAATCAAGCGAAAAAACAATTCATTGATCTCAAGTGGAAAAATATGATCAATGATAAACTATTTCACAACGAACAGGAAGCTATAAATGATTGCTGACGATTGTGAAAAGACAATGTGTAATAGATAAGGAATGAGTTCCTGATCTGGTCAATGTTTATTTTCATTGCTTTCTCTGATGAGGAGGAGGAGGCGATGGCGCGGCTTATTTAAGCGAGGGGTCTTTTTTGTGTTACATGTAGTTATCCTCTTTTCTATCTGATACCTTTGTGTTCGCACAGTCTTGCTTGCATCCCACGCAATCGATAGTGAACTAATCTGCCTTTGGCTGTGTTCCGAGTATGTATGGATGTGTATGTATAAGTCACGGTTGCAGTTTTCTTCACAACGAAAAGGGCAATCGCTCAATGTCCTGCTATCCTGGTTTCTATTTAGCCTTTTCCTGCTTCGAATAAAGAAATGACACTGTATATAATTATTATAATAACCCTACTCAGTGTATCGAAGTAGTATCCCTGAGAGTTTGATATCCTTATTATTCAATTACCATCGTTCCTTGTTAACGTGGTGTCCAGATGAGTTATTATGTAATCCTGTTTAACTATTGTGCGAGCCTTCATGCTCTACCAACGAGGCATGACACACGTTCAGTATATAGACCTGGAATTAAATAATTATGTTCTAAATAAACGTATAAACTCACACGACACAACAGACACACAATATTTTGTTTCAAGGCTTGGATGAAGGTTGTTAAACGACATTATTGATAATTGAGAAATAACATTTGTAATCGTATTCATAGCTGGTAAACCTTTTGTAGCATAACATTATTTTAGTGATAAAACAGTTGTTTTGTGTACGGCATTATTATTTTTAAAAAATCTTTCTATTAGGTTTTTTGTTTGTTGTTTTTTTCGTTTCTTGTCTGCGTGTTTTTTCTTGCATGAGCATATATAAGCACTGCTTCTGCTCTGGTGGCTCTAAAGGTGGTGATACATTTTGTCTGCTTAATTATCAATCTGAATGGCGGGGGGGGGGGTGCTTCCTTGCTCAAATGGTTACCCCAGAGATGCGCAAATCACTCTCGGGAGCTTCCGTGAGTGGGTCATTATTTGTGACGGAACTATAATGACACGCGCTGGGACAATAGTGACCCGCTGTAAGAAAATAATGACCTTCTGTTCATTATTCGCTGGTCCTTACTGGCAAAACACTCCGAGGAAACAATAGAAACAGTATGCATTAAGGTCTTCATGAGTATACTTTGAGCTATTGGTGGCCAATATAACGCTCCAACTCAACCGTGAATGTATCGTTACTAGTTACAGAATTATACTAGTTCTGGAATTCCATCTGGCTGATACTACTACCAAGTTTGATATGCCTCATTTTATACTCATGGGTGACTTTAATACACGTACAGGTCGTTTGGCATATTACATACTAGATGATACTGCTGCCCTTGTGCCTTGTGAGGACTGGTATTGTAGCGAAAATGTTCATGCCAGAGACAGAAAGTCACGTGACTCACTTGTTAATAATTTTAGGAGGGAACTTGTACAGCTCGGTAAGTAATTCAGCATTCATATTGTTAATGGTAGGGTGAATGGTGACCCAGACGGAAATATGACATGTATAAGAAGGAATGGTGCCAGGCTTATCGACTATTGCATCACATCATCAGAACTTTTTAGGTATATAAGAAACTTTGAAGTTGTCGAGGACACAATTGTACATTTAGCCATCAGTGTACACCAACCAATGGCATGTAAATTATCTTCTGATATGAGAATGAAAGATGTAGAGACTACAGAAAGTAAATTGGAACAACGTATACGCTTTAGGTGGCCTCAAGATGAAATGTTTACTGAGAATTTAGTCCATTGGCTTGATGAATCAGAACGTTCTCCACCCATGCTAGATACTGATATAGATCTTGCTGCTCAAACAATAACTGTAGGAGAACACTTAAGTTTATGGCCGGTAAAGCCATAGGAAGGGTGATCAACTAGACTGGTGGGATAATGATCTTGCAAACTGAAAGGGGCAAGTGTTTGAATGCATTTAGAACATACAGATCTAATGAAACCAGGGAAGCCTTTTTACTGGCAAAAGAAGCATTTAAGCCTATGTATAGAAATAAACAGAGGCAGCATAAAGAAATGAGACTCGTGAGTTAGAAACTGACCTTAATTGATGGGCTTAGAAATGAGATGCTTAAATGCTCTGTAAATATAATCACACCTTATCTAACCAACATATTTAATGCCATTTTAGACCAGGGTAGGTTTCCATCACTAAGGAAGCAAGCGATCCTTACCCCTATTCATAAGAAAGGCAGTAAGTCTGATGTCGGCAACTATAGGGGTACTGCATTGCTGCCAGTAATAGGTAAAATATTTACTGGTATCTCAAATAATTGATTATATAAATGGGCGGAGGAGTCAAAGTTGTATGAGGAACAAGCTGGTTTCAGAAGACAGCGAAGTACTGTGGATTATACCTTCTCATTGCATGAATTAGCACAGAAATGCCATGGGTAGATGAGGGGAGAGGTATTATTGTCTATTCTTCGATTTTTCTAAGGCCTTCGACTTTGTACCTCATTTGCTTCTCTTTCACAGATTGGTCAAATCGGGCGTTCAAGGTAATTTTCTTAATGTAAAACAGTCTATGTATGAAAATCTAGAATCTTGTGTTCAAACTCCGGAAGGGTTAACTGAATTTTTTAACTGCAAAACTGGTGCCCAGCAGGGTTGCATGATAAGCCCTTTGTTATTTATTTTATACCTTAACCAATTTATTGACTTGTGCAAGAGTAAAGGTTACCAGGTTTTTTTAGATGAAAATGTTCCTAATGTGTGTCTTATGTTGTATGCGGATGACCTGATACAGTGTTCGGATCTTGTAGGACGACTCCAGCGTCAGTTAGATGAACTTATAATAACTATTGTAAAATGGCAGGAATGAATGTTAACTTTGACAGAACTAAATTAATTGTATTTAGGAATGGCGGTGTCATACGTAATGATGAACAGTGGTTCTTTAATGGTACAAGAATTGAAACAGTAACATATTACAAGTATTTGGGTCTGATTTCTAGCTCCAGACTGAAGTGGACGAAAGGAGTAGAAACCCTGTCCCTTCAAGCCCAAAGGTTTCTCCAAAGATGGCATTTGGCCTGTTTGACAAAATGGTACTGCCAATACTCATGTATGCAGCTGAAGTTTGGGGGTATAACATTTATGACAATATCGAAAGAGTACAAACAAAATACTGCAAATTTATCCTTAGTGTATCCAGCAATACATGTAATGTCGCTGTCTTAGGAGAATGCGGACGTAAACCGCTGTATATTCACCATTTTGTAAAGTGTGTCAAATACTGGTTTAAACTCGTATGGACAACAGTAGACTTATAAAATCTGTTTATAATATGCTTCTTTGTCAAGAAGAACATGGAAAGCATAACTGGGTATCAGAAGTGAGACTGCTATTGCCTCGATATGGATTTGGTGAGGTACTTATATATCAGGGAGTTAATGATATAGATTTATTTATTAATGCCTTTTCACAACGCCTATCAGATTGTGCAAATCAAGAATGGGTCAGTAGTATGAATGAAAATTTAAAGACATACTCTAAAGCTAAGGACATACTCTAAAGCTAAAGACATACTCTTCTTATAAGATACTGTTAGCACCTGCAATCTATCTATATGTTATTACTATTAGAACATATTTGGTTGCTTGAAGTAAATTTAGATGTTCAGATCATGACTTAGCAATTGAAGTTGGAATACGTACAGGAATCCCAGTATACCTAAGAATTTGTCATTTTTGTTCACTTAATGAAGAAGAAGTTGTAGAAGACGAATTTCATTTCATCTGTGAATGCCCAGAATACCAGGAACTTAGAAGTCGATACCTTCCTAATGTTAACGCGACGAAGTCATATTTCGTAAATCTAATGAAAACAAAAAATCAAGATACTCTCCATACATTAAGTTGTTATATATTCCATGCTCTGCTTCTGCGACGAACAATGTTAACTTTGTGTGACTGATGTACATATTTAACTCGTTATGTTCTTTTTGTTTTGTACCTTGGGCCTGAGGCCATTTGGTTATAAATAAACTAAACCTAAAGTATATGTACTGACAGGATTAACGTAAGTGTATGTACTGATCGGAAAAAGAGATAAATAATACATATGGGCAATATATGTACCACCTGATATTGTAATAATCTACCCACATCAACTTGGCAATTAGGTGTCGGGTAGTACTGTATGTAATCGACCGTCCACTTTCCGATGCTCTTGGCCCCGCCTAATACGGGCCGCTACGTGTCTTTCGCGGTAACATCATGGCGACGTCACTATTGGACCCATGACACCCACCTCCATACACTGAGCCGTACAAAGTCGACGGCGCTCTTCCGGTGTGCTCGGTTCCGACGCGATAACCTAATATTTGAGGCGCTACCTGGCTGATTCGGGTTTCGGTGTGGACGTTGACGAAGCAAAGGTCTTGCACAAAAAAGGTAATCACGCCATTCTAGACACTTATTGAACCGTTCTAAGGGGAAACACGGATGACGACATCGGGCGTACGCACGCGTTAGGGAATCCGAACACACTGTAGGTCGGTACGCGCTGTTGGCGCTATGTTGGTCAGAGTGTATTAAATGCATTTAATTGTACGCGCTATATAAGGATATTTGAAGGGTGTAGGCGCTTATGTAGGTCCAAGTGCGTAATGTAGGCGCTATGTAGGGCAACGTGGACGGTGTCGGCGCTATGTAAGGGACTGTAGGCGCCATGCAGGATAAATTGCGCACTTTAGGCGCTATGTGGTCAATGTGTGTACTGTCGACCCTGTGTAGGTCATTGACGGCGATACGTACGGCAATGTGCGCGCTGTAGAGTGTAGGCGCTATGTAGGCTGACATGCGTCTTGTAGGCGGTAAGTAAGTTATTGCAGGCTCTATTTAGGTCACTGTAGGAGCCAGTAGGGCAATGTGCGCAGAGTTGTAGCTTTATATGGCTATGTGCGCGCTGTAGGCGCGCTGTAGTCCAAATGCGTACTGTAGACGGTAAGTGGGTTACTGTAGGCGCTATTTAGGTCACTGTAGGCGCTATGAGGATAATCGATAATAATTTAGACCAACGTGCTCATTAAAGCCATATTACATGCCTACAGGCCTCATGACGGGCCCCGTTAACGCGTTGAAGATAGTTGATGGAACTGCAGGAACCGTGGTTTTGGCTCGTGACGTCACATAACTTAAATTAATATGCATTTTAAAGCCAAGAGCGATTGTCTCAATGTTAATGGTGCTATGAATTTTCTAGTTTTTATTTATTATGACAGGATATAACGCATAATAGCCGAGTAATAGACCCTTCTTCATATTATTTCATAAATAATTCAGATCGAGCTACAGTAGGAGCGGTAGTTTGAGCTTAGCGAAAACATGGCGACGGGAATTGTCCTCTCGCTTGTTCCTAATAATCCGTCCGCTGTACAGAGCAATCCCGACTGATTTATTGTTCCTCACTGTACGTTAAATGTCCATTTCGCGAAGAGCTACTAGTACGTCAGCAAATCTAATAGTAGTAATACTGTCAAAGCGTCAGGAGAAAGTCACATCAGCGAAGGGTACAGATACCTTCAACGAGGTGTATACATAACATGTTTGGAGTTTTGTTTCCATCTTAACATCCCGAAATCAAATTTTAGTGAGATCTCAATACTGACGTCCTTAAGACTTTGGAGTTTGACAGCCGATCAAACAGCGAAAGTGGCAAACCCATATGCATCATCTTTTGACACCGTAGATTTTCCTCATTAACAAACATCTTCACTGAACCGACTGACGCAATGATTGTGATAGGTGAAATGAGTCAGTGCATCTTTCAAAACACGCAGGCCAAGAACATGAAATGCGTCGGGTAGGCCGTTGTAAGTACGCATTGTGGTGAAGGCTATAACATTAAACTGCCTTTGGAACCAAATTTCCTTAATTGATTAAATAGTTTAAAGTAACTCACCGACGTAAGCGTTGGTGTTGAAGACTGTGACGTTGTGGATGACGTAGTCGCCGCCGAGGTCCACGGTCCACTTGGCGTGGTTTCCGTCCCCCGCGTAAGGGTGAGCGCAGACATCCCACTGATTGGTGTGTGTACCGTCAATGACCAACCCATCGACAGCCTGATAACTGTACAATATGTCGTACGCCCACGTTACCTGATGGAACAGTTTATAATTACTACACATGACGCTGTTTCCGCGTCAAGATGAAGGCAGACATACCGCTGAGCGATCAATGACTGTCAATGACCTTCCTATCGAAGGACTCATCACTGTTCTCTGTATTTAACAACCCGGTCTGGTGGGTGGGCTTACCACGGACCAAGTCGTCTAGATAGTTATCACTATAAATGTGTTATTTATGTGCATCACCGCTTCATAGCCACATTATTTACCATTATTTATTATTGCCATTTGTGACATTATTATCGCTGACTTCATATGTTTACCAACAAATGAAGATGAATTTTCTTGATGGTTAAAAATGTGTTATTGCACTTGATGATAGATCGATTCGATCATTATATTTCTGTATTCATATATGTTGAGAGGTATTAGTTCGAAATATAGGCCGCTTTATCAGAATATATGTTTTGTCACGTGTATCGTCTCGGCCTCGGCTCAGTGGGATGAAAAGACCAATTTGAAAGAGCATCGCGCCAAAATGAAGGTAGCTGTCTTGGAACACACGACCTGATGATATATAGGTCAGCCTGTTTACCAACTAAGTTACACTTACGGAGAGATCGTCTGTACTCTCATCTCGGCTTATAGTTAATTATAGTTTACATACACATGTATGGAGTAGACACCTAAAGTATACACACGAATATGGGTCCACCATGCCTCTTACCGTTGATCACTATGGTTCATTCGATATGATCTGTAAGTGGCAGTTAGATCTATAGTTACAGCGTCTCAGCGGCCTATGGTACTTCAGTACAGGGTCATCAAGCACTTCCATGGTGCATATTTGTCATATAATTTTGGAAACGTATGGACCTATGTACTATGTGCCTATAGTACATGTTCCGTGCTATGTTCCACGTTATGATAATTACTAGCGAATTTATTGTCTGCATGGCCGGCCATAGTGCTGTAGTACATGGAAACCTTACCAAAACAACTACACGTTTGACTGCCTACTTCAAGCGATATATATATATGTCATCCAATTGATGCCATAGACAGGTGGTGTCGAGCACCCCTTACCTATCTGACAGGCCTCTCCGCTCCATGTGAACAGACCAGGACGGTCCTGAGCACACTCTCCCGGACAGACTCCCGTGTCCGGATCACAGATGGCGCCACCGGCACAGTGACACTGGAACTCACAGTCCGAGGCCGTCCCAAACAGACAGGCGGCTAATTGGGGAAAGTAAACTATAGTGAGAAACATCCTTAAATGAGAAGGTGTGAATGTCACAGGCATACTGATTTGCCTTGCGTTAAAAACAGAACATTTCGATTTCAAACTGCATAAATAATTAAGATCAACCAGACATACCGCGTTAGGCCGGTCGGGGGTGGGGCTGGTTCATGTACCTGACAGTTGTATTACAAAAGCTACATCAACGCTACTGCAAACATCAGGTTCGGGGTTGTTAATATGGATATTGTGACTGTGTCACACATACGACGGCGATGAAAGTGGTCGGGTGTGAGACTTTACTTAGGGCGTGTTTGATTTGCATGAAACCAAAACCGGTTTGTCCAATTGACAGTTCGACAGAGCTGGTTTGACGGTTTCCGTTCAGCGAAACGGTCAGTTTATTCGATACATACACCGTAGTTAATCATAATTGTAATGAATCGAGACTTCTGGACAAAAGTATGACAATAATTTATTCAGGGACATCGCGATAGAAAATTAAACAGACGGTATATGTATGCTGGTACAACTTTATAAGCACATGGTTATTACCAAAATACATGCCGAAACTGTAAACAAATGAAACTATGCGTTCGCCTTTAGGCGGGAAAACCGTTGAAACCGGTTTTTAAAAACGGCTTCGGTTTCCCGTCGGTTTCAGGTAAATCAAACACGCCCTTAATATAGCCGTGCTAAACAATGGAAAATACTTGACTGGGAAGTCTCAGTCCACTGGACATGTATGTCGCACGCATGTGCGTTGGGAGCGGCAAGCCGGCGGAGGAAGTAGAATTTAAGCTAATAAACTAATCTAATCTAATTAAACATAATAAACCATGAGATTCGTGTGCACTGGAATATCGACATATCGAAGATTCTGAACAATCAATGGTGTCAAAAGGTATATATATATATAACTCACAATTGATTCGTGCCCTCAAAATTAAATAAGTGACATAATGTACTTTAAGGTATGTTTACAGAGAATGTTTACAAGCCAAGGGACATGTGCTCGGCGTCAAAGGAAACCAGCTGACATCACAAAAGAAGAGTCAGCTTTGAGAGAGAGCTAAGTCATGTGACAATAATACCACCCCAGTAAACATACCAAGTGACAGACGAGAACGAATCTAGCATTGCTCGAAAAGGAAGACGAAAATCGGGGTTATGAATTTGCCCGTCGTAGGCCATATTTAGCGGTGAGCAAAATGCGAACGTTTTTTATGGTCAATAGCTAGGCGGTAGAGACACTAGTACTTCAATTATGGCTTGACGAAACCACCAACAAATTGCTATGCTTCACCATTATTGAAATTTGATCAGCAAAGAGAAGTAGAAAGGTCTACGTTGAACATTTTAAGACCGACCGCGATGGTCTTTATGCAATATCGACCAAGTTATAGGCCTAAGCCGAAACGTCACCGTGCTGTCAGTCAGCTTGCGTATCGAGGCTTTATAATGGTTTCGTCTTAATAACACTAACCATCAACTGGTCTTCTGGATGTCTGTATGATAACCATGACTAATAGAGAAAAGCAAAATGGTAAATACTGAACATTGAACATTCGCTTCGGTGAGTTCGCACCAGGAAGTTTTACCCTGGAGGCAAAAACAGTTGAAGAGCTGCTGACAGAATGGATGTACTAAGACTGTCAACACAGTAACGCTGTATGCTTACTGATCAGTTGGCCCGTCCCAGGGGGGTGGGGAGGGGGGGGGTACTTAATACATTGCTGTGGGCAGGGTATTTCCGCGGTAAATCCCCGTCAACCCGGCACTTCCAGCACGGAAAGGGGCTATTTCCCCCACGGGCGAATATTTTTTTGTCAATCCGTTAGGATTTTTTTAGCCACTGTGAAAAACTACACATTGCTTCATACAATTGCCATGGTAAGCTGTTGCAAAATGCTATCGAGGAATAGACCTTGATAGGTCCGCCCCGATAGCTCAGTCGGTTAGAGTGGCCACCTGAGAGCCCAACGGCTCATTTGTGGGGGGTTCGAGCCCCGCTGTGGCCATGTCTGTGTTTGTCGCAGGATAAAGGTCGGATGTCCTTCTTCGCAAAAAGTAGGGGGTATCCCGGGGATTTCATGAACGCCAACTTTCGACTTCATGAACGCGAATTTTGACTTCCCGTCACGAAATGTTGACTTTGACTTCGGAAAGTGTGGTGCTATGGCCCTAGCAGGCTGCCGTACAAATGAATAGCTGATATACATCAACCATAAATTTCAAAAGAAAAACAAAAAACACTGTGTGGGAGTGGGGTTGCTAGCGCTAGTGCTATTCAAAAATAAAAATATCGTAGTATGGTCTTTTTGAAATATATGGATAGATATTATATATAGCAATAGTTGAAGAGGGTAGGTACTTAAGTAGGCCAGGCCAACCCTCCCATCAGCCGAGTACCCGTGTACGCTGGTGGAGCTTCCGGTAAACATGTGTCACACGCCATTCTTCTTCAAGCCTATTTCCACTTTAATTGGAAAACAAATTTATCCACTGCCGAATTTGGCATTCGTCGAATCCACGACGTTCGATGCATTGAGATAAAATTTTGAATTGTTCCTCAGGCTGTCTATTTGTGTATTAAATATCGAATTGCCAAAATGTCGCGATGTATGCCAGATGTTGATTAGCAAAACGTTTACGCGCATAAGTCGGGTATAGCTTACGCACGTTCAATATTAATCACGTTGGTTAGGCTACGCGCGTTCGACTTTGAACGCGTTTAATATCGAACGCCTAAGTGGCTGGGTCACACAAGTAACCCTGCCACTTATGTATGCCAGCCAGTTACGCTCGTAAGCTGGCTCGTACGCGTTCAACTTTGAAAGCGACCCACAACCCACTCACCCAGCACTTACCAGACATGTATGGGGAAATCAGGACTTTTACGTATTGCATAATTACCCCTCGGCACACCTACACAACTCCCCCGGGGTACTAAAATAGTCCAACCCTTACTGGCCTGATGGCAGGGCAAAATCAGGAATGAAATGTATTGACGAACAGGGTTCGCAAGACTTGACTCACATAAGGAATCTACTGGCACAGTAGGTCATTGTCATTGATGTTTAGGCCGCTTTTGTGCAGGCACGGGCTGAGCTGTGCCAAGGGACCTCCCGGGACGCTGAAGGACGAGTGGGTGAAACGTGTCTCAGATTTAGATGCCCCGGAGCGGATTCGAACCCAGGACCTGCGGTCTAGTGTCCTGTCCATTACATTATAAGGAAGGCTCATAGATATGTTTATAACACTCACCGTCAACAGTTCGTGTGGACGCTTGTGCAATAACAATGACCAGTAGAAAAGAATATCCTATCCAAGCCATGGTCGCTAATACCAGTGTGTAAGACTACGATCTCGTTGTCTTCGCGTCGGTTACTGCATTTCATATAGCACACCCAACCAACTAATAGGTGGGAGTTTGGGCAGAAGTGAAAAATCACCTGCGTGGGTGCGCGTCACGAAGTGCTTCTGCCCATTCAAGGTTTTGTTAATACATTACGTAAACCTTAAAATAACACATGTACTGGGGTCCGGGAGCGGGGGGGGGGGGCGCTAATGGGGTAGAGAGGATGGTGGAGAAGGTGGAGGGCCGCACTAAATGACTTGTTACAGTGGTGAAGGTCTGCCGCCCATGCCATACAGCCATAATTGCAGTGATCGAGAGATTTATCGTTGGAAAGCATCCAAATAGACACTGACAGTCACGACAAAATATATATGGAGGAAAGCGCACGACACACTTGAGGCCAGCTGATTGGAGGAAGGAAATCACGCAAATATGTGGGAAATAAAGGGAGCAATTTCCTTCAATATCCTCAATTTCCTTTCAGGATATTATATATGATTGATTTAAGCATCACCTGTGTCACTGCGTGACAACGGGACCCTTCCAGTTTAAGAAGACAGGAGTCATGTCCTCGGGAGTAACACCTACTCTTTACGAAGACAGAAATGGTAATGTTGTCCTACACAATCATTTTGCACACTGGGATTCGGCCACTTTTGAGCTAGCTTAGCACATAGATAGAGAATACAGGCGTCTGATCCGGTGAGAGAGCTAAACAAGGCAGACAACAACGCATTGTTTCAGCATGACTCACGTATGACTCACGCCTACCATTTACTACAATACTCCATTTTTTTTACTTCGAACTGGAAGAAGCAGACCGTTGGCCGTAAATGATGTCCACTTCAGACATTGAAGGGGATCGCGTCATCGCCCCGTGTCCCAGTTCATGCTGGTGTGTGGTTCAGGTGGGTATAAATAAAACAATGTCCCCATCAAACAGAAAATAACCAAAAACTATGCACTTCAATCAAGTGTCGGACTCAGGAAGAAGGTTATCAGTCTCAATCTGCGCCATTACAGGACACAAAGCATGAAATGGGGGGAGATACTGCCCTGGGCGCTGTTGGAGCGATGTCAGAATTGGATACTTGATAGACACGTTCTCGTTAGCTCGTTAGTCGTTCACTAATTGTCTCTCTCGATTCAGTTACAAAGTTTGTTTGTCCCAATGTTTGTATGTTTGTAATTTCCATTGGTTTATCCCAATGTTTGTATGTTTGTAATTTCCATATATTTCATCATAGCTACTGTTCAAACCTCTGCATATATATCGTGTAACATTGTGGAAGTTGCAGAGATTTTGGTTGGCTGAACCACTAGTCTTGCCGTTTGCTTAATATTTGTTGTGAGGGGGATTGCTGTCGTGTTCCACTCATTAGGGGACACAGCTTTATCATATAGCCTCTTTGTCACGTCTTCTAGCACAGTGGGGGCCGGCCCGGTAGCTCAGTGGGTTGGAACGCTCGCCTTGGTTGCTGGCCACCGAGAGCCTAACGGCACGTGGCTCGATGGTTAAAGCGTCTTAAATATACGACCATCTAGCTCAATGACGTCACAATTTCTTCTTGTCGGTGTGTTAAGGAACGCACATGGTTTCTTCCTTCCGCACTATCGATCGTATTCCAACTTCAAAGTATCCGAGATGTTACAGTTTCACATACGGTCATTACTTAGTTATGACACGTCATAGTTACTTCCGGTTTATTTGACGTGGTTATACGTTGTATAAAGGGATAATTTGACGTCAGTAAACACATTTTGGTGGTACCAGAAGGTTTGCATAAAAAATGACGTCACAACTAACGTGAAACGACTAAATCGTTGATCGTTTCGTTGTCGCCTACTAATAAGGCAATAGCTGTCCTCCGAGTTCATAAGTATGTAAAATAAAAGCATATCGTTCTTTTTCATAACCATCGATGACGTCATATAATGTCACGTTGATGTCGTACCACATAAAACGAAAACAAATCATAGAGCCATTACTATTACATCTGGAGAATCGCTTCTTCCAAAATGTGTGCGTCAATATGACGTCATACTTAACGTGATCAGAGGAATTGTGAATTTGCTTAATTCGCCTTAGTCAAAAGCTGCCATCACCAGAGTCCATAAGTAGGTAAAATGTAAAACAAAGAGAAGCCACGCTGCTGTTTCGTAAAAAGAATCGTCAATGACGTCCTGTGACATCAAGGTGACGTCATAATAATTAAAAGAGAAAAATAATAGCAACATTAATATTGCGTCTTAAGAATAGTTCTTGGCTTCAACATACAAATTAATTTCAGCTCTAATTTTATGTTTATATGACAAATGGAACCGAAAGACGCGCGATACTCAGAAACATGGGCAGAGGTCTCGGCCAAACAGGCGTGAGACCCGTAGTTACCGCACGTTTTTCGCTTTGAATGGGCGCTTCATCTTTTAGCTATGAAGCCTACATTTTGAGTAAAATGCCATGTGGACTGGTCATGAAGGCCAGATTTAACGTGGGACCCTAGAGCTAGAGCGTTTGGAAGAGGGGATCTCCACTGCCAGTTTGCCAGGGAGTTGTGACCGGCGGCAAAGGACGGGGAAACTTTTGTAGGGAGCCCGTATTCCGCTTTAGCGGACGCTTATAGTTTCGACGCCACCTCTAGAGGGCGCCATAACCGACCATATTTTCGATGTCCCTATGGAAAAAACGGAGTAACCCGTCAACGGCTTGCGGCGAGTCGGGAATAGGACCAATCCGGTTGAAATGATGTCATATAACCGATAGTCTACATGCAAGCCACTCCTTCATGTTCTGCACGTGATACGCTGACGCTTTTTGATAGAGGCGTACTCGTCAGCTAATATTAGAGTAACGGTCACCATTTACTGTCCAACAGACGACTTTGAAAATCATAGCTCAGATTTGTTCCACCGTGAGGCGCCACTGCATGTGAGATGCATTCTGGGTATTATTTGTTGGCATTATTGTAGCGCCATGAATGATTGTGTTACAACTAATATGTTATTGTATAATGCAAGCGCAGGATAACATATATTCCGTAGGTAATTGAATATTCTTTATCGATATCTATGTAAAGAAACATTTATTTCTTCTGACTGTAATTTAGAAAAGCTCTTTAATGTTAGATCTCACATGCCATTACCCCGGAAATGTTGTATTGACCTCAGTAGAGACTTTAAACATTACACCCAAATATTACCCCAAACTCTCAGCGCCAATCAGGCTTTGTCCAAAATGGCCTGTATGTCCCAGGGAGTTACTAGATACAAAAATGTATAAGGAGGTGCCGCTGGGAGCTCCAACATCTTACCCATCCAAGTACCAAAAACCATAAAAAGTTAGGGGCCATCCATGTACGCAGGCTACCAGCTGACAAAGTTGCACGACTTTGGCAAAATCTATTGTGACAAAATCTGTTGGATCGGCCCCACTCCAGTTCGAAAATTGAGGGGACCCATTTGCCCCCCAACTGCTCCCCAGAGTAGACCCATGCAGGTACCTAAAGTGCAGAAATTAGGACCCATTGGCGTACCAAAATGCACAAAAACGTGACCCTTTCCAGCGGCACGTCCCCAGCAGTCCATTAACTTGAGTTACCCCCCCCCCCTTTCTCACGGGGGTGTATATATATATGTGCGAAGTCGTGCATCGTTGGCGTTTAGAGCAAATCACTGTCCGTATGTCGTTTAAACGTACACTATCCGAAGAGGACTGTAGCCTACTTGGGCGACCAGGCGTGCGACAATAGATCAAGTTAGGTCATATGTCGTGATCTGACGACATCACTTCTTACTTCCTGGAAAGGTTTAGTTCGCTTGGCAGGATAGTTTAACTTGTATGTTAGTTACATCGCGGAAATGACACGCGTCGCTCGGTGATGTGTCACATTGTAGGCATGGCAACGGCATCCTGCCATTATATACATGTTGGAGACATATATATGGCGTAAAGTGCATGATTCCTACTTCCTAGATCCCCGTCACCAAATCAGTGCACTTATTTTACATATGCTCTCAGGGTTGGTTGGTCGTGTATTCAATATTTATATATGAGAGAAGAAAGGAAAGAGCGGAGCCATGTCCCCGGGGTAACCCCCTACTCTTTGCGAAGAAGGACATGGGACCGTTATCCTGGGACCACACAGACATGACATATGCTGTAGAGAATCCCTACCAACCCACATTCCGTTTTACCACGGGCGTGTCGAGGTTAAGGGCGTATGTTGGGGGGCTGTGGGTTGGGGGTTGGAAGGAAGGTGGCGGAGGGGGGGGGGCAAGCATCAATTCATGGAGAAATCCTAATTCCTCGTCTTTTTAAAGAAATCTGTTTCAGTGGTTCACATGTGAAGAGGCCTTGGCAATCCCTACTCTTTGGAAAGAAATTGGTGCCAAGCTTAAACACAAATCTGCGATGGATTAGACCAATATGCACTTACATAAATTAGACAATGACATCCACCTTGCCAAAAACAATTTAATAATTCAAACTAATTCTCGGTTTTTGGAGGTTCTATGAACTTCAGTGCGGTCTTAACATCGCCATATTTGTTGGCATGTTATAACCATTATCATAGTGCAAATATGTTGACAGGGTGACGTATTAATCAATAAATGATATGTGATTGAAGTACTACAACTATACTTTTACATAGGCATTCTCAGCTCTACTGGGCTTACATGAAATTTTTTTGATACTGTCGCAGGGTGTTTTTACGTTTTACTGAATGCATGGCTGAGCTTGATGGTGCCAACTATGTATGCTATCAATGTGCTTTCATAACAATATTCATCTTAAAAGGCACATCACAGCCATGGCGTCCGCAATGTGATGACGTAGTACACAAGTAATCCACAATTGAGATACACGGATCTGGTAAATTTGTGTCCTCAACAACATGCCCTTTCGTTTATTGAACACTATATGTTCGCATTTATCAGACAATCACCGGTGAGCAATTTCTATTTAAATATTTATCAATGTTTTCTCGGGGAAACTGTGCTGCGGTGTATTGTCTTTTAGTATGCATTCATGCGCACTGGTCATTGCGATATATGCATCTATATGCCGTGGTTATCCACATCACCGCCAGGTGGCTTCCGGAATGGCATCCAATTGCCGTCTCATTCCCTCTCGTTATTAGTATATTAGTTAGGGTCCAACCCCAACCCTCTTCCGCCGCCCCTCCGCCAACCCTCAGCCACCCCCTCCCCGCCTCTGCAACCCCTAGGTTCCCTGGCCCCACCGCCATATCCTGTCCGTGTACGCTCGAGGACCATGATAGACTTCCATGCAGAGCCCAAATGAAGGATTTGGAGAGGGTGAGAAAGGAGGAGGGGGGGTGTATCTAGAGGACGGCACCCATCCAGCCGACCACTCCCCTGGACACCCGCACCCCTCACAAGCAGCTCAGAATATGGTCGCGTGTCCTCAACATGCTTAAACACGATACAATCTGTGCCCTTCCCCAGAGTTTACCACTCATTCACCGATGAGAGGTTGATCGCGTGAGTTCCATAATGGTACATTAAAAAGATGGTAACACCCTCCAGTGAACCTTTTCGTAGCAAACTGATGATACGTGCTTCCATCTACCGAGCCAGATCGTAAAAACATCGAGCCCATTTGTTTATTTTCAACATGTTTCAGTTTATATAAACCTTAAACGTAAACCTCCTATAGCGCATTTTCTTATACTCAACAAATGGGAAACCTCAACAAGTTTACGTCAATTCTTCAACAAGTTCAACCTTGCTGACATTTTGGTTTACATCAGGAGGAGATTGTAAGGTGATTAAACAGAAACAAAATACAAACGACGTCTAACATTGTTCAACAAAGGTGAACGTAAACAGTCAACCTTCAACATGTTGAGAATAAACCCTGGGGGAGGGTTACTTAATGCATTGCTGTGGGCGTGGAGGTTCCTCTTTTTCATTCGCTCCCTCATGCATCAAGTGGGGCGGGCGGCGCGACAGCTCAGTGGGCTAGAGCCCTCGCATTGAGTGCTGGAGGCCACCTGAGAGCCTAACGGCACGTGGGTCGGTGGTTCGAGCCCTGCTGTGGCCATGTCTGTCTGGTCGCAGGATAAAGATCCCATGTCTTTCTTCGTAAAGAGTTTGGGGTTATTCCCGGCTACATGGCCCCACTCTCCCATCCTTCTCCCATTGACGCGATATGACCAGAAGTGGTTAAAGCGTCGTGAATAACCAACCAACCAACTATCAGGCATCAAGGGCACCCGCAGAAACCCCCCCCCCCCCGGCGGAATCACCAAATGCGCTCAACGTAATATGACACGAGGCCGTCTGCGGTGCGTTACCACGGAACCCCGATAGCTCAGCCGGAATGTAGGCCTAAGTGAAACACTGCGTACATGTAGGCTAAGTAGGACCAAGGTACTTCCTGGTACTATGGAATATGGTGTTGCATGACACATCATGTCCCATATATCTGTGTGTGTGCCAAGTCGTGACTATGGCTGGTCGTTCTTCCTTGTTAGGGTGAACCATTGTTTCAGCAGCGTCGCTCACGTAGGCCATTCCGTAGGCTCAACCACGGAAGATAGACCATATGGCCTATAGATCTGCAATTCAACATGTTTACCTACTACGCTGCAGTGGTTCCTCATAGCACAGTCGTTAGCACTCGGAGCTTGTGGTTCGGACCGTGGGCCTATAGGTTTCAATCAAAATATAGATTTGTTTTGGTATGATCATTATTTGTTTTACGAGGTTTTCAACAACGAATACACATGTGACTGATCACCTCGAATACGATACCAAAACACTCGTGAACTAAACGGATAAACAATTCAAATTAATAACTACATCATATGACACAAGTGGAAAGATAAAAAAAAAATCTACAAGCAAATGTTAAATAACGACTGCAGCATAAACCCAGAACACAGGACAGGAATTATTGACCACAATATGGCGACAAACAACCCATACATAAACCTCTTATTGGTGTAACATAAGCAGTCTGTTATTTACCTTTTATTGTCTTAATAATGAAGTGAACAGCGGTAAATGATGTTTATGAGTAGCTGGGCGGCATCAACAACTTACAGACTTTGGGAGCAATGAGTTAATTAGTGAAGCAAAAGACTTAACGCTACTTAGTGTATATCATCCACTGGTCTCAAACATGGCACAATTCAAGTCACCATCAGCAATTTTAATAATAAGTAATACATTTATTTTTTCAAACATAAACGGAATATAATAAGCGGCAAAAAAACGCCGGCGTATTCGAGTTTGACGCCGTGACGTATGAGGACTGCACACCTGACTTATCAGAAGCCTTGATGCGTCACTGGGCAGGCTTCCGCACACGATCGGCCGCTTCCGTAGCGGGCCGCTGCACCCCGGAGGACCAGCAGACCAGTGTGGCCCCTTCATTTGCATAATCACGCCTCCTCAGATACGTCACGTGACAGAGACAATTGCAAGGCGCAGTAAATAGACAAGTCCTCCACTTGTGCATATATCTTTTACAGTTGTTGATCACCAGGCCGGGCGCTTGAATGTACTGCGAACGTCTGTGTCAATGCCTTAAACTTGGTTTTTAATGACCCAAAAGCACTAGTTACATCACGCGAAGAGACCTCCATGCACGACCCCATCCCCATTCACTCCGCGTGCAAGCGAGGCTGCGGCCGTAAGTCACGCTTCGCTGCCTTCAACTCAAGCGCATCGAGAATCAGTGACTCAACCCCCGGCACAGTGGAGAACGCCCAGCCACTACTCGAGTCTGGCCGTGCCCCCCCCCCCCCCCCGCCCGTCCTCAGCGACCACCAACAACCCCACCCATACCGATAGTCCTCACCAACAATTCACCCCCACCCACCACCCGGGGTCATACTTCCTGCACACACACACACGGTGTGCAGAGAACTCGCCACAAGACGAACTCACCACAAGATAACTCGCCACAGCCCCGGATAACTCGCCACACTTTTGGGATAACTCGCCACACTCGACAAGTGAACTCGCCACACCTACGGGTGTATCCAAATATATCGAACTCGCCACACCTACGGGTGTATCCAAATATATCCAAATGTATCCATATGTATCCAAATGTATCCAAATGTATCCAAGTGTATCCAAACGTAATTATCCAGATAAGTTCAGTTTTAATGTGTCTTGGTGAAGGCCGATTTCTGAAATGACCCCTTGATGGAATATGGAGCCCAGTGCGGTTTTGTTTCTGTCACAATATGGCTTCGCCCAAAGTGCCATGTGGGCGTGATATGCCGTGAAGTCGGCGATGTTAGTCGATGTGGCGGCCAGGGAGGATGGGGGGAGTAGGTAGCAGGGGTGGAAAAAGTGTTAAGCCGTTAACACCGGGAGAATCAGGAGTATACATCAAAGTGGTGCGACATGTTATTAAGATTAAAGATAAAAGTTAAAAGTTTTATTTAACGTCGTTATGTAAATGACTTGGTATGGTCAAGGAGGTATGGTCTCCTTGATTCTGCTCTCGCATGTACATAACAGCATTTTCATTTTTAATTCGCAGCTATGATTACGGCAAATTATTTAGACAATTTGAGATGCCAGCGACGATCTCATTAACTTTAAAAGAGGTGAGATCGCTGGGGGGGATGGTGGGGGGGGGGGGGGGGGTAGCACGTGACACCGTGAAGTCGGGAATGTATATATATGGTCGAATGGATATCCTGATAATTTGTTTATGGGTTGTTTCCCAGTTGCAATTAGTAGATAACACACGTACGCATATTGCGGCTTCCGTAGGTCGGTACCAGTAGGCCAGTAGCGGATATTTTGGTATAAAACGGTCTGATCTTCCACATAGCCGGTCTCATTTTGATGCTGTTGGCCACCCGCGTAGATCGCCGTATTTTGCGGAAATGAGTTCGGATTTGTGTATTGTGTGCCAGACTACGGTACGGCCACGGCAAGAGGCATTACAGTGTGACGGGTGTGAATTCTGGCAACACAGAACATGCGGAACGGGTGAGTCTTATTCGTTTGTCAGCGGGGCTTTCCTGTACGGTGATAATATATGATTTAGTCTATTGCGTAATATTGACACAGTTAGACAATGTAATTGATAAATTTAACATTGTCATTTTTTATTTGGTCTGATCGTGAATAAATCACTGTGCGTCATCTTTCAGGGATCACCAGAGACGAGTACCGCAAACTGGTGCGGGAGGAGAGAACCATCGAGTGGCAATGCCATAATTGTACTCTGATTGTCAGCGAAAGATCGGTAAGTACCTTTACCTCTCAAACATTAATCATTCCAAATTAGTAGAACTTACATTTTAAGGATCGTGTGTAATATTATAATGAGTAATACTATCGATAAAGTACGATATCATCATGGTCAAACTCATGGTTAACTTTTTATTCAGATAGCGGCCATAGATCCAGTGGCAAACAGCACATGCCACTTAATTTTGACTCCGGAACAGGCGGCTTCTGGTCACTTTGAACTTGACCATTCGTTTTCATTCGACATCATTATGGACATCATTATGGACACCATCACATTTAATTCAATGCATCTTTTGTCCCATATGTCACTCTTTAGAATTTCACGGAAGTAGACGTGACGCTGCCCGCCTTTGTGGAGCGGGAGGTTGTCCAGGAGGACACCCTGCTGGAAACCCCGGAGGCCACCGGAGATGTATATGAGGACAAGCAATTTGAGCTTGTGGTCGAATCGTCTCAGCGAGGCCGATGCAAGCTGTACGAAAGGGCCGGCTACAGTTACAACATCAGCAGAAAAAATGGTAAATTTCGTATCATCACCCGATTTTCATTATTGTCAGTATTTCCTTTGCAAAGTGACTAGATAACTTTTTCGTTAACGTGTCATCATTTGATTTCAAATTGACTTGAGTGATTGATTGCAGTATTATAATCGATTGATTGCAGTATTTTAATTAGTTGATTGCAGTATTATAATTAGTTGATTGCAGTATTATAATTAATGTATATTTCAGATAAATGCACAATGTGGCGCTGCAGCGTGCGCAACGCCAATGTGAAGTGTAAAGCGACTGTGAAGCAAGTGGAGGGTGCCTTCACCCCAGGGCCCCAGGTCCATACCCATTCGCCGCTATTGGGAGGTGCAGTAGCTGCCCGGATATCGAAGGATGTAAAGGAACAAGCGACGCGAGACCTGTTCAGGTATAACTAAAAAACTTGTCTGAAAGATAAAAATACTCCGCTTATTCTAGTTTTAGATTAACTATTATCTATTTATATAATTAACATTTTATTCCAAAGAGGTCAATACTGTATAATTGATAACAGATTGGGCTAATATACATACAATGCATATAATTTCCATTTCTGCTTTTTTTCGCATCAGTTCGGCATCTAAACTGACGGAGGCCGCTCTAGACACGCATTTGGGTCCTGAGCCATGTCCTGCGCTGTCAACACTCCCATCGCTTCAACGGAAGACAAATTATGCCCGCCAGAAGAGCCGGCCTGTGGAACCACAGGACATGGACTTCGTCCTGCAGGACCAGCATATCCCGGAAGACTTCTTACAGACAGACGTAAAGGTCGACGGAAAGCGACACATCATCCTGGCGACGTCCCGGCAACTCGATCTGCTGCTCCATGCCAAGGGTTGGTACGCCGACGGCACGTTCCGAGTCGTCCGCCAACCGTTCATGCAGCTCTGGTCTCTGCACGCCTTCGTCAGGGACGGCGATAAGTCCAAGCAAGTCCCGCTGGTCTTCTGTTTGATGACAAGTCGCAGGAGGGCCGATTATAAGGCCGTGGTGAGAGCCGTGCTCGACCTGCTGCCCAGGGATCCGGCGGTGCAGGAGGTCGTTCTGGACTTTGAGAAGGCAGCGTGGCGGGCGTTCGCGTCCGTTTTGCCCCAACTGCATATACGCGGATGTTCCTTCCACTGGGGCCAGGCCGTGTATAGGAAAACACAGGAGCTTGGCCTCAGTGGCGCGTACATGCAGAACAGGGGGACACACAAGCTAGTGAGACGACTGCTAGGTTTGAACCTCCTTCCGGCTGAACACATCGCTCCTGTCTTCGAAAAGTTGGCCGTGAAGGCGGATGAAGGCGCCACGAAGGACCTACTGGAGTACGTCCGGAAGAACTGGATTCAAAGCACCGTCTGGCCGCCAACGCACTGGTCAGGCTTCGGCCTCGGCATCAGGACGAACAATGACGTAGAGGGATGGCATACTCGTCTCCGTTCCCGAGGGAAGGCGAATATTCTACCTTCTGGTGGAAGTGCTCCACAAGGAGGCCGAATCCATCCTCGTCACTTTGCGTCTATTGTTCGAGGGGAAACTGTGCCGGATGCAGCGACAGCGGTGGTGTGGCGAGTTCACCACGAGATGTGGCGAGATATGGCGAGTTCACCAGAAAATGTGGCGAGTTCACCGGTCCGTTTGTGGCGAGTTCTCTTGTGGCGAGTTCGTTTTGTGGCGAGTTATCTGTAAACCCCCACACACACACATTGGCAATCACGGGCGACTGGCTCTGCACGTTCACTTCAACCAGTACTGCATTCTAACTCCAGTTTAGCACTTCACATGGTCGAGGTAAACGTTCTGCGGAGAACACACTCAGATATATGTTGTCTTCTGGGAGAGGTAATTCACCGTGTACAAGGAACATGGCGTCCGGTGGAGGGAGGTGCCACTTCCTGGTAGCCGCCATCACCTGTATGGTCATAGCCAGATATAACGTCTCAGGTGGGTGACAGAATCACTATCAGACAGTCATATCAACTCTTCCAATACCAATATATGTATGTACATAAGTTTCTATATCGTGATGTATAATATATATATCTTGGATATAGATATCACATATATACACCATAGGATGACGTCTGGCTGTCTAAGTCGTATTAATCAATCGGTCATGTGGAAGAGCAATATACCTATATCAGGTATTGTTCACGTATTGCTCCAACCTCAAACCAAACACTGAGGCTCGATACGCTTTGAATTTAGCTATGGTTGGTTGGTTAAGTAGCACGCTTTGACCGAGGTATGGCATATCGTGACGATGTGAACGGTATAGAGAACCCCTGTCTCCCTGAGTCTTGCGAAATGTATGGGTTATTTAGCGTGCACAAACATATGTATTTGCATAGATGGGGTTCGAACCACGCACCAACGCTTGGGCTATTAGAACAAAAATAGTCGATAGCCAAAGATACACCACGTCGACACGACACCACGTCGACAGCCAGTCACCTGACACCACATCGACAGCCAGTGACACGACACCACGTCGACAGCCAGTGACACGACACCATGTCGACAGCCAGTGACACAACGCCACGTCGAAAGCCAGTGACACGACACCACGCAGTGACACGAGACCACGTCAACAGCCAGTGACACGACACCACGTCGACATCCAGTGACACACCACCTCGACAGTCAGTGACATGACCCCACGTCGACAGCCAGTGACACGACACCACGTCGACAGCCAGTGACATGACACCACGTCGACAGCCAGTGACACGAGACCACGTCGACAGCCAGTGACATGACACCACGTCGACAGCCATTGACACGACACAACGTCGACAGGCATTGACACGACACAACGTCGACAGCCATTGACACAACACCACGTCGAACGCCTGTGACACCGACGCCACGTCGAACGCCAGTGACACCGACGCCACGTCGAACGCCAGTGACACCGACTCCACGTCGACAGCCAGTGACACGACACCACGTCGACAGCCATTGACACAACACCACGTGAACAGCCATTGACACGACACAACGTCGACAGTCACTGACACGACACCACGTTGACAGTCAGTGACACGACACCACGTCGATAGTCAGTGACACACCACGTCGACAGTCAGTGACACGACACCACGTCGACATCCAGTGACACGACACCACTTCGAACGCCAGTGACACCGACGCCACGTCGAACGCCAGTGACACCGACGCCACGTCGAACGCCAGTGACACCGACGCCACGTCGACAGCCAGTGACACGACACCACGTCGACAGTCAGTGACACACCACGTCGACAGCCATTGACACGACACCACGTCGAACGCCAGTGACACCGACGCCACGTCGAACGCGAGTGACACCGACGCCACGTTGACAGCCAGTGACACGACACCACGTCGACAGCCAGTGACACGACACCACGTCGACAGCCAGTGACACGACACCACGTCGACAGCCAGTGCCACGACACCACGTCGACAGCCAGTGACAAAACACCATGTCGACAGTCAGTGACACACCACGTGGACAGCCATTGACACGAAACCACGTCGACCGCCAGTGACACCGACGCCACGTCGAACGCCAGTGACACCGACGTCAGGTCGAACGCCAGTGACACCGACGCCACGACGACAGCCAGTGACAAGACTCCACCTCGACAGCCATTGACACGACACAACGTCGACAGTCAGTGACACGACACCATATTGACAACCAGTGACACGACACCACGTCCACAGCCAGTGACACGACTCTACGTCGACAGTTAGTGACACACCACGTGGACAGCCATTGACACGACACCACGTCGAACGCCAGTGACACCGACGCCTCGTCGAAAGCCAGTGACTCCGACACCACGTCGAACGCCAGTGACACCGACGCCACGTCGAACGCCAGTGACACCGACGCCACGTCGACACCCAGTGACACGACACCACGTCGAAGGCCAGTGACACGACACCACGTCGGCAGCCGATGACACGACACCACGTCGACAGCTAGTGACACGAGACCCCGTCGACAGTCAGTGATACACCACGTCGACAGCCACTTACACGACACCACGTCGAAACCCAGTGACACGACACCACGTCGACAGCCAGTGACACGACACCACGTCGACAATCAGTGACACGACACCACGTCGACAGCCATTGGCATGACACCACGTTGACAGCCAGTGACACAACACCACGTCGACAATGATTGACACACCACGTCGACAGCCATTGACACGACACAACGTCGACAGTCAGTGACACGACACCACGTCGACAGCCAGTGACACGACACCACGTCGACAGCCATTGGCATGACACCACGTTGACAGCCAGTGACACAACACCACGTCGACAATGATTGACACACCACGTCGACAGCCATTGACACGACACAACGTCGACAGTCAGTGACACGACACCACGTCGACAGCCAGTGACACGACACCACGTCGACAGTCAGTGACACGACACCACGTCGACAGCCATTGACACGACAACACGTCGACAGCCATTGACACGACAACACGTCGACAGCCAGTGACACGACACCACGTCGAACGCCAGTGACACCGACGCCACGTCGACAGCCAGTGACACGACACCACGTCGACAGTCAGTGACACAACACCACCTGAACAGCCATTGACACGACACAACGTCGACAGCCATTGACACGACACCACGTCGAACGTCAGTGACACCGACGCCACGTCGAACGCCAGTGACCCCGACGCCACGTCGAACGCCAGTGACACCGACGCCACGTCGGACGCCAGTGACACGACACAACGTCGATAGTCAGTGACATGACACCACGTTGACAACCAGTGACATGACACCACGTCGACAGCCAGTGACACGACACCACGTCGACAGTCAGTGACACGACACCACGTCGAACGCCAGTAACACCGACACCTCGTCGAAAGCCAGTGACACCGACACCACGTCGAACGCCAGTGACACCGACGCCACGTCGAACGCCAGTGACACCGACGCCACGTCGAACGCCAGTGACACCGACGCCACGTCGACACCCAGTGACACGACACCACGTCGATAGCCAGTGACACGACACCACGTCGGCAGCCGATGACACGACACCACGTCGACAGCTAGTGACACGAGACCCCGTCGACAGTCAGTGATACACCACGTCGACAGCCATTCACACGACACCACGTCGAAACCCAGTGACACGACACCACGTCGACAGCCAGTGACACGACACCACGTCGACAGTCAGTGACACGACACCACGTCGACAGCCATTGGCATGACACCACGTTGACAGCCAGTGACACAACACCACGTCGACAATGATTGACACACCACGTCGACAGCCATTGACACGACACAACGTCGACAGTCAGTGACACGACACCACGTCGACAGCCAGTGACACGACACCACGTCGACAGCCATTGGCATGACACCACGTTGACAGCCAGTGACACAACACCACGTCGACAATGATTGACACAACACGTCGACAGCCATTGACACGACACAACGTCGACAGTCAGTGACACGACACCACGTCGACAGCCAGTGACACGACACCACGTCGACAGTCAGTGACACGACACCACGTCGACAGCCATTGACACGACAACACGTCGACAGCCATTGACACGACAACACGTCGACAGCCAGTGACACGACACCACGTCGAACGCCAGTGACACCGACGCCACGTCGACAGCCAGTGACACGACACCACGTCGACAGTCAGTGACACAACACCACCTGAACAGCCATTGACACGACACAACGTCGACAGCCATTGACACGACACCACGTCGAACGTCAGTGACACCGACGCCACGTCGAACGCCAGTGACACCGACGCCACGTCGAACGCCAGTGACACCGACGCCACGTCGGACGCCAGTGACACGACACAACGTCGATAGTCAGTGACATGACACCACGTTGACAACCAGTGACATGACACCACGTCGACAGCCAGTGACACGACACCACGTCGACAGTCAGTGACACGACACCACGTCGAATGCCAGTAACACCGACACCTCGTCGAAAGCCAGTGACACCGACACCACGTCGAACGCCAGTGACACCGACGCCACGTCGAACGCCAGTGACACCGACGCCACGTCGACAGCCAGTGACACGACACCACGTCGAACGCCAGTGACACCGACGCCACGTCGAACGCCAGTGACACGGACACCACGTCGAACGCCAGTGACACCGACGCCACGTCGAACGCCAGTGACACGGACACCACGTCGAACGCTAGTGACACCGACACCATGTCGACAGCCAGTGACACGACACCACGTCGGCAGCCAGTGACACCACGTGTACAGCAGGAGACGTACCAATGTGAAGTACAAGTATTTTGTATATATCCCCTTGACCAATATCTATGGATCATTATATTATTTGTTCTATGAATGCAAAGACTGACAATGTCATTCAATATAAAGTTTCACCTTGTTAAATTGTACACTTGATTCACGAGTAGGCTTGAAAGGTTTCTACGCATGTAAATTTTGAATCCTTTCCATGTTTCGTAGGCGCCTGTCTGTTCGGGAAGACTTCGGACTGTGAATTCACGTGTCACTGTGCCGGTGGCGACGCCTGTGATCCGGACACGGGAGTCTGTCAGGACGAGTGTGCTGAGGACAGTCCTGGTCTGTTCACCTGGAGCGGAGAGGCCTGTCAGATAGGTAAACATTTATCCATCGATTATACTGTTCATAATCCGAAACGGAACTCACCAGGGCACCAATCATTTTTTTTAAATAGCTCACGTAATTCCCGCGTGCCCTATATTGGCGGTGAGGCGATAAACGAGAAATACTAACTGCTCAATTGAACCCCTTTATACTTAGGGTTTGCCTAATGTAAGTATGTATACATAATTATTTCAAGGAAAATATTATATTCTGCAAAACATATAATTGGACGCTGTGTCAGACAGTCTCAGTGTACAAATCCACGTACAGTAACTTGCACATAATTGAGAGAGTGATTGAAGACAACACCAACGGTCGGTTGTCAATAGGATCAGTCAGTATAATATTGTGCTGTGCACCTTCTAGATATGTAAATCTTAATAGTTCGATGGAATAAGAAATAGATGTGTGTGCATGTTTTCAGATATACCAGGATTTACAATATCCTGCGTTTTCCAAAAAATTATCAACTTTACTAGTCTTTATATAGAACCGGGATATGTGGTTTGGTTTCGCTTTGGACTGGACGAGGGGTGGCCTACAGTTGTTATATTCTCTGTGGACGGGACGTGGACGGCCTACAGTTGTCATATTCCCCATGGACGGGACGTGGGACGGCCTACAGTTGTTATATTCCCTATGGACGGGGCGACGGGCGGCTTACAGTTGTTATATTCCCTGTGGACGGGGCGACGGGCGGCCTACAGTTGTTATATTCCCTGTGGACGGGACAATGGGCTGCCTACAGTTGTTATATTTCCATGTGGACGGGACGAGGGGCGGCCTACAGTTGTTATATTCTCTGTGGACGGGACGATAGGCGGCCTACAGTTGTTATATTCTCTGTGGGCGGGACGAGGGGCGGCCTACAGTTGTTGTATTCCGTGTGGACGGGACGAGGGGCTGCCTACAGTTGTTAAATTCCCAGTGGGCGGGACATGGGCGGCCTACAGTTGGTATATTCCCTGTAGACGGGACGAGGGGCGGCCTACATTTGTTATATTCACTGTGGACGGGACGAGGGGGGGGGGCTACAGTTGTTATATTTACTGTGGACGGGACGAGGGGCGGCCTACAGTTGTTATATTCACTGTGGACGGGACGAGGGGCGGCCTACAGTTGTTATAATCCCTGTGGACGGGGCGAGGGGCGGCCTACAGTTGTTATAATCCGTGTGGTCGGGACGAGGAGCGGCCTACAGTTGTTATATTCCCTGTGGACGGGATGAGGGGCGGCCTACAGTAATATCATATGTTTGTATCAGGTAACGTGGCACGTGATAAGGACACCAACCAGACAAGGGCGTACGTTAAGTTGATCAGTGCGTACGCCGTTGATGGAACAGTCGTTGACAGCATTCACACCAGCCAATATAACATCTGCGCTCACCCTGACGCGTCAGGGAATAACCACGCTATGTGGACCGTGGACCTCGGCGGCGACTACGTCATCCACAACGTCACGGTCTTCAACACCAACGAATTCGGCGGTGAGTTATTTTGTACTGAAGGATTAGTGATAATGTCAGTAATCGAATCAAATTTCTTTTCGTAACTTTCTATTGTTCAGCACGTCGGTCAGTTTGCGATCGCCCTTCTGACCAAACAGGCACATTTTAAGACTGACATTCCAAAAATATCGACCCACCCGGAATGGTTCACTGCGATGAACTTTCAGGCACGTATTTATACCAAAAATATTTGAACCATTGCCAAATGCTTTGTATCTAAACTGTTATTGTATAATCCACTCAGCAAACAAACAGCAACAAAAGCGTGGATCCTCCCCTCGATATCAGAGTTCTTGAGAATGACACTTAAAGTGTCAGCAGCTTTGTGTTAATATCCAAATAAAGGCTTATTATTGACTAAAAGTTTCTAGCAATTGGCTTCATATGCGTCACGTGACGCCTAGAAGGCGTCAACATAACGAAAGTGACCAAATTGATATAGCTTTGAATTATATGAATTTGGCGGTTGAAACAGAGTTCAAAGACGCTACAATTGAGCGTTCAGTCCAGCTTTCATCCACTATATATCTCCGCCACATCTGCAAATGCAGTGACATGGCGTTTCGCACGTTAAATGCTCATAAAATAAAAGGAAAAAGTATGTCTAGTTTCCAAGGTCGAATCCGAACCCGCTAACACAAGACGTGCCCAAGACGGCCACAGACAACAGTGTGATAGATTTATTTATGAAACGGATAAACTATACAAGTATATATACAACTATACCGTGTGATAGCGATGACGGTGATGGACGGTGGTGGACGCTTATCCCGTAGCCCTTAATTGGCTCCGCAAGGCGATGAATTTCCTAATTCCGTCTCCAATTACTCCGCAACAACGTTCTCTTCTCTTTCTCTCCCGCTTTCCCAACTCACATAGACACCAACCAAAACTCTATGCGCCCGAAAACGGACCCGAATTTTATTTTGTCTTACCGTCTAGTGATGTTTAAATGATGTATTGTCTCTGTATTGTCTCTGCCTGATTGTCAATTCAAATAAAACACAAAACAAAAAACGCCTGGAAATAACCGAAATTTCCGAAATCACGTCATAATCTATAGCACAGATGTATATATTTGTGTGACTGTATAGACCAAATAAAACGGCAGAATGTTTTGTATTTTGTGTGTTACTAGTTGTCACTGCACAAGTCTTATGCATTGTCCAGTAATATCCAAATCGGTTGCTAAATAGACAGCCCCTTTGCTTCCTCGTGTTTTAGTTCAAGTATTATTATACGTAATCCCTGGTTGTACGTACTCCTCGTCCAATTATAATATTGATACCAATTGACAACGTTCATGTTTGCATATGGACATAAAACTGGAATTCAGTCAACGGGTTGGTGTCGAAACGTTATTGTAAATGACCTACCACATTTCCACCAGGTCGGATGTTTTTGGCTGACTTTGATGTGGTTGTGACGGGAGGACCATCCGGGTACCACTCATGTGGTCACTACGACGGAACCGTACCTCAGGCCTCCACTAGTGACGCCTGGAGAGGTACAGCCAACATCAGCTGTGACGCACATCCGATCGGCAGATACGTCATCATTGAGAAGACTGACGGCAACAGACCTGATCTAATGACGCTGTGTGAGGTTGTAGTCACCGGACATAAGTACCACAGTAAGTATCCTACCGTTGTACCTTCCTTTTAATCGGCCTAACTAAGTCACGCCTTGATTTCTTTGACGTATATTCTCATTCAGTAAATATAAGGTTTTATAAACAATTTTCATATTAGTGATACACACGAAGCAGAAAGCTGACCACACACACTTACGCGTGCATTTGGATATTTTGTTTGGTGCACAGTCAAAGTATTACCATAACGTTCCACAGATTGTGATGGATGTCAGGACTGTTTTCTGGTCCTTGTGTTCCACAGGTTGTGATGAGTGTCCCCAGGGCTGTGCTCTTGTTCTTGTGTTCCACAGGTTGTGGTGAGTGTCAGGACTATTTTCTTGTCCTTATGTTCCACAGGTTGCGGTCAGTGTCAGGACTATTTTCTTGTCCTTATGTTCCACAGGTTGTGGTGAGTGTCAGGACTATTTTCTTGTCCTTATGTTCCACAGGTTGCGGCCAGTGTCGGAACTGTTCGCAAGTCATTGGATGTCGTTCGTGTTCTGCTTACGGATTAAAGAGGCCGCAGTGCAAGGAAGGTAAGTCTCATTCCGCTACGTAACAAATGGTAATATTACTTTGCAACACAATCTTCCCTCACCAACAATTCTTCCACTGGGCTAGTTAATAGCTTTGTCAATGAGAATGATAAATGCCGGTATTACTGTGTAAATACAAAGTACAAAGTGTTACTGTACAATTATCATTAATTAATATATACGGCCATGTTCAAACATTTTTTTTTGTATGACTGGTTAGCGGAAAAGTGTGGCTTTCTAGTGTGCTACGTCATCACAATTCAGACATCGTTACCACATTGACCGTTTGCCATGATACCGCTTACATTTATTAAAGAGTTCGTATTAGCAAGATCAGACCGTATGTCAAATAACCATGACTTCCCTTGTGGTAGGCTTTCTCTACATTTGGTTTACGTTTCAGCGTGTGACGTCGGGACGTACGGCCTGAACTGTGCCGAGAGCTGCACCGGACGTTGTGTGAGCGGCGACCCCAACAGCTGTTCACCCAGTGACGGGTCGTGTCCCGGCGGGTGTCAGGAGTGGTACACGGGAACCATCTGCGGCGTCTTCATAGGTAAGTATGGCTGTGGCGATCCTTCCACAGTACCACCACACTAAAATGTTCATGGCTAACCCGGTAACCAATCTTAGACCAATCATCTTACAATCTTGTACAAAAGTATTCTCTGACATATCCCTCCGGTAGGCTTCGTGGAATGGTCACTAATACGATAAAGTCTGATCTACCCCCCACTCCCTCCATCCCCTCCACTTAATATGTACTAACGTTGACAGTAGTACAATAATTGTGTCCCATACAAAAGAAATACTTGCTCTCTGCTAATAATCACTCATATTACAACATGATGTGGCTTAATACATACAGCCTGTCATGAAGGACCTTTGTAGATGAATAGATTCTGATTGTTCTCGATTTGGTTAAGATTGTCTCACATGTTGCACACCTGATTCCCCATGTGTGTATCTTGACCGGGAAAAGCGCAGTTATGAACAAAGGGCCGGTCTACAAACCATGGTGCACGACTGCGTCTCAATCGCGAACTTATTTTTTGGTGGCTCCTGTGCTAGCGACCTTCTTGGTCTTCATGGGAGTTCCCAGAGTGAGAATTTATCTTGGTTTGCATTTCGTGTTTGTATTGGTTCTTGCTCAAATAAATTATATTGAATCTGAATCTTTTGATGAAACTATTGCATTTGGACATAAAGATATGAACAGGATTTTGCTTCTTGGCATGGTTAAGGTCAACTTAACCCCATCAGTGGTCGATATATTGAGCATTGAGTTAATATTGGGAGCTTTGTGATGGTTTTTTGACCATAGTGCTACATGATTCATGGTGCTCTAAAACATCTGTATCCCATACTCTATAGGGCTGTTAAATAACCTTGATCGTTATTACTTGGCGTGCATGTGTTGTTATTTTGAAACGTAACTAAGCCGTATCGTTTATACGTTATAGGTTGGCGTTCTTGCACGAAGTAGATACGTAAATCCGCAGCGCTGTTTGACATATGCTTGCTCGCTTATCACGTTACTCCCGTGAGTCTGCAGCTCGTTTTCCCCCGATAATAATACAAGGAACACCGTAGGTGGAGATACTTGGCCAATTTATTTGACGTGCGGTCAAGGCTTAAACATCCGCCTTGACCGCCTAAAACTCTACCATGGCGTAAGGTGGGGCTACAACCGGCCAACTCAAGATGGATTAACAGAATACGATAAAAGCAGTTTGCAAACAAATACACATTACAAGATACTTAACAAGTACAACTGTCTTACAAAGGGATGGTGGGTGGGCTTCGCAGGAAAAAATCCGCTCTTCTTAAAGTTTACTGCCTGAATGACGCTATCCGCTATCCAAACAATTAACGCGCGCGGCTTGCCGTATGCTTCGAAAGAGACGCCCCCCACCACCCTCCCCCGCGCAGACACGAACCTCATACATGCACATACCTTGCAGTACAAATCTATAGGCTATATTAATGGCATTGAGGGGCAAGACGGTATAAATGTCCTTACGTGTTTAACCCGTAAGTATCGATTTAGACTAGCGAAGTACAGAAAAGTTCATTCTCGCTAAAATAATTAAATACAAATTTATTGGATAGGCTACAATACCAGCAAAATGTGTAATAGTTGAATAATAACAGTGGTCGGTAGTCAAGACTAAATAATGTACATTTGTGCCACGCTTGGCGAAACTTTACATTTTCCAGCTTTCCCTCGTAATAACGGCGAGAACGTGACTCGCGGGAGTGTGGGGAGTTCGTCCGTGGGGGTCGTCTGGGAGCAGAACAAGAACCTACCTGAGGGAGCGGAGACTCACTACGGCTACCGGATCAGCTACAGTACTAGTGGCTCCGGCGACAGTAACGGTCCGGACGTCCCGCATAGCAGTGGCGACACCTGGCGAATGGAAACCATCTCCGGTCTGACACCCAACACCATCTATGACTTTAAAGTGGAGCAGTACAGGACCTGGGGCGGTGTGAGAGAGAACGGAGACACTTTGGACGGACCATCAGTCACGACCCTGTCACAACCCAGTGAGTTTAACACCTGGATATAATGAAGAGTTATCTTTTCGTATACAGCCATTAGTGTTACCGCCCCATGTTATTGTTCACCGGTGAATCTCGATAACCGAGTACAGTTCCTCTTGCAATGTTTGCTATAATATCCCAGCTTACTTGCTTATGGACGATATGAATGATCGTTATAAGACGGCATTAAAACCTGTAGACGTACCATGGTGGCAAGGCATCAGTTGGAACCTGCTATGTAGTTAACGAACGAGCTGAATTAAAGTACGGGACTCGACAACGTCGCTTTTGATTGTGAATAGCCTTTCACACACTTGTGTGTTGAAGCAATTAATGCTGTTAAACCATCAATGCATTTTGCGCACTGAATCTTCTGATGGTGTCGGTCCAACATTTCTAACTATGATCATGATTGTTTGTACAACAACAAGTTTCTTTTCATATTTCTTGATGCTCCAAATTGTAGGTGCGTCCCCGACGACAAAACTCCCACCACTCACGGAAGGTGAGTGACGCCCCTAACCAAGTTAGTTATCTAAATGTTATACTGTCTGTAGTTATGATTGTCGCTATGTGGTGTAGATTTGTTTATCCTTCTTGACATGCACAACTTATTGTTTTAGAGTGTACCCCAATTCCGACCTTCTAATTTTGTCTCTCGTATTTCTGCCCTGATCAGCAACTGTCCACCGGCAGCTTGTGATGTGACGGATCGAAAATATGAAACTCAATGCCGAAATGTAAATAGACGCATAAGGACAGCGTTTGGGGGTGTAACGCCAATTGTTATCACTGTCTTCAAAATTCAATGTGGAACCATGCCAGAATTAAACGTAACTCACCACTGAGAAGATAATCTTGACAGTTGATCGAAATCGCGATTTTTGGCGGTGGTGTCGTTGTGTTTACCTTGAGCGATCAATAGCGAACTACCAACAAACAAAAATGCCTCACATTTCTGTGTGCACCAATTAGCTGTTGTAGATACGTCCCCTGTGACAACGCCCTTACGTCTCACGAAAGGTAAGCGAAGCTGCTAACCAATTTCGTACTTTGAACGATAGATAATTTTTCGTTCCTTAATTATGATATATTATTGTAAATGATAACAAATAAGGTATAACTGCGCGTACCGTTTGGCAAGCTTCTCTTGACTAAAATAGATCCCTTTGATTGAACACGTGTATCTTTTCTCTCCATAGCCATCAATATTGATTTGCTATCGATATTTATATTTGTTATATCCGTCATGACATTGGTACCGCTACTACATGTCTCTACTTTTCGCGTTACTCAGAAGATACCACAGTCTTTCCCTTCGCCTTGCTGGGCTGTGCTGTGGTCGTCATGGTGATCCTGGGTACGGCGCTGGTCGTGGCCGTCGTCAGGCACCGTGGATGTCGCGGGGTCTTCAACCCGTCTCCAAACAAACAACGATCAACGTCGGTGGAGATCCCGTCAGCTGAGGACACAAGGCGATCCACAGCGCCACCTAGCGAGCCGGCCGGGGTACCAAGCGAATTTATTCGCCACGGGAACATGGAGGGTGGCTACGAAACCCTAGGGGAAAGGGTTCGTATATATTTTAACTTCAAATAGGAGAAGTATCATGCAACTTATTATGAATGACCGCAGAAGGAGTGGCGTTATGGGGTTGTATTAAAGCGATGAGTCGACATGCATGGCCTGTACATATATTATAAATATTCATGAATTCCGACTATATCACAAAAGAAACCTGTTTTTCTCGCCACCTGCCCTTTCGACGCTATGGGGCTTGTAAGTGCATAATTATTCACTCGCACATTTTATCACATCTTTTCAATTATACAGGATCCCGAGTACGTCAATCCGGGAACAATATACGCTGACATCAGGGATCCCAGTACCTGAACCAGGGATCGGTGTACGCTGACATCATTGATCCCAGTGCCTGAACCAGGGATCAGTGTACGCTGACATCATTGATCCCAGTGCCTGAACCAGGGATCAGTGTACGCTGACATCAGGAATCCCAGCACCTGAACCACGGATCAGTGTACGATGACATCAGGTTTCCCAGTGCCTAAACCAGGGATCAGTGTACGCCGACATCAGGGATCCCAATACCTGAACCAGGGATCAGTGTACGCTGACATGAGGAATCCCAGTACCTGAACCAGGGATCAATGTACGACATCATGGATCTCATTTAATTCGCATATTGGTCGCCACTGATACCAGTTGAAGAAACCTCGGTCGATCAGTGTGGTACAGAATGTGATGCAACCACAATATATGGTATACAATATGTCATAACTTTGATGCACAGGTTTAAAACACATTCTTTTGATGGCATCGCTAAATAATATCAAAGATTTGACAATGTATGGTATATACAATTGCGTCAGAATTATTAAACAGCGATATATTTATTAAAAACGTTTGGGTTGGTTCACAATCTTGTCTATAAGGCTTACCTGAATTTAATTGAGGAGAGAGACAGCAACAGTCGAATATTTTATAAGCATCAACATTATAGTTGGCCTGTCTGATATCTGGTTTATAGTTGTTTACGTTGACGTGAGTCCGTTACAAGATATCAAATGATTCATGCTTAAAATATAAGGTATGCCAATCGTCTAATTGAATAGACTTTAACATTCACAATTACCATTGTCTGAATGCGTGAATTACATAGCTTCACTTTGATATGTGTAAAATGTTATTAAATACTTGGACCGGCATGGAAGTTTACATTAGATGAAAAATGTGGAGTGCCGTACTTTTCCATGGATTCCGCATTCCAATAACTCTTCTTGGTTGTTCTTGGTTGGGTTGAGGCTGTCTGTTACAGGGCTATTATTTTATTGTTTCATGTTCTGTCGACATTAATCCAAAACTGTTTTTGTTAATTTCCGCCAAATGTATACCGAAATGAACTGTTTTACATTAAACTAAAACGATATAAACATTTATTTGACATATCTTTGAATGGGTCTGAATTGTTGTGTCTATCCGGTTCGTGCCTTAGCTACTCCCGTACTGCTAGAGGGTCCTGTTGCCTTTCACTCACTTCAGACAGCCTGTCAGCTAGCGCGATGCGACAGAAACCACTGTGTGTAATATCTACGCTCGGAATATGACCCTTGCGGTTCATCCTCCGTGCTAGAGAATCACTAGGCTTCTGGCATTCCTGGTCTGATATCCGGGGCGCAGGGACTTGAGCAACTGTACGTACCTGCTGCAGATGAAATAAAAAAACAGGATTGAAAATGAATGCAAATTGTCTGGGTCTCTTGGCAACAAAGGCGTCCATCGCACTATTGGCATCACCTTCAAAGTCTTGGTATCCATGCAGAATGGCGAAAGTTATATAAACTGAGAAGTAGTGCGAATGCTGACCATCAGGGCCGGTTTTCCACGCATTGTACGCTCAGCGCATGTTTTAAAGTTTCGATTAACTTCACGGATTGTCAACCACTCAGCGTCGAGAATTTCAGCCAATCAGCGTTGAGATGATCACGTTGACTTTATTGTTTGCATTATGACAATGAAGAATGTATGTGTGGCTTGTATGCATGACGTTATGAATGATTGTCTGTTCGCTAGGTGACGGTAGTGATAATGGAGAACTCGAGAAAGGGCCTTTTTCGCATTCGCTTGGTGGCGCCACTGCGCTGGCGGTCCCAGCAGCGGTTCTCTGTATGCTGCCTGCAGATATTCAATGTCTGAAGTGGACATCATTTGCGGCCAACGGTCTGCTTCTTCCAGTTCGAACTCACGAAATAGATTATTGTAGTAAATGGTAGGCGTGAATCATACGCGAGTCATGCTGAAACAATTAGTTTTTATCTGCCTTGTTTTGCTCTTTCACCGGAGCAGACGCCTGTTTTATCTATCTATGTGCTACACCAACTCAAAAGTGACCGAATTTGAATTGTTTATCCGTTTAGTTCACGAGTGTTTTGATATCGTATTCGAGGTGATCAGTCACATGTGTATTCGTTGTTGAAAACCTCGTAAAACAAATAATGCTCATACCAACATAAATCATTATTTTGATTGGAACCTATAGGGCCGCGGTCCGAACCCCAAGCTCTGAGTGCTAACGACTGAGCTATGGGGAACCACTGCAGCGTAGTAGGTAAACATGTTGAATTGCAGATCTATAGGCCATCTGGTCTATCTTCCATGGTTGAGCGTACGGAATGGCCTACGTGATCGACGCTGCTGAAACAATGGTTCACCCTAACAAGGAAGAACGACCAGCCGGGATAGTCACGACCTGGCACACACACACTGCCCTTGATGCCTGAGGGAGCGAATGAAAATGGGGATCCTCCACGCCCACAGCAATGCATTGAGTACCCCTCCCTCAGGGTTTATTCTCAACATGTTGAAAGTTGTTGAACAATCTTAGACGTAAATCTGTTGAGGATAAAGAAACGCGTTTGTATTTTGTTTTTGTTGAATACGTTGACGTCATGTAAATCATGTAAACCAAGGTGTCAGCCAGATTGAACATGTTGAAGAATTTGACATAAACTTGTTGATGTTTCCCATTTGTTGAGTATAAGAAAATGCGCTGTTAATAGGAGGTTTACGTTTAAGGTTTATATAAACTGAAACATGTTGAGAATAAATAAAAGCGCTCGTTGTTCTTACGATCTGGCTGGGTAGATGGAAGTACGTATCATCAGTTAGCTACGAAGAGGCTCACTAGAGGGCGTTGCTATCTTTTTAATGTACCTTTATCGAAGCCACGCGGTCAACCTCTCATCGGTGAATGAGTGATATACTCTGGGGAAGGGCACAGGTTGTAACGTGTTTAAGCATTTTGAGGACACGCGACCATATTCTGAGCTGCTTGTGAGGGGTGCGGATGCCCAGGGTGGTGTGGTCGGCTGGATGGGTGCCGTCCTCTAGATACACCCCCCCCCCCTCCTCCTTTCTCACCCTCTCCAAATCCTTCATTTGGGCTCTGCATGGAAGTCTACCATGGTCCTCGAGCGTACACGGACAGGATATGGCGGTGGGGCCAGCTAGGGGTTGCAGAGGCGGGAAGGGGGTGGCTGAGGGTTGGCGGAGGGGCGGCGGAAGAGGGTTGGGGTCGGACCCTAACTAATATACTAAAGACGAGAGGGAATGAAATGGCCATTGGATGCCATTCCGGAAGCCACCTGGCGGTGATGTGGATGACCACGACACATAGAGATAGATCGCAATAACCAGTGTGAATGAGTGCGTAATACAAGACAAAGTACACCGTAGTCCCAGCGACATTGGTATTTTACACCTGCTAATGCAGCACGGCTTCCCCGAGGAAACATTGATAAAAATTTAAATGGAAATTATTTGCTCACCTATGATTATTTGATATATGCAAATATATAGTGTTCAATAAACGAAAAGGCATGTTATTGAGGACAAAAATTTACCAGATCCGTGTATCTCAAGTGTGGATTACGTGTGTACTACGTCATCACATTGCGGACGTCATGGCTGTGTTGTGCCTTTTAAGATGAATATTGGTTTGATAGCACATTGATAGCATACAGAGTTGGCACAATCAAGCTCAGTCCAGTAGAGCTGAGACCTTTATGTAATAGTATAGTTGTATTTCGTTGTATCTTAATTTTGCATACTGTGTCACTCCAATTAGGAGGTGGAGTTTATTCACTTCAATCACATATCTTTTATTCACGAATACGGTTATAATATGGCGATGCTTAGAACCGCACTGAAGTTCATAGCACCTATAAAAGCCGAGAATTATTTAGAATAATTAAATAGATATCGGCGGGGTGGATGCCATTGTCTAATTCTTGTAATTGCATATTGGCCTAATCCACCGCAGGTTTGCGTTTATCCTTGGCATCAAACTAATTTTGTTTCCTAAAAGGGAATTGCCGGGTCTCCTTTACATGTGAACCACTGAAACAGTTTTCTTTAAAAAGACGAGGAATTCGGATTTCCCCATGAAATTCATGCTTGGCCCCCACCCAACCCCTACGCCCCCCCCCCCCCCGCGCCCCTCCCGATACCTTTCTCACAACCCTCAATCCACAGTTTCCCAACGTACGCCCTTAACCTCGACACGCCCGTGGTAAAACGGAATGTGGGTTGGCAGGGATCCTCTACAGCATATGTCATGTCTGTGTGGTCCCAGGATAACGATCCCATGTCCTTCTTCGCAAAGAGCAAAGATTTGGTGACGGGGATCTAGGAAGTAGGAATCATGCACATCACGACCTATATATGTCTCCAACATGTATATTATGGCAGGATACCGTTGCAATGCCTACAATGTCACACATCGCCGAGCGACGCGTGTCATTTCCGCGATGTAACTAATATACAAGTTAAACTATCCTGCCAAGCGAACTAAACCTTTCCAGCAAGTAAGAAGTGATGTCGTCCGATCACGACACATGACGCAACTTGATCTATGGTCGCACGCCTGGTCGCCTACAGTCCTCTTCGGATAGTGTACGCTTAAACGACATACGGACAGTGATTTGCTCTAAACGCCAACGATACACGACTTCGCACCTATATGTATACACCCCCGGGGGAAGGGGGGGGGGGGATCTCAAGTTAATGGACTGCTGGGGACGTGCCGCTGGAATGGGTTACTTTTTCGTGCATTTTGATACACCAATGGGTCCTAAATTATGCACTTTTGGTACCTGCCTGGGTCCACTTTGGGGAGCGGTTGGGGGGCAAATGGGTCCCCTCAATTTTCGAACTGGAGTAGGGCCGATCCAACAGATTTTCGTCACAGTAGATTTTGCCAATTTCGTGCAACTTTCTCAGCTGGTACGTGGATGGGCCCTAATTGTACATAGTTTTTGGTACTTGGATGGGTAAGACTTTGGAGCTCCCAGCGGCACCTCCTTTTTGTATCTAATTACATTTTTGTATCTCCTTACCCCCCGGGACATACACGCCATCTTGGACAAAGCCTGACTGGCGCTAGGAGATCGGGGTAATATTTTGGTGTTATTGTCTCAATATTTCATAGGCTACTAGCAGCCTCAAATTCATACGCCGAGTGTATTTCCTGTAATTAGCATAAAAGGATTCCCGGATGTAGCACCAAAATGCGTTATTTGTTGTTGTTTCGTTTAAACTTGACCGAACGATCAATTTCATACATATACAAGGAATATATATATTGAAACAGTTATATTTAAAGTCTCCATACTGAGGTAATTACAATATTTTCGGGGTAATGGCATGTGAGATATAACAGTAAAGAGATTTTTTAAATTACAGCCAGAAGAAATAGACGTTCCTTTACATAGATATCGATAACGGATATTCAATTACTTACGGAATATATGTTATCATGCGCTTGCATTATACAATAACATATTAGTTATAATACAATCATTCATGGCGCTACAATAATGCCAACAAATAATACCCAGTATGCATTTCACATGCCCTGGCTCCTCACGGTGGAACCATCTGAACTATGATTTTCAAAGTCGTCTGTTGGACAGTAAAAGGTGGCCGTTAGTCTAATATTCGAGCACGCCTATATGAAAGAGCGTCAGCGTATCAAAAAAATAACATGAAAGAGTGGCTTTCATGTGGACTATTTGTCCGGTTATAGGACATCATTTCAACCGGATTGGTCCTATTCCCGACTCGCCGCATCCGTTATTAGGCTGTCGACGGGTTACTCCGTGTTTCCATAGGGACATGAAAAGTATGGTCGGTTATGGCGCCCTCTAGAGATAGCGTCGAAACTATAAGCGTCCGCTAAAACGGAATACGGGCTCCCTACGAAAGTTTCCCCGTCCTTTGCCGCCGGCCAAAACTCCCTGGCAAACTGGCAGTGGAGAGCCCCTATTCCAAACGCTCTAGCTCTAGGGTCCCACGTTAAATCTGACCTTAATGACCAGTTCACATGGCATTTTACTCCTAATGGAGGCTCCATAGCTGAAAGATTAAGCGCCCATTCAAATTGAAAAACGTGCGGTAACTACGGGTCTCACGCCTGTTTGGCTGAGACCTCTACCCATGTTTCTGAGTATCGCGCGTCTTCCGGTTCCATTTATAATTAAACTAAAAATTAGAGCTGAAATTAATTTGTATGTTGAAGCCAAGAACTATTGTTAAGACGCAATATTAATGTTGCTATTATTTTTTTACCTTGATGTCACAGGAAGTCATTGACGATTTTTTTTATGAAACAGCAGCATGGCTTCTCTTTTTTCAAATTTTACCTACTTATGGACTCTGGTGATGGCAGCTTTTGCCTAAGGTAAAATTAAGCAAATTCACATTCCTCTGATCACGTTAAGTATGACGTCATATTGACGCACACATTTCGGAAGATGCGATTCTCCAGATGTTATATTAATGGCTCTATGATTTATTTTCGTGTTATGTGGTACGACATCAACGTGACGTTATATGGCGTCATCGATGGTTACGAAAATTAACTACATGCTTTTATTTTACCTACTTATGAACTCGGAGGACAGCTGTTGCCTTATTAGTAGGCGACAATGAAACGATCAACGATTTAGTCGTTTCATGTCAGTTGTGACGTCATTTTTTATGCAAAACTTCTATTACCACCACAATGTTTTTACTGACGTCAAATTATCCCTTTATGCAACGTATAACCACGTCAAACAAACCGGAAGTCTCTATGACGTATAATAACTGAATAATGGCCGTATGTGAAACTGTAACATCTCTGATACTTTGAAGTTGCAATACGATCGATAGTGCGGAAGGAAGAAACCATGTGCGTTCCTTAACACACCGACAAAAAGAAATTGTGACGTCATTGAGCTAGATTTTTGTATATTTAGGACGCTTTAACCATCGATCCACGTGCCGTTAGGCTCTTGGTGGCCAGCACCCAAGGCGAGCGCTCTGACCCACTGAGCTACCGAGCCGGCTCCCACTGTGCCAGAGGACGTGACAAAGATGCTACATGATAAAGCGGTGTCCCCTAATGAGTGGAACACGACAGAAATCCCCCTCACAACAAATATTAAACAAAGGGCAAGACTAGTGGTTCAGCCAAACAAAATCTCTGCAACTTCCACAATGTTACACGATGCGGTTATTATATGCAGAGGGTTGAACAGTAGCTATGATGGAAAACATGGAAATACAGTCATACAAACATTGGGTCTAAACTAATGGAAATTGCAAACATACAAACATTGGAATAAACTAATTGAAATTACAAACATAGAAACACTGGAATAAACTAATGGAAATTACAAACATACAAACGTTGGGTATAAACTAATGGAAATTACAAACATAGAAACACTGGGATAAACTAATGGAAATTACAAACATACAAACATTGGGTATAAACTAATGGAAATTACAAACATAGAAACACTGGGATAAACTAATGGAAATTACAAACATACAAACATTGGGTATAAACTAATGGAAATTACAAACATAGAAACACTGGGATAAACTAATGGAAATTACAAACATACAAACATTGGGACAAACAAACTTTGTAACTGAATCGAGAGACACAATTAGTGAACGACTAACAGGCTAACGAGAACGTGTCTCTCGAGTATCCAATTCGGTGGGTGGCCGAGAGGGAACTGTTGCACAATATAAGGCGCATGTAACGACTAACGAAGTGCTTACAGCGAGGCTGCCTGACGCTCCAACAGCACCCAGGGCAGTATCTCCCCCCCACCATTTCATGCTCTGTGTCCTGTAATGGCGCAGATTGAGACTGATAACCTTCTTCATGAGACCGACACTGGATTATGAAGTGCATAGTTTTGGGTTATTTTCTGTTTGATGGGGACATTATTTTATTTATGCCCACCTGAACCACATACCAGCATGAACTGAGACACGGGGCGATGACGCGATCCGCTTCAATGTCTGAAGTGGACATCATTTGCGGCCAATAGTTTGCTTCTTCCAGTTCGAAGTTACGAAATGGATCGTCGTAGTAAATGATAGGCGTGAGTCATACGTGAATGAGGTAAAAAAACCTTGAATGGGCGCGTATAACAGAAGCACTTCGTGACTCGCACACACGCAGGTGATTCTTCACTTCTGCCGAAACTCCCACCTATTAGTTGGTTGGGTGTGCTATATGTAACGCAGTAACCGACGCGAGGACAACGAGATCGGAGTCTTACACACTGGTATTACCGACCATGGCTTGGATAGGATATTCTTCTCTATCGGTCATTGCTTAATTGCACAAGCGTCCACACGAACTGTTGACGGTGAGTGTTATAAACCTGGGCCTTTCTTATAGTGTAAGGGATAGTGCAAGTCCTGGGCATCTAAGTTTAGGACACGTTTCATCCACTCGTCCCGGGAGATTCATTGGCACAGCTTAGTCCTTGCATGCACAACAGCGGCCTAAACATCAATTCCTTTCATTTCATGCCATGTATGCCATGCATACATTTATCATACCTTATACACATTGTATGGAAATATCACGCGTCACGGGCGGTCCGAGTCTTTTCTCCACAAGGAGAGTTAAGATGCCCTGACCTTTCTGTTAATCTACAGATTGATTTCTTAGCAACTATTTCTCGATATGTTTGATCAGACCTTTTCGATATCTTGTCAATGTAGATTAAACCTATCTTCGTCCCAGAGATGTTTAAACTGAAATGTCTGAAAAAGGGTGCACAACTATGGCGTCATTACATACAAATCAACAGATTCGAATATGCAGTAGATTCGTAAATATCAGCAGTTTCTAATGCTCAGTAGATACGTTATCTGAATCAGTCTTGTGAACCTTGTTCGTCAATACATTTCATTGCTGAATTTGCCCTGCCGTTAGGCCAGTAAGGGTTGGACTATATTGATTCCCCGGGGGGAGGGGTGTAGGGGTGACGAGGGGTAATTATTACAATAACAATAAGTCCTGATTTCCCCATACATGTCTGGTAAGTGCTGGGTGAGTGGGCTGAGGGTCGCTTTCAAAGTTGAAGGGTTGCTAGCCAGCATACGAGCATAAGTGGCTGGCATACATGCGTAACTGGCTGGGGGACATGGTTAATTGGCTGGCATACATAAGTAGCTGGGTTACTTGTGTGACCCAGCCACTTACGCGTTCGATATTACACGCGTTCGATGTTAAACGCGTTCAAAGTCGAACGCGCAAGCTACGCTACGCGCGTAGCCAAACCAACGCGTTTAATATTGAACGCGCGTAAGCTATACCCGACTTACGCCTGTAAACGTTTCGCTCATCAACATCTTCCATACATCGCGACATGTTGGTAATTCGATATTAATTAAACAAATAGACAGGGAAAATTCAGAATTTTATCTCAATCATCAAACGTCGTGGATTCGGCGGATGACAAATTTGGCAGTGGATAAGTCTGCTTTCCAATTAAAGTGGGGGCCCTGCGCGATAGCTCAGTGGGCTAGAGCGCTCGCATTGAGTGTTCTGGCCACCTGAGAGTCCAACGGCACGTGGATCGGTGGTTCTAGCTCTGCTATGGCCATGTCTGTTTTTCTTCGCAGGATAAAGATCCCAGTCTTTCTTCGCAAACGGTACGGGGTTAACCCCGAGGACATGCCTCCACTCTCCCATCCTTCTCTCATCGAAGCGATATGACCAAAAGTGGTTAAAGCCTCCTGAATAACCAACCAACCAATTAAAGTGGAAATAGGCAAGAAGAAGCAAGGCGGTTGACTCATGTTTAACGAAAGCTCCACCAGCGTACAATGACACACGACTGATGGGAGGGTTGACCTGGCTTACTGAAGTACCGACCCTCTTCAACTATTGGTATATATAATATATCAGTTTAAAAAGGCCATACTACGATATTCTTATAGTTGGATGACGCTAGCAACCCCAATTGGATTTTGGAGTATCCCGAACCTGGTGTTTTGGGTTTTTTTTGCTTTGGAAATTGATGGTTGACGAATATCAGCTATTCATTTGTACGGCAGTCTATTAGGGCCATAGCACCAAACTTTCCGAAGTCAAAAGTCAAAATTTATATTTCGTGATCGGAAGTCAAAATTTTGCGTTGGTGAAGGCAAAATTTCGTGATCAGAAGTCCATATTTGGTGATCGGAAGTGCACATTTCGTGACCGGAAGTCGAAAGTTTGCGTTCATGAAGTCCCCGGGATAATCCCCTACTCTTTGCGATCTTTATCCTGCGACAAACACAGACACAGACATGACCACAGTGGGGCTCGAACTACTTACCAATGAGCCGTTGGTCTCTTATGATACACTCTAACCCACTGAGATATCGGGGCGGACCTACAGAGAAATAGTTTTCTCCGCCCCTCAGGTCTCCAAAAATAAGTGATACATTTTGCAACAGCTTACCATGGCACTGGCTGAAGTAATTTGTTATTTTCCATAGTGGCTGAAAAAATGCCAAACTATTGCCAAAAGAATTGCCCGGGGAGGAAATAGCCCCTTCCCGCACACAAAAAAACCTTCAAGTGGATTTTGACGGTAAAACGCCGCGACCGAGCGGATTTTGGCGGTGAAAAAGGGTGGGGCCCGTAAGAAAAAATCATATAGAAATTCTATAAAAAAAATTCTAAAGGTTTCTATCGATTTTTCTTTTCAAATTATAAACGTTTTCCTTTAGAGTCTTCATAGAATTTCCATAGAAGTTCCATAGAGTTTTCATAGAATTTCCATAGAAGTTCCATAGAGTTTTCATAGAATTTCCATAGAGTTTTCATAGAATTTACACAGAATTTCCAGAGTTTTTATAGAATTTCCATATTCTTCATAGAATTTCTATATTCTTCATAGAATTTCCATAGAGTTTTCATAGAATTTCCATAGTGTTTTCATACAATTGCCATAGAATTTCCATAGTCTGCATAGAATTTCCATAAAATTTCCATAGAGTTTTCATAGAATTTCCATAGAGTTTTCATAGAATTTCCATAGAATTTTCATAGAATATCCATAGAATGTCCACAGAGTCTTCATAAAATTTCCATAGTCTTCCTAGAATTTCCATAGCATTTCCATAGAGTTTTCATAGAAGTTCCATAGAGTTTTAATAGAATTTCCATAGAATTTACATAGAATTTCCATAGAGTTTTCATAGAATTTCCATAGAATTTCCATAGAGTCTTCATAGAGCTACCTGGGGCCTCCCTATTGTAGTGATTAGCGTACTCGACCGCAGATCAATAAGTCCTGGGTTCAAATCCGGGCACATAATCTGGGGCATGTTTCATTCCTTCATCCTTCATCATCCTGAAGGTTCCTGGGCCCTATTTAGCCTTCATGAGCACAAAAGTGGCCTAAAGCACCAATATCTTATAGAATTAGGTGAGGGAAGACACCCTAGTTTGGTGTGGTTCCTCAAGTTTGGGAAGGGGAGATACCAACAGTTTGAGGAGGGGAGAGGCCTCAAGTTTGGGGAGGGGAGAGGCCTCAAGTCATAGGAGGGGATACACCCCAAGTTGGACCACTCGAACTTGGAGTGGTACCCCAAGTTCGGGAGGTATCCTCAAGTAAGGGTAGAATAGACACCCTAAGTTAGAGCAGGGGAGACACCCAGAGTTAGAAGAGGGTAGACACCATAAATTAGAAGCGGGGGGACACCACAATTTAGGGGAGGGGCGACACTCAAAGCTACAGTGATTCCCATTACGGCAAGGTAGACACCCCAAGTTAGGGGTGAGGAGACTCCCTAGTTAGGGGAGGGGAAAAACCCCAAGATGGGGTGGTAGCCCAAGTTAGGGGAGGGAGACACACCATGTTGGTGGTTAGGCACCCTTGATTTGCATAGACGTTTCACTTATTAAAAGTTAAACGTTGCAGATAGAGATGAATCACACCGGTATTTGTGACGGTGAAACTGCAAATGATGATCGATCGATTGAGGCCCCCCCCCCATCCCCCCTCAATTATAGCTTTTTAAGAAACGAAAATTTATCATGCCTATCTAGACCGGTATGGCGGTAAATCTACCCAAATATAAGACACATATATAGTCGATTAAATTGTGGAAATCGGACAATTTATTGAAAAGTTACAGATTGTCACACTTGAGCCCCATCCGGCACGCTGTGCAAAAACAAAGTGTCTTTCGACAGTCGGAACCGGGAGTCCCTCGGCCAAAAAACTCGTAGAAACTTTAATATTAAATATATTTTATTTTTGTTTCCTTTATTTAGTATTTGGGGTCTCAATAATTACAACGCTTCTCTGCCACTTCGTGTTCGGACAAATACGTAATCCATTCTGGTGTTACGGGGGTAGGGTAAACTACCCGCGTAAAAGTTCCAATGAATAAATTTTGGTAGATTTTGAAAATGATATTCACAAATAAGGAAAAGAGAGGAAGGAAGTTCTCATGAGGAATGAGAACAACTAGATTTGATTACTATTGCAATTTGTTTCGGGTTGACCCCTGATTCCGCACAGGCTGTCCAGGCTATAAAGAGTACTTCTACAAACCTGCAGACGGACCTATCATGATCGGCTACGAGAGGAAAAAAATGGCTCTGTCGAAATATTATCTCTATATATATTCCATAGCAACCAATTGATCTATAGAAGTATCCCTACATCTTCTATAGAAATAATGTTAGAAATATCTGTTTACGTTCTATAGAAAATAATTGTCCCCCCCCCCCCTGGGACGGACCACATGATAAGTAAGCATACAGCTTCAGTGTGTAGTCTTAGTTTATCCCTTCTGTCAGCAGTTCTTCAACAGTTTTTGCCTCTAGGGGAAAACATCCTGGCGCGAACTGAACGAAGCGCATGTTAAATGTGGCAGTGGCATATTCACCATTTCGTTTTTCTCTATTAGTCATGGTTATCATAAAGGCGTCCAGAAGACCGGTTGATGGTTGGTGTTATTTCGACGAAACTTCTTATGATAAAAAGTATGATCTATTCAAAACATTTTGTATGTCTGCCTATGGTAGTCAGCTATGGGACTTCTCAAACGCGGCGTGTCGTTGTTACTACACTGCCTGGGGGAAAACAGTGCGTATGCTGTTCAATCTTCCGTATCGAACTCATTCCCTGCTACTACCTGTTATATGTTTTGATCATTCGGTAGAACTACAACTACACTTAGGGCTCATGACGTTTGTTCGTAGTATCTTGACCAGTGAAAATGTGTGTACAAAGACCTGTGCCAGACTCGCTTTTAACGGAAGTAAGTCGAATATCAGTAAAAGTATTAACTACATATGTGATCAATAGAAAAAACTGTAAATATAACATTAAGACGTTTACCATCTCGGAAATTAAGTCATTCATGATTAATCACACCGCCTCTGTCTCTATTGAATACGAAATGCGCGCTGGTGCGATACTAGACTTCCTGCAATTTAAGATGAATTCCACTGACTCAGTTGAAGTACATAATTTGAACGAGATTATCGAATATTTATGCATAACATATAGACCCCCAATGCAACGTTGACATTTAATTCAGTTGATTGTTATTTTACTCTTAGTTTATCTCGTTTAATTCCCATTCTTTGTGTTATATTCATTCTGTGTGTTTATGTATGGTGAACTTCGAGTTCGAATAAAGATATATATATAAAGTCTCGATACGCAAACTCACTGACAGCGCGGTGACGTTTCAGCTCATATCTTGATCGACATTGCATGTAGACCATCGCAGTCGGTCTACTTCGCTTTGCTGATCACAGTTCAATACTGGTAAAGCATAGCAATGGGTTTCGTCAAGCCACAATTGCAATACTAGTGTCTCTTCCGGCTAGCTATTGACCATAGAAAACGTTCGCATTTTGCTCAACGCTAAATATGGCCTACACTGGGCAATCCCATAACAGCGATTTTCGTCTGTCTCGTTTGTTACTTAGTATGTTTACTGTGGCAATATTGTTGTCACATGAGCTGGCTCTCTCTCACAGCTGACTCTTCTTGTGTGATGTCAGCTGCGTTCCTTTGACGCCCAGCACATGTCCCGTGACTTGTAAACATTCTCTGTAACCATACCTTAAAGTACATTATGTCACTTATTTTGAGGGCACTAATTAATAGTGAGTTATATACATATACCGTTCGACACGGCGATATTCCAGTGCGAACGAATCTTATAGTTTATTATGTTCAATTAGATAAGATTGGTTTATTACAATAAGTTCTACTTCCAAAATGACGGGCCCCTACCTCTCCGCCGGCTTGCCACTCTCAGAGCACACGCGTGCGACATACATGTCAAGTGGACTGAAATATTGCAGTCAAGTGTTTCCCATTGTTTAGCACGGCTATATTAAGGGCGTGTTCGATTTACCTGAAACCGACAGGAAACCGAAGCAGTTTTTAAAACCGGTTTCAGCGGTTTGCCCACCTAAAGGCGAACGCATAGTTTCATTGGTTAGGCAATAGCGATGTGCTTATGAATTTGTACCAGCATACATATGCCGTCTGTTTAATTTCCTACAGCGATTGGACTGTTCGTGAATAAATTATTGTCAAACTTTTGTCCCGAAGTCGCGATTCATTATAATTATGATTATGATTATGATTCAATTATGATTAACTACGGTGTATGTATGGACTGAACTGACCGTTCCGCGGAACAGAAACCGTTAAACCAGCTCTATCGATAGTTTCACGGTTTCGAGCAAAACGGTTCCGGTTCTTCTCTTGTCGCACAGTCAATTCGGCAAACCGGTTTTGGTTTCATGCAAATCGAACACACCCTAGTAAAGTCTCACACCCGACCACATTCATCGCCGTCAGATGTGTGACACAGCCACAATGTCCATATTAACAACCCAGAACATGATGTTTGCTGCAATAGCTTTGATGTTGATGCAGTAGCGTTGATGCAGCTTTTGTAATGCAACTGTCAGGCACATGAACCAGCCCCGCCCCAGCCCAACGCGGTATGCCGGGTTGATCGTAATTATTTATGCAGTTTGAAATCGAAATGTTCTGTTTTTAACGGAAGGCAAATCAGTGCCGGTGACATTCACACCTTCTCATTTAAGCATGCTTACACTATAGTTTACTTTCCCCAATTAGCCGCGTGTCTGTTCGGGACGGCTTCGGACTGTGAGTTCCAGTGTCACTGTGCCGGTGGCGCCACCTGTGATCCGGACACGGGAGTCTGTCCGGGAGAGTGTGCTCAGGACAATCCTGGTCTGTTCACCTGGAGCGGCGAGGCCTGTCAGATAGGTAAGGTGTGGTCGACACCACCTGTCTATGGTATCAATTGGATGACATATATATATATCGGTTGAAGTTCGCAGTCGAACGTGTATTTGTGTTGGCAAGGTGTCCATGGCCTACAGCACGATGGCCGGCCATGCAGACATTAAAATCGCTAGTAATTATCATAACATGGATCATAGCGTGGAACACGTACGATAGGCAAGTTAAAGTCCATACTTCAAAATCATGTGTTAAAGATGCACCGTGGAAATGTTTGATGACCCCATTCTGAACTCCCATAGGCCGCTGAGACGCTGTAACTAGATCTAACTGGCACTTGCAAATCATATCGAATGAACCATAGTGATCAACAGTCAGAGGCATGGTGGACCTATATTCGTTTGTATACTTTAGGTGTCGACCCCATACATGTGTATATAAAACATAAACCAAGATGAGAGTACAGATGATCTCTCCGTAAGTGTAGCTTAATTGGTAAGCAGGCTGAGCTACATATCATCGTGGGTTCCAACGTAGCTACCTTCATTTTGGCGTGATGCTCTTTCAAATTGCTCTTATCATCCCACCGAGCCGAGGCCGAGACCATACACGTGACAAAATATGTATTCTGATAAAGCAGCCTATATTTCGAACTAATACCGCTCAACATATATGAATACAGAAATATAATGATCGAACCGATCTATCATCAAGTGCAATAAATGACATTTTTAAGAAAAGGCATCCTCATTTGATGGTAAACAGATGAAATCAACAATAATAGTGTCGTAAATGGGAAAGTAAATCGATAAATAATGTGGCTATAAAGCCGTGATGCACGTAACTAATACATTCATAGTGATATTTCTACCGACCAGACTGGGTTGTTAAATACAGTGTACAGTGCTGAGACCTTTAAAGGGAAGGTCATTGACGGTGTGTCTTCCTTCATCTTGACGCGGACACAGCTCCATGTTTAGTAATACCGCTACATATCAACTGTTTTATCAGGTAACGTGGCCCGTGGTAAGTCCACCAACCAGACGGGAGCGTACGACATATTGTACAGTGATCAGGCTGTCGATGGGGAGGTCATTGACGGTACACACAGCGATCAGCGGTATGTTTGCGCTCACACTGACGCGGGGGACGGAAATCACGCCAAGTGGACTGTGGACCTCGCCGGCGACTACGTCATCCACAATGTCACGGTCTTCAACTCCAACAATGCCGGAGGTGAGTTACTTTAAACTATTTAATTAACTCAGGAAGATTTGATACCAACGGATGAACTACTGTTCCAGTACAATGTTATAATCTTCACCACAATGCCTACTTAGTAACGCCTGTCCTACACATTTCATGTTCTTGGCCTGCATGTTTTGAAAGATGCACTGACTCGTGTTGTCATATCATTTCACCAATCACAATCAATGCGTCAGACAGTTCAGTGAAGATGTGAAAAATGCTGATGCATATGGGTTTGTCACGTTCGCTTCATTGGTCGCCTGTCAAACTCAAAGCTTTTATTAAGGACGTTGTTACGTTGCAAAATGTCCGCCCGTTGCAAAATGTCCGCCAGGCAAATATCGTTGCATTATGTCCGCCCAAAACTCAATTCGTCGTTGCAAAATGTCCGCCCGGCAAATATCGTTGCATTATGTCCGCCCAAAACTCAATTCGTCGTTGCAAAATGTCCGCCCGGCAAATATCGTTGCATTATGTCCGCCCAAAACTCAATTCGTCGTTGCATTATGTCCGCTCACTTCGTGTAAGGTCAATACGTAATCCATGCTGGTCCTTTCGTGGGTAGGGTAAACTACGCCCGTAAAAAATATGTTCTCATGAATAGATTTTGGTAGATTTTGGAAATGATATTACCAGATACATAAGGAATGAGAAAAACGGGTTTGATTACTATTGCAATTTGTTTCGGGTTGACCCCTTATTCTGTACAGGCTGCCCGGACTAGTAGGCGCTATGTAGTCCAAATGGGTATTGTAGGCGGTAAATGGGTTATTGTAGGCGCTATAAGGATAATCGTCCAATTTCGACCAACGTGCTCATTAAAGCCGCATTGCATGCCTACAGGTCTCATGACCGGCCCCGTTAACGTGTTGAAGATAGTTATCGCTAAACCTAGTATTGATGGAACTGCAGGAACCGTGGTTTTGGCCCCCGTGACGTCACGATGACGAAACTTTCGCTCGCCAATTTAATAACGAAGTATAACTTAAATTCACATGCACTTTGAAGCCAAGAGCGATTGTCTCATAGTTAATGGGGCTATGCATTTTCTCTTTTTTATTTCTTATGACAGGATATATCGCATAATAACTGAGTAATAGATCTAATAATCCGTTCGCTGTACAGAGCGATCACGACTGTTTTATTGTTCCTCACTGTACGTTAAATGTCCATTTCGCGAAGATTACGTCAGCAAATCTAACAGTACTAATACTGACAAAGCGTCAGGAGAAAGTCACATCAGCGAAGGGTACAAATACCTTCAACGAGGTGTATATATAACATGTTATACAGATGTTTCCATCTCAACTTCCCGAAATCAAATCGTAATGAGATCTCCATATCGACGTCCTTAAGACGTTGGAGTTTGACATGCGATCAAAGAGCGAAAGTCGCAAACCCATATGCATCAACTTTTGACACCGTAGATTTTCCTCATTAACAGAAGACTTCACTGAACCGACTGACGTAATGATTGTGATTGGTGAAATGATGGCAACACGAGTCAGAGCATCTTTTAAAACATGCCGGCCGAGAACATGAAAAGGCGTAGAACAGGCGTTAGTAAGTAGGCATTGTGGTGAAGACTATAACATTAAACTGGAACAGTAGTTCATCCGTTGGTATCAAATCTTCCTGGGTTGAATAAATGGTTTAAAGTAACTCACCTCCGCCATCGTATGTGTTGAAGACCGTGACGTTGTGGATGACGTAGTCGCCGCCGAGGTCCACGGTCCACTTGGAGTGGTTTCCCCAACTCGCTTCAGGGTAAGCGCAGTCATACACCTGGTGGTTGGGTCTATCGTCAATGATCTCCCCATCGACAGCCTTATAACTGAACCGTATGTCGTCCCTTCCCGTCTGGTTGGTTGGCTTATCACGAGCCACATTACCTGGTGGAACAGTTTATATACATGGTATTATTCCCATAGCGCTGTGTCCGCGTCAAGGTGAAAGCAGACACACCCATGAGCGATCAACGACTGTCAATGACCTTCCCATCGAAGGTCCCATCACTGTACACTGTATTTAACAACCCGGTCTGATCGGTGGGCTTACCACGGCCCTAGACATCTAGATAGTTATCACTATGAATGTATTATTTTTGTGCATCTTCGCTTTATACCTACATTATTTACCCATTTATTTTCAGATTTGTGACATTATTATTGTTGAATCCATATGTTTACCAACAAATGAAGATGAATTTTCTTGATGGTTAAAAATGTCATTTATTGCACTTGATGATAGATCGATTCGATCTATTCGAACTTATCGCTCTCAACATATATGTATACAGAAATATATTTCTGTATTCATAAATTTTGAGAGGTAATAGTTCGAAATATAGGCCGCTTTATCAAAATACATATTTGGTCGTGTTTATCGTCTCGGCCGCGAATCGGTGGGATGAAAAGACTAATTTAAAAGAGCCTCACGCCAAAATGAAGGTAGCTGGCTTGGAACCCAAGACCTGATGATATGTAGCTCAGCCTGCTTACCAACTAAGCTACACGACTAATTTAAAAGAGCCTCACGCCAAAATGAAGGGAGCTGGCTTGGAACCCACGACCTGATGATATGTAGCTCAGCCTGCTTACCAACCAAGCTACACGTACGGAGAGATCATTTGCACTCTCATCTTGGTTTATGATTAATTATATTTTAGGTCTACACCTAAAGTATACACACGAATACGGGTCCATCATGCCTCTTACCGTTGATCACTATGGTTCATTCGATATGATCTGTAAGTGGCAGTTAGATGTAGATACAGCGTCTCGGCGTCATCAAACACTTCCACGGTGCCTCTTTGACACATAACTCATATGTTAGGTACGGACTTTAATGTGCCTATCCTATATGTTCCACTCTATGTTCAACGTTATGATATCATTAGCAATATGTCTGTATGGGCGGCCATCGTGTTGTAGTACATGGACTACTTGCCAAAACAAACGCATACACGCTTCACCGCAAACTTAATTCGACGGATATATGTGTGTCATCCAATTGATACCATAGACAGGCGGTGTCGATCACCCCTTACCTATTTGACAGGCCTCTCCGCTCCAGGGGAACATACCAGGACTGTCCTGAGCACACTCTCCCGGACAGACTCCCGTGTCCGGATCACAGGTGGCGCCACCGACACAGTGACACTTGAACTCACAGTCCGAATCCCACCCGAACAGACATGCGGCTAATTGAGGAAAATAAACTATAGTGTAAGACAAAAACAAGCATCCTTAAATAAGAAGGTGTGAATGTCACCGACATACCTATTTGCCTTCGGTTAATAACAGAACATTTCGATTTTAAACTATATAAATAATTACGAGTAACCCGGCATGCCGCGTTGGGCTGGGGTGGGGCTGGTTCATGTGCCTGTAAGTTGCATTACAATAGCTACATCAGGTTCGGGGTTGTTAATATGGACATTGTGGCTGTGTCATGCATATGACGGCGATGAAAGTGGTCGGGTGTGAGTCTTTACTTAGAGCGTGTTCGATTTGCATGAAACCAAAACGGGTTTGCCAACAGGAGAAGAACGGAAACCGTTTTGCTGGAAGCCGTGAAACTATCGAGAGAGCTGGTTTGACGGTTTCCGCTCCACGGATCGATCAGTTCAGTCGACACACAGACCGTAGTTAATCATAATTGTAATGAATCGAGACTTTTGGAGAAAGAGTATGACAATAATTTAATCGCGGTAGAAAATTACACAGACGGCATATGTATGCTGACATGTATGTCGCTCGCGTGTGCGTTGGGAGCGGCAAGCCGGCGGAGAGGCAGGGGCCGTCATTTTGGAAGAAGAATTTAATCTAATAAACTAAACGGATCTAATTGAACATAATAAACCATGAGATTTGTTTGCACTGGAATATCGACGTGTCGAAAATTCTGAACAATCATATCAAAAGGTATATATATATATATAACTCATAATTGATTCATAACGTCAAAATGAAATAAGTGACATAATGTGCTTTAAGGTGTGTGCACATGCAAGTCAAGGGACATGGCGTCAAATGAAAACCAGCTGACACCACAAGCAAAGAGTCGGCTTTAAGAGAGCGATAGGCCATGTAACAATCATATTGCCACAGTGAGCGCATTTCTTTGGTAACCCGGGTGTATCCCTGCGGTGGACCGAATACGCACATTACGCATCGGTAAACCGCCCGACACTTCTTTCACCCGGGCATAGGTGCGCACGCATCCATTCGGTATGCCGATGTGCCCCGTTCAAAACAGCACGGGTCATTCGGGAGAAGACGGCGGCTGATTGAAGGAATACCGAACGTGGCCCAAAGAAATGCACCTAGTAAACATACTAAGTAACGAACGAGACGGAATGAAGCATAGCGTGAGACGGAGGACGAAAATCGAGGTTATGGGATTGCCCGGTGTAGGCCATATTTAGCGTTGAGCAAAATGCGAACGTGTTCTAGGGTCAATAGCTAGGCGATAGAGACATTTGTCCTTCAGTTATGGTTTGACGAAACCACCAACAATTTGCTATACTTCGCCATTATTGCACGTTTATTAGTGAAGTGAAGTAGATAGGTCTAAGTTGAACATTATAAGAACGACCGCGGTGGTCTACATGCCATATCGACCAAGTTATAGGCCTAAGCCGAAACGTCACCGCGCTGTCAGTCAGTTTGCGTATCGAGGCTTTATAATGGGATTGACCATGCTTTTATTATTGTTTCGCGTTCAAACTATCGATTTCGATGCCGTTTGGCACTAATATTTGTACATATTCCACGACGTATGGGTCCTCGACCTTCATTCATGTAGTAACAGCGATTTCCCAAAAAAAAATGGAACCATCCTAATATCGTGATTTAAATCCTAAGTTCCGGATTGACCCGTAAGATTCAGATTGTCCCCTAAGATCCGGATTGACCCCTCAGATCCCCGATTTTGCCTTTCAGATCCGGATTAGGCCCATCAGATCGGGATTGACGCCCCTAGGATTGGGATTGAACCCCTCAAATCCGAATTGAAACCTAACATCCAGATTCAACCCCTAGTCACCCGATTTGACTCTTCAGATCCAGTTTGACCCTTAGTATCCGGATACGACCCCTCAGATCCCGATTTGACCTTTCAGATGCGGAATGAACCCCTAGGATCCCAAATGACCCCTCAGATCCCGATTTGACCCCTTATATCCGGATGGGCACCCAAGATCCAGATTGACCCCTCAGATCCCGATTAGACCATAAGATCCCGATTTGACCTTCAGATTCAAACTTGACTCTTAAAATTTACACCCAGATTTACCCATATGATCCGGATTGACTCATACGATCCCGATTTGACCTTTGAAATCCTGATTTTACCCCTAGGATCCGGATTAAACAATACTCGATTTGGTCCAGATCGAAGGCTTTAACCCTTCAGTCTAGATTTGAGCCGTAGGATCCGGATTGACCCCTACGATCCCGATTTGACCCTTGAGATCGTGCTTTGACCCCTAGGATCCGGATTACCCTGTAGGATCCCGGTTTGACCCTTCAGATCACTAATTGACCACAAAGATCCCCATTTGACCCCAAAGATCCCAATTTGACCCAAATAATCCCGATTTGACCCCAAGGATCCTACATTGACCTTTCAGATTCCGATTAAACCCCTAGGATTCGGAGGATCAAGGTAGACCCCTTAGATCCCGAATTACCTCTCAAGTCCCGATTTGATCCTTCAGATCTAGATGTGACCCCTCTAATCCCGATTTGACCCTAGCTATTTGAGCCATCAAAACCCGGATTCGACGATTAGCTTCTGGATTCGACCCCTAGGATACACACACACATAACCATACAGAAACAGGCAAATCGAACATACCGACATAAGACGGATTTTCGTCTTAATAGCACTCATCAACTGGTCTTCTGGACGTCTGTGTGATAACCATGACTAATAGAGAAAAGCGAAATGGTAAATATGCCACTTTCGATAACCTGACTCTCTTGTCGCTTTAACTCGACGCCGTTAAATCAACACAGCAAACCGACGAAGTGGGTGAGAGCAACCTCGTAGCATTGAAGATGCGAATCGGTAATTTCGCACCAGGAAGTTTTACCCTGGAGGCCAAAACAGTTCAAGAGCTGCTGACAGAGTGGATGTACTAAGACTGTCAACACACTGACGCTGTATGCTTATTTATCATGTGGCCCGTCGTGGTGGGGGGGGGGGCGGGGTAATTAATACATTACTGTGGGCGGGGGCGTTCCGCGGTAAAGCCCCCCCCCCTTTTCCACCGCCAAAATCCGCTATGTGGGGGCGTTTTACAGCAAAAATCCGCAAAATCCGGTTTTCTATCGCGGCAACCCGCTCTATTAACGCACGAGAGGGGGATATTTCCCCCAGGGCAAATATTTGTTTGGCAATCCGTTGGGATTTTTTTAGCCACTGTGGAAAATAACAAATTGCTTCAGCCAGTGCCATGGTAAGCAAAATGTATCACGTATTTTTGTCGAGGCCTTAGGGGCGGAGAAAACTTTTGTTCTGAAAAAGGCTAGCATCCCCCACTACGATATTGAAGAGTAGGTCTTGGTAGGCCCGCCCCAATAGCTCAGTGAGTTAGAGTGGCCACATGAGAGCCTAACGGCTCATTGGTGGGTGGTTCGAGCCCCGCTGTGGCCATGGCTGTGCTTGTCGCAGGATAAAGATCGCATGTCCTTCGCAAAGAGTAGGGGGTCAGCTACAAAATACATTATTTGATCAGGAACGTTCCCTTTTCTTTTCCAGAGTTCATTTACAAAACCACATTTATATGCACGTTCCACAGGTGAATTCATCACAAAGTTAGAAATCTCTCAGTATCTGCTGGCCTGTATTTACATGCACATGTAAGCCATCACCCGCTCCCGTGACGTAGGGACTCGCGTAGTGTCCTTCATCCTGATTGGTTAATAGGAGGCCAGGGTGAATTAAATGTCTGCGCCCACCGAAAGTACACTTATGGGCGACAATAGGGTTTTTAAGCCTACCTTTTTTCTCTCCCAATTCGTAACTATATTTTTTTTTCTCTTAGGAAAGGTATCTTTAGATTATATTATCTTGTTGGCACTTCCCTTACGGTCGTAATTGGTTTCCCCTTTAAAGTACTATATTCTGTTGTTGTTTTTTTTGGATTACCAACCTGTTTTTCATGTCAAATAAGTATATTCCGTCTTGAATTTAAATCCTAAAAGCCTCTGGGCTATCCGGAGAGAAACAAATTTGTTCTCCGGAACTGAGGTTTATGGCCAGCTGTATATCCCTGCGCGCCTGTTCTCTGTTCGGTGTTCTGTGTGATGCCGACCGGGCTAGGACGTCCGCGCGCAATATAAATAAACCGCGCAGCTTCATGTTAAAATTGTTGCTTAACAGACTCACAGGCACAGTAAATCAGTTGAGGGGGGAGGCCGGGGGGGGGGGGGGGGGTAGGCGGCCCCACAACGCATACTAAACACACAAGGTGTCCAACTCCCGCTGGAACTGAGCGACAGGCACCAGCTTCAACCCCCAATATCGCACCTTTACCGCGCTTGACAGGCCCCGTAATTGCCTAAGTCCGATTTCCAAGTAATTTATTTACTTCATCAATAAGTAAACGAGACCTGTACTGCCGTGTAGTCGCGACAAATAAAGAATTATGCAATGACAACAACCAACAGATTGAGCAAACATGGCTGACATCGCGAGAATTCGCCTGCGAGATCTCAGGCACAGTGCGCGAGATGACGATTGGTCAGCTTTCACATGACGCTCATGTGGGGAGGTACTCTTCAAATCTGTCAGTGTGATTAATCACATCATAGGGAGATGCTATGCAAATGTTCGTCCCGATTCGATATATTTTGAAGTTGCATCCCCTGTGTCACGTGACACATTTTTCGACTGCTGACCAATCAGATTCATCTCGCTGACTGTGTCTGAAATCTCGCAGGCGAATTCTCGCAGGCGAATTCTCGCGATGTCAGCCATTTTTGCTCAATCTGTTCCGGAGTTGGTTGTTGTCGTTGCATAATTCTTTATTTGTCGCGACTACACGGCAGTACATGTCTCGTTTACTTATTGACGATATAAAAAAATTACTTAGAAAGCGGACTTAGGCATTTACGGCATTTATAAGGCCCGTCAAGCGCGGTAAAAGTGCGATATTGGGGGTCGAAGCGGGTGCCTGTCGCTCAGTTCCAGCGGGAGTTGGACACCTTGTGTGTTTGGTATACGTTGTGCCCCCTCCCCCGGCCTCCCACCTCCACTGATTTACTGTGAACAGACTCAACTAGATCCAAAACATATGCATTTTAATCTTGAGATAATTTTAGTCTTGATTCCAAAATGGAAAAAATATAGGATGGCGCATGTAAGTAGGCTGCTTTAAGCCAGGCCAGCACTCCCATCAGTCGAGCTCGTGTACGCTGGTGGAGCTTCCGGTAAACATGTGTCAAACGCCATTTTTCTTCATGGCTATTTCCACTTTAATTGGCAAGCAGACTTGTAAACGGCCGAATTTGTTATCGGCCGCGTTCGACTTTAAACGCGTTTAATATCGAATGCGTAAGTGGTTGAGTCACACAAGTAACCCAGCCACTTACGTATCCCAGCCACTTAAACACGTTGGCCAGCCACTTACGCATGTATGCCAGCCACTTAACCACGTTGGCCAGCCACTTACGCATGTATGCCAGCCACTTACGCTCGCATGCTGGCTCGTACGCTGTGCACTCTTTTTCAGAATCTCTGTGACATCTGACGATAGGTTTAATCTACATTGACAAGATATCGACAAGGTCTGATCAAAAATATGAAAAAATAGTTGTTGAGAATTCAATCGGTAGATTAACAGAAAGGTCATAGCATCTTAACTGTCCTTGTGGAGTAAAGACTTGGCCCGCGCGTAACCCGTGATATGTCCATACAATGTGTATAAGGTATGGTACATGTATGCATGGCATACATGACATGACATGAAAGGAATTGATGTTTAGGCCGCTTTTGTGCACGCAAGGGCTGAGCTGTGCCAATGAATCTCCCGGGACGCTGCAGGACGAGTGGGGGAAACGTGTCCTAAACTTAGATACCCAGGACCTGCACTACCTCTTACACTACAAGAAAGGCCCAGGTTTATAACACTCACCGTCAACAGTTCGTGTGGACGCTTGTGCAATTAAGCAATGACCGATAGAGAAGAATATCCTATCCAAGCCATGGTCGGTAATACCAGTGTGTAAGACTCGATTTCGTTGTCTTCGTGTGGGTTACTGCGTTACATATAGCACGCCGAACCAACCAACGGCTGGGAGTTTGGGCAGAAGTGAAGAATCACCTGCGTGGATGCGCGTCACGAAGTGCTTTTGTTATACGCGCCTATTCAAGTGTCTTTTAATACACTACGTAAACCTCTCAAATAACATATGTACTGGGGCCCGGGAGGCGGGGGGGAGGGGTGGGGGGGGGGGTAGGGAGAATGGTGGAGAAAGTGGAGGGCCCCACTAATCCACTTGTTAGAGTGGTGTTATATCTGCCGCCCATGCCATACAGACATTATTATTATTATCATCATTATTATTATTATTATTATTATTATTATTATTATTATTATCTTTATTCGTACGTAGCATAAAAGCATGTACACAGTGAGTTGATACGTATAAGTGTCAAAAAGTGACGTATTCAAGTAGTACAAATAAAATTAAGTATACAGTTTAGGTCGTCAGTTGACATAGCGCCTTGGCAAAAGTCCCGCTCGTATAAAATAGTTTGGGCAAAAACCCCGTAAGACATGTCGTCGTGGCTAAGAGAGGCCCTAAAACGCGTATAACATGTTCTCGTCACAGGGTTGGCGTCAGACACGATATGATTAGGAGACAACTTATAAGTTGCTAAAATATGCCTTATGTTAGATGAAAAAATTGACGCGCCACCACTAGCAGCCATTTTGAAAAGAAATCGTAGGGTGCTATTATTACTGTTGTGTGCTGAGTGGACGAACTTTACAGTGCGGATGGCAATCTGGTCGTCGATTGGGAGACACTCGGCTACGACAGGAATTAATTTACCGTGAGTGCGTGCTGGTAACTTCAACATTTTCCTCATGCACACCCTCCATGTGGTAAAAAAATGAGATATTTCTCTGGCATCTAGATCCCATAAGTGGCATCCGTAGAAAGTATTACAGTATGACTTAAAAAGTTGATAAACCACAAATGAATTGCACACCCTGTACTTAGCTAATACATAATTCGTACGGCGCGTTAGGTCGTAAGACGCCTGACGTATGACGTCGCCAGAGACGTTTGGGCCAATAGTGTGACCGAGATGCATATCACTTTTCACCGTTTTGACAAGCTCATTGTTGAAGTAAAATTTTACGTTATTGACACTAAAATTGATAAGTTTGCATTTCAAAGGGTTAAACGTAATCTAAAATTCTTTTGCAAACTCTGTACACACGTTACACATTTGTTTAAGAGCATACAGTGTAGGCGCGAGAACACTTACGTCGTCTGCATAACCAAACGCACCGCAGTACATATGACCAATAGTGCAGCCGTATCCAGACCTCTTTAACCGTTGCAGCAACTCGTCTATATAAACACCGAACAATATAGGCGACAATACTGCCCCTTGCTTTACTCCATTTGTGGTGTGGAAATACGGACTGGTATTAAAATTCCACCCAACGTTCAACTGCTGCCTTGTATACATATTCAATAGGCATCTGATGTGAAGCGGGTTGACGTTTCTTTTTATCAACAGGTCGAATAATTTTATATAATTTACCTTATCGAAGGCCTTGGATGCGTCAAGCAGTAGCACATATGGAGGGGAATTGTTTTTCACAAAATAACTAACAGTTTCTAACAGTGCAAAATTACACTGACCAGTAGAGCTCTTTGGCTTAAAGCCGAACTGCAAATCACCTGTGCTTAGACTTTCACTGTTTTTCTCTAATAAGATCAAGTCGAAAAGTTTCGCCAGAGGGCTACTTAAGGCGATCGCTCTATAATTGTCGGATTTGTTCAGAGATTGCTTTCCGTCTTTGACTAGAGGTTTGATCGTGGCAATGTTAAAACCGTGTGGGGTAAAACCGTGGTAAATCATCGAATTACAAAGCATGGTTATGTGCACGTAAAGCTTGTTAGTACCATTAATCAAATGGTCGGAATACAAAATAGCACTACCATCTCTTTTGTTACGTTTCACACGCGACATGGCACACTTCACATCTTGCACTGTCACCGCCTTACAACAGCAATGTGCGGTATCGACTTCCTCTACCAGCTTACTGAGTTTATATTTTAACGTGTCCATATCTTTCGCGTTGTATCCCAGTGGGCACACTCTGGTCGGTAAGACGTCCCAAAGACGTCAATTCTAGTCGTCGGGAACCTTCAGCTGGTCCCAGGTGGAAGTCTGCACGACGTCTTTTTTTGGACGTCGTGATGACTTGTTAAAGAAGACGTCTAAAATATGTCTTCAGTAACACGTCGAAGAGACGTGTCGAAAAAGACGTCTAAAATACGTCTTCAGTAAAACGTCGAAGAGACGTGTCGAAGAAGACGTCTAAAAGACATCTTCAGTCGAAGAGACGTGTTCGGTAAGATGTCTTCAGGACGTAGTCACAGAAACGAAAGTAATGGTAAAAGTTGGGTTCTCTGACGAATTACATAGCAAAGATACAGTTTGTAGCCCAGTGGAGGATCCAAGGGGCGGGGGAACGCTTTTGACTGGCAAAAAAACCCCGGCTAATACCCTGGCCCCTAGAGCCCTTGCATTCAATTCAATACAAGTAAAACAAAGAAATACATTCAGGATATAATAGGATAATACATGTATATGGTATTTTAACATGGTTACCGTGGTATACCATGGTGTTTTAACATGGTTACCATGGTATACCATGGTGTTTTGGCGAAGGTATTTTACCATGGTAATATTATATGGTATACCATGATAAATTACCATGGTCCCCGGTAATATTAAATGGTATACCATGGTAAATTACCATCGCCAAAACACCATGGTTTACCATGGTATAATGTACCATGGTAATTTACCATGGTATTAAGCCATGGTATTTACCATGGTATCATACCATGGTATGCTAATGTAACATGGTATCTTACCAAGGTATGTATACCATGATACTTTACTACATGGATACCATGGTATACTAAGGCACTAATCGACATCAAGTCTGAAAAATACAAGAATAAAGAATACACAATCCGCTTTCATATATGTATTAATATAAAAAGGTGCAGTATGTGAACATGTGACATGCACATTATATACATACATTTAGCTCATATAGATATATTAGCAAAATAAGCTACCATTATGTAAAGAAATGTACATTGCTTATATGCATATTGACATACAAAGTAAATCCACAAATAATATTATTATACACCATACAGCAGCATAATTTTTACGCACATTTTCCACACATTACATTTTAACTTTTACATAATTTATTTTTAAAGTGACAATGCTTGTTTAAATATTGAAATTCAATTGTGTTCAGTTTACAATGTATACATTTGAAGGAATTGAAAGAAAATGCCATTATGGAAAAAACAGCTGTATTGGATATCTACCCAAATAATATGTATACTCTAACTCATATGCAGGAATCTACTTCTAATCTAGTTATAATTGAATTGATAAAGTAATCTTTCTTATTCCTAACTGATACATACCAATTCCACCTCAGAATGAGACGCACTACCATGCAGTACTTTGGAACTACTATATATAACTACTACTCAACTTTTAAATGACTACTACTCAATGCATATAACATATATATAAACAATACTTTATATACAAATATATTCATTTCAATTGATAAAACAAGTAGATCCTTCAGTTCTTCTTTCCAGTCTGTACCACATTGCTGATCTTCTCTCGCATTAAAGTGCAAGGTGCTACTAATTAAAACCTTAATTCATCAGTGGACATTGATAGATTAATGCTTAATCTCCCCCATATATGTCCATCAAAAAAATTATCAAAGCGGGGAAGTATTATTTTTTTCAATTCAAAACTGGCGTTTCGTGGGTTGTCCCGCTGCGCGGTGAAAACACGTGCTTTTGTTTACATTGCGAGTTTCAGTCCTTGTGACGTCAGTCGAGGCACCCCGCCCGCACGCTGCTCGCACATCGCGCGGTTTACCTACTAACGCATTGTTATGAACGGCTCGCTGGTGGTCATCAATTGTGGTGGGGGTTTAAATACTGGTCAATGGAAACTCTTACTTAACTGTACACACAGTGCATTTGTTCCCTAATCGGTCAATAAAAGAAAATCACACATGCACAGGTCCAAGCCCTAGTTCTATGGCTGTAGGATGGACGGGCCCTGTCCGATTTTGGCCACGGTTTACCATAAGCCATAGAAGGGAGGGGTGGGGGGGGAGGGGGTATCTGTTCCTCGGCCATCGGCCGTGTCTGGATTCTGTAACGTCACTCAAGTCAACCTCTGGACACCGAGGCGGACGTTTCTTTAACCTTACATGCATGTTGACCAACATGCAACACAGGCTGCGTCTGTGGCATAAAAGCTTGTCAGAATGGTGAAGCGTTGTGTGGTGTATGGTTGTCGGAATTCTTATTTAAGTAAGTGTAAATTGTAAAAAAAAAAAGTTCGTTTGCAAAATTGCGGGGACAGAGATCCTGCGTGTGTAAATTTAATATTATCTTTGAATTCACGAAAAGCAAAAACTCAAATCGGCCTCCTCGGGGATCGAAACCCAGCCCGCGGCGTGCGAAACGAAAAGCAAAAACTCAAATCGGCCTCCTCGGGGATCGAACCCCAGCCCGCGGCGTGCGAAGCGAGCATTGAACCAAAGCTGCCACAGAAACGTTCTCGCACGTTGGCACTTCGGGTTTTGTTTTCCCCTCCGTGTTCTAGCTGGGCAGGGGAATATCTGTCCTACTAAACGGTCGTTCTTCTGCACATACATAGTCTGATTGTTATGCCGTATTGGGGTTTAGCGTTGAGGAGGGCTCAGTAGGTCAGTTTTTTTACCATATACAACAATTTTAATCAATGGATTGCCAAATAACAGATGGTTAATCAATGGAATCTATATACTAACAATAACCTTTTTTAAATACAATTTTGGTAATACAGTAAATCTGTATTTGTATTCTGCTCTGCTGGCATATTACCTTCCAAGGAAGGTGGACACATCTAAGTCTATGTGATTGAGGGACAAAGTTTTTAACCTGTGAATCCCAACTCTGTAAATTCTGTAAATGTATAGGTTTACATATAAAACAATTTATGTGGCCTCCTAATGCCTCCACACCTGGATGTTGTGTTATGCAGATCACTTCAGAAGGTTTGCCTGTTTGCACTTGCAGTTCCTGCAGTTCTTTAACTTTTGCCCACACCTGTGGAATCTCTTAGCAACATTTACATTCTGTTTCTGTAGCCATCTGTATACAATGAGTACAAGTGCACCTGATTTAGAAAAATACAAAAGGTTCAAATTCAGTCTCCCTGACACTTTTTAAATAATCAGTAATAATTTGAACGATCATGAGTAAACATGATATATATGACCTCAGGAATGAAGCCCCCCTCCCCCAATATAATATCATAACTCTTTCATATCATTTTTGTATCAATAGAGAACAACAGTAATATTGAGCCATGAGTTGGTCTGTTATAAAGCAATTAAGCTATAATAAAATCTTGGCATAAGGGTGTAGTAAGGCCTGCGAGAAGTGTGCTAGCTCTAATCAACCCCGAACCTTGTCTATATATGAACACATTACATAACCTATCAGCTGATCAGGGGTGAATCTAGGGGGGAGAGTTTGAAATATGAGCATACACTGTAAAAGTCAGGTTTTCCAACAAAATATAGAACAGTGACATTTTGTAGATGACCCCGCCCCCCTACCCCCAGTAAAAGCTCATTTGAGGTGTGGACCCGTCACTGATCATAAACAAATAGGTTGACACCCTCAGTCATTTTCACCCCTTGCCCACCCCCTCCTTACTGGTCGCAAGTCCTACTAGATCCTACACATGTGTCTCAACCTATTTCTAACCTTATAATTATATAAATCCTAAATGTATGTAGCAGTGAGTCAAACCATTCCTACTAGCCTCGGCTAGGGGGATCACCCTTTTCTTGAGACCGGGAGATTGTGAGTTCGACTCCCGCTGGGGACGAAACCGGCCCCCACCGTTACATGTACATAGCCAATGCAAAAGTATTTCCTATATTAATAATAATAATCCTATCTATACATCCTCAGTTCTTGGCAAGGAATTTTTTTCAGGGAAGAATGCTATGTAAAATGTTCACACTCCCCCGTATACTAAACTTGCCCCCTATCCCCCCCCCCCTCCCTCTACTGATTTACTGTGCCTGTGCTTCCACTCCATGAACCTAGCCCCCGTACACCGGCGGCCGTTTCGTCGCGCGGCTAACTTCCTAATTATCGCCCGCAAAGCGTCCCGCGATTTCAAAACAATGTCCATGTTCTATCACATAATTTGACCTGTACAAGCAATATAAACTAATCCATGATGTTAACCAATTACAACATTTGCGGCCAGCGACAGTAATATACATATATTATGTGCAAAACACTTGTAGATTTAACCCACCATGCGATGTTCCCAACACGTTCTGGGCCAGGGCCCCGGGAATCTGCCACAGGCACAGCTGTTGCCAGCGTGTTTGGGCCGACATCTTCCTTCCCAGTCGCCGTCTTGTTTTGGCGAGGGGACTCAAACATTAACGGTAACACCCCTGATACGTCGTTTTCATTAAATCATCGTCTGAGTGAGACTCACTGTCGTTATTCATTTCGAATGAATTTGAATCGTCGGAACTGATCCTTGCCGCAGCCATGTTGACATGGCCTCTTAATAGGGCTTCCCCAGACGAGTGCCTCGACCCGCGTCACGCGGGAATCCCCGGAATTCCCTCACGTTTTGAGGCCGCGAAGCGGCAAAGTATTGAACATATTTTTTTTTCGCCTTTTATGATGGAGATAAAAATATAAAAATTTAAATATATTGAATAGTTACCAAAATGCTTCACAAATAGCCCCCCAATCCGCACCATGGACTTTAACTTGCAAATTTCTTTTACATCTTCGCCACAAAATTTCTCCTGACCTGATCTGTAACAAAGAATACACTTATCATCTTAGTAAATTATTATTCACTAGTGTTGTTTAGCATTATAAGACATGGATGGTAATATGTTGGAAAGATATCATACAAATGTTTGTACCACATTTATTAATACATCACGTAAGAAGCAAAATAAATACCAAAGATAATTTTATAAATGGTATAGCCTAAAATCAAGACCATACCGTGGCACATGGTTCCCACATGAAACACTAAAACAATTCCCTGGTTTTTCCCTGAGCCATTGAAAGTTTCCCTGAGTAACAGAACGGCATGTGGCCTTCAACCTAAAGTAACTTATGTTAACGAGGGAAATAGGACTTATGGGTCCCAATCTCTGTACACATTTTCATACACATAAGAACAGACGATGGTTTCACTGGGTGTGCTCTAGAAATTCATTTCAATTAGCCACTGTGGCTAAACACCTTCAATTTACTTTAGCCACACACAGATCCCATTAGCCACATATATGTTGTATTTTTCCCCTCCGTATCACGGCAGGCAATCAGTTTGGCTAAGTTGTGTTTTGATCGAACAAGCGGCGCGTGACTCCGCTTCAGCCATATTGGAAACAGACGGCGAACTGTCTGTTTCGTGCACGAATATTTGTTCCTTGTGATAATATAAGTGTTTGCTGTGTGGCTGCAAACCCCCGTGCGGGCGAGATTTATGGAAACTGCATTAAAAAAAAGTTAGTTTGGGCCCCGCAGTCCGAAGGACAAGCCAGGTGTGCGTCTCGAGCTGTATCTCCCCAGGATTTTTGCCTGCATTCTATCGTGCCTGTGTAACCCCCCGTGGTGGAATAGGCATTCGCGTCTAGGGGACACAGTATCTGAGTATCGAACCACAAGCTCCAGATCGACCTGGGGCGTTTGCCATGTCACCCGGCGCTTGGGGTTCCTGTACTGTAGTGTAGAGGGTTCCTGGTATGTCAGTGCCAGTGGCTGTACAGGCGACGTAAATCAACTGACACGGGCCGGTGGCGGGGTTCGGGGGGGGGGGAGGAGTGGTATGACCAGTCTGCCGTTGACAAGACTGTAAACAAATTTCAATTTATAAAGGCTCGTTTTGTCCTTATGTTAAGGTGTTACGCTCAAACCTGCTATACAGTATAGTACTTATAAATACACACCTTTCATTCATATACATAAGCAAATATTCGTGAACATAAGCTAATCGTATACACATGCCGCAGAACTCCTCTCGCCTTTCCGCAATATTTTTAAAACTTCGCGCATGCGCCGTGGGATCTCCGCTGCGCATCTCCGCCAGGCGGCAGCGTAATATGCCTCCTGGTGGCGCACTGCTCACTTCGCGCGCTGTGGCACAGGGTGGGGTGGGGGGACTCAGTACATTATTGGGTTTGCGGCTGGGGTGGGTGGGGTGGGGGGGGGCAGACGGGGTCCGCGGTATACCACTACTTGACCGCCAAAATACGCTTGTCAGGGGCGTTTCACCCCGAAAAGCGGCTCGAACGTTTGAACGCGAAAATATCCGCTCGGAAGGGGAATTTTTTTCCTTGGACCGAGCCCGCTCGGTTTATTATATTCCCCGGAAAACTCGCTCTACAAACGCACATTATCAGAGTCCTCCACTGGAGGTATACCATGGTAAGGTATACCATGCTATACCATGGTATAGCATGATTTACTATGGTAAACCATGGTATATTTTCATAACGGTAGGTCGCCATCCCCTCTTTATATTAAGTCCATTAATGTTGGTTCCATACAGTGAGCACTTTGTTTCAAGCAAACATGTTTTCGTATATTGAATTCTCCTTGAATTATATAAATGATAAATCTGGCAAATATTGGAAATATATTATTCCGCGTAAGCTAGTACTCCGCTTAGACTGAGCGGGAATCGGTCAAGAGCTCAACGGATTTCGTAGCCCGCCCGAGCTCGACTTTCACACCTCGCTTACACATTGGAGTTAGCGTCAATCTGATCGATTTCATAATCGCAATCGAGATATTGGTAAACGTGAAAAAGGAGCATTTTGGATGAATGTAAGTATAGGCTTATATCCCATACCCGAGCCCGACCAAATTAGCTAGGACAGACGTGGGACGTCTGAATTATGACGTACGTGGGACGTCTAAATTATGACGTACGTGGGACGTCTGAATTATGACGTACGTGGGACGTCTGAGTTAAGACCACATTGCGACCAGACTAAATTGGTCTTGACCTGGTCTTCAGGTGGTCTTCGACCGACCGACCAATATAAGACGTCTTTCCGACGTCGGGTGCCCACTGGGATGATATAGAGTAATACAACTTTTCATATTTTTCAGCAAACAGTGTGGTGATACTTTCAGTTCCTACCGCGTCGTCACTTGTATTTGGCACATTCTTATTGGGTTTGGTAACCTTTTTCGTTTCAGACCAGAAATCCCTATTATGATTACTTAATAGTGCCTCGGCCATTTTTTTCTACGAATGTTGTCTTGGTGACGTTTAGCTGAGCGTATGGCTTGGTGGTACTTGGCTCTGGCTCTCCTCATGACACCAGCAATCGCCGCATCACGGGGAGAGCCACAGTCTCGCCAGATATTGTGCCAAACATGGAGGATTCTCTGTACGGTTGCACCAGCTCTTTCCACCCAGGTATGACTTTGGCTTTTGAGTTTGACACCGTATGTGGTATCGATACCTTGCTAGCGCTAACACATGCGTCCACTATCTGGTCATGTAACAATTGAATCTGGTGTCGGTGGTCAGCAGTCTCTGGACAATTTACGTCTTTACATGTCAACATATTTGATGGTAAATATGTTGAGAGAGACTCGAGGTTTCTGTCCAAGCAGGCACCATATTCTAGAATTGCTTCACGACTTAAGTTTTCCCACATTGGTTTGCTATTGTAGGTTCTTGCTATATCTTTGTTATGGGGCACAGCGCAGTTAATCTTTAGTACAATTGGACAGTGCATTGACAAATTATCACCGTCGTGGACACTGCGGTATTCCAAAATCGTGTCAAAAATGTTTTTGTGGATCAGAAAGTGATCAATCGTGTGGCGGCTATGATTTGTAGGGCTAATAAACGAGTAGTCCATACGTGCGGCGGGAAACGATAAGCAGTCCATAAGGCCCTCTTCATGTTTGACGCATTGCAGACGGCGCGTAAAAGCTGAGTCTGGGCGTTCAAAACTAGTATTGAGATCGCCGCCAATTACAACGTCGGCACCTTCGTATGCATTACAGGTGTCAATGACTTCGGATAACACTTCCCTGTACTCGTTAAAGTTAAGAAGAGAGTCACATGGCATGTAAATGCTAAATATTAGCAGTGTATTACTTTTTGTCTGTACCTTTACAGCACATATACGTCTACATTTTAATTGTATTGGAGTCACTTGCCCGTCAATGGTATTTCTCCAAATGATCGAGCACCCCCCATAACCCCTTCCTACTGTCAGAACATCGTCAGTCATTGGCGTGCCACTATGGGAAGCAACAGAGTAATTTGATGCATCAGAGACCATTATGTTCATAATTCTGTGGAACTGACATTCCCGCAACCAGTGCTCTTGTAGCAGAACAAAGTCGCTACTTCCAGTAATTTAGCGACATACTCAGGCTTACCATGCCCAAAGCCAGTGGAATTATATGTCGTAATCGTAAGTTTTAAAGCCATTTTGTTTGGTGTTTTATCTTAGGAAACCAAAAAGTCATTGGCATTACACATTATCTTGTCCAGGTTTCCTTTGCCGGAAACTACAGACACAAACACCCTCTGGCCACAGTGCACAATCAAAGAGCCTCTGAAAATCTGATGGCTTCACATTTAGCTTAAAAGACTTATTCTTGGCGTCTTCATGTGAGACACAATCTAACGACAAAACTTCGATATCTCTGCTGGTGACGTATTCAAGAAGGTCTTCGGTCATTACACTGCTGTCCACTCTATATTGTGAGTCAGGCTTCCATGCCTGGGAAAGAGCCGTCGATTAACACTTCTAAAAGTTCCCCTGGTGCGCAACGCGGAAGGCGAACGATATCTTCCGCCTTCATAGTAAAGGTCGGGGGGTTATCTAAGTTGAACAGCTTCTGGATGGCATTTAATATGTCGTCCATGTTGGCGTCCGCGGCGATCCTGGCTGCACATCTCACTGTAGGACACCCATAGCGTCTCCTTGGCATTCGAAATGTCAGTCCTTGAAAAGTGGGATGTAACTACAGTTTTTATTTGTTCCCTGGGGCGTTGGTGGAGGTGCCCTACGATATAGGACAGGACATGGTCGCATATCGTAAGAACGCGAGCCTCGTCTGGCCTGTCGCGTGTCTCAGCGGCCGTCGCGGAGTTATCCGTAGCGGTGGTTGGTGTGTCGTCTCCAGTGGGTTCCGATGACACCCTTGGTGTCCGACCCCCTGCTACGGCATCCAAGACATCGTGTGCGACTTCAGACATTCATCGTTGTATGCTGAACATTGGGAGCAAAGTCGGTCGTCGAAGGCTCTAATCATAACGTCTAACTTTATTTTCTTGCACCTGAAGCGCTTCTCTCGGGCCATCGTTGAGGGGCTGCGTGCGCTATGACAGGTCCAGTCAGGTGTGAAAGCCAATGAAGCGTGACCTGAACCTGTGTGTGTGCCTGTCAAGGTATGCTTGTCAATTGGCCAAACTGGGGCAAATATCGCTCACGAGCACCATAAAAAGTCATAAAAAATGTCTGTTTTCTCTCATGTACGGTCGTATTTCAATTTATCTGCTACACCAACGGAACGGCGACACTTACTTCTCCAGTGTATCACCGATGATTTAGCTTTGCCGACGTTATCACTCGATAAATGCAGGAGAGTCTGAGAGAGATTCAATCACCTGTGTTGTTAGGACCTTAACGCCCACATTCCACCAACTGGAGAGGATTGATATACCTGATATTTCTTATCATAAATCCTTTCATCTTGTGACGGACTCACTTCGATGTACACAGCTTCAAACCAGATATCAGATACTCCGCTATTGTTGATGCTTATAAAATAATCGACTGTTGCTGTCTCTCTTTCTTCAATGTGATTCAATATATACAAGATTGTGAACCAAGCCAAGTGTCTTTTATAAATATATCGCTGTTTAATAATTCTTTTGCAATTTGTATATAACATACAATACATGGTCAAATCTTTGGCGTGTTCGATTTGCATGAAACCAAAACCGGTTTGCCGAATTGACTGTTCGATAGGAGAAGAACCGAACCCGTTTTGCTCGAAACCGTGAAACTATCGATAGAGCTGGTTTAACGGTTTCCGTTCCGCGAAACGGTAAGTTCATTCGATACATACACCGCAGTAGATTATAATTGTAATGGATCGAGACTTCTGGACAAAAGTTTGACAATAATTTATTCACGGACAGTCCAATCGCGGTAAAAAATTAAACAGACGGCATATGTATGCCGGTACAACTACATAAGCACATCGCTATTGCATAAATACTAAGTACATGCTGAAACTGTAAGCAACTGAAACTATGCGTTCGCCTTTAGGTGGGCAAACCGTTGAAACCGGTTTTTTAAAACGGCTTCGGTTTCATGTCGGTTTCAGGAAAACCGAACACGCCCTTGATATAGCCGTGCTAAACAATGGAAAACACTTGACTGGAAAGTATCAGTCCACTTGACATGTATGTCGCAGGCGTGTGCGATGGGAGCGGCGAGCCGGCGGAGAGGCAGGGGCCGTCATGTTGGAAGTATAATTTAATCTAATAAATTAATCTAATCTAATTGAACATACTAAACCATGAAATTTGTTTGCACTGGAATATCACCGTGTCGAAGATTCTGACCAATCAATGGTATCAAAAGGAATATATATATATAACTCATAATTGATTCATACCCCCAAAATAACATAAGTGACAACGTACTTTAAGGTCTGTGCACATGGTTACAGAGAATGTTTACAAGTCAAGGGGCATGTGCTCGGCGTCAAAGGAACCAGCTGACATCACAAAAGAAGAGTCAGCTTTGAGAGAGAGCCAGGTCATGTTACAATCATATCGCCACAACTTACATCCTAAGCAACAGACGAGACACAATCAAACATAACTCGCGGTTATGGGATTGCTCGTTGTAGGCCATATTTAGCGGTGAGCAAAATGCGAACGTTTTCTAGGGTCAATAACTATAGGGGGTAGAGACACTAGTACTTCAATTATGGCTTGACAAAACCACCAACAATTCGCTATACTTCATTATTATTGAACGCTGATTAGCGAAGCGAAGTAGAAAGGTTTACGTTGAACATTTTAAGACCGCCCGCGATGGTCTTCATGCAATATCGACTAAGTTATACGCCGAAACGTCACCGCACTGTCAGTCAGTTTGCGTATCGAGGCTTTTTATCATCAGGCGAAATTTCGTCTTAATAACACTAACCATCAACTGGTCTCCTGTATGATAACCATGACTAATAGAGAAAAGCAAAATGGTAAATACTGAACATTGAACATGCGCTTCGGTGAGTTCGCACCAAGAGGTTTTACCCTCTAGGTAGTCTCATATGAGACAGTTGTTGCTCCGCACAACAGTCTCATATCCTCATGTGGAAAATGAGGATGTAAGATTTGTTTTTGTGGGCGACTAAGTGTTGTTAACCGCACGATCCATCAAACCCTTGTCATTTTGTACTCTGATACCTTAACTTCATATTTACCACAAAACCTACATGCATATGAACTAACAAAGTACCGCATTACTATCAAGTCGGTTGAAGTGAAACTTTCTTGTTGTTTATGGCACCATTTGGTATTTTGTAATTCTTCACCAGCGGCTTTCGCCAGGTGGCGCTTCGCTTATTGCGTGTCAATCGAATCGTGTGGTTTTAACGACATGCACGCATGCGCAATTTTTCCACTGGGTGGGCAAGGTGGCGGACAGAACTGAGTTGTCTGCTGCTTCGAAAAATGAAGAGAGGATATCGTCGTTATCACGGAGACTTCAACCAAAATAACAAGATAAGTTGTAAGATACATACTTTTAAAAACTATTGCCATACCCCAAAAAGGTCTCGCCATCGGTACCGCTTCTCGACACGCGTGTTTGTAAAATGCCATACAGGATTTGATGGTACGGACATGTGGCGTTGTTTCCCAACAACGTCACATGGGGCTACCCTCGAGGCAAAAACAGTTGAAGAGCTGCTGACAGAGTGGGTGTACTAAGACTCTCAACACATTGACGCAGTATGCTTACTGATCAGTTGGCCCGTCCCAGGGGGGTGGGGGGGGGGGGGGGTACTTAATACATTGCTGTGGGCAGGGTATTTCCGCGGTAAAGCCCCTTAACCCGGCACTTCCAGCACGGGAAGGGGCGATTCGCTCCCCCGACCCCTCCCGGCAAATATTTTTATGTCAATCCGTTAGGATTTTTTTAGCCACTGTAAAATATAACAAATTGCTTTATACAATTGCCATGGTAAGCTGTTGCAAAATGCTATCGACGAGTAGACCTTGTTTGGTCCGCCCCGATAGCTCAATGGGTCACAGTGGCCACATGAGAGCCTAACGGCTCATTGGTGAGTGGTTCGAGCCCCGCTGTGGCCATGTCTGTATTTGTCGCAGGATAAAGGTCGGATATCCTTCTTTGCAAAGAGTAGGGGGTATCCCGGGGACTTCATGAATGCCAAATTGCGACTTCATGAACGCGAATTTTGACTTCCCGTCACGAAATGTGGACTTTGACTTGTGACTTCGGAAAGTGTGGTGCTATGGCCCTAATAGGCTGCCGTACAAATGAATAGCTGATATACATCAACCATAACTTTCAAAAGGAAAACAAAAAACATTGTGTGGTGGTAGGGTTGCTAGCGCTAGCGCTATTCAAAAATAAGAATATCGTAGTATGTTTTTTTTAAATATATAGATAGATATTATATATAGCAATAGTTGAAGAGGGTAGGTACTTAAGTAGGCCAGGCCAACCCTCCCATCAGCCGAGTACCCGTGTACGCTGATGGAGCTTCCGATAAACATGTGTCACACGCCATTTTTCTTCAAACCAATTTCCACTTTAATTGGAAAACAGATTTATCCACTGCCGAATTTGGCATTCGCCGAATCCACGACGTTCGATGCATTGAGATAAAATTATGAATTATCCCTGTCTATTTGTGTATTAAATATCGAATTGCCCAAATGTCGCGATGTAAGGAATATGTTGATTAGTCGGGTATAGTTTACGGACGTTCAATATTGAACGCGTTGTTAAGCTACGCGCGTTGCGTAGCTTGCGCGTTCGACTTTGAACGCGTTTAATATCGAACGCCTAAGTGGCTGGGTCACACAAGTAACCCAGCCACTTATGTATGCCAGCCACTTACGCTCGTAAGCTGGCTCGTACACGTTCAACATTGAAAGCGACCCACAACCCACTCACCCAGCACTTGCCAGACATGTATGGGGAAATCAGGACTTTTACGTATTGCATAATTACCCGTCGGCACACCTACACAACTCCCCCGGGTAATAAAATAGTCCAACTCTTACTGGCCTGATGGCAGGGCAAAATCAGGAATGAAATGTATTGACGAAAAGGGTTCGCAAGACTGACTCACATAACCAATCTACTGGCACAGTTGGAATTGATTGGAATTGATGTTGAATTGGAATAGCATTGGAAATGATGTTTAGGCCGCTTTTGTGCACACAAGGGCTAAGCTGTGCCAATTAAGGGACCTCCAGGGACGCTGAAGGACGCGTGGATGAAACGTGTCTCAGACTTGCACCGGACCGGATTCGAACCCAGGACCTGCGGTCTAGTGCACTATCCATTTGCACTATAAGGAAGGCCTATTATGTTTATAACACTCACCGTCAACAGTCCGTATGGACGCCTGTGCAATAGCAATGACCAGTAGAGAAGCATATCCTATCCAAGCCATGGTCGGTAATACCAGTGTGTAAGACTCCGATCTCGTTGTCTTCGCGTCGGTTACTGCATTACATATAGCACACCGAACCAACATATAGGTGGCAGTTTGGGCAGAAGCGAAGAATCACCTGCGTGGGTGCGCGTCACGAAGTGCTTCTGTTATACACGCCCATTCAAGGTTTTTTAATATATTACGTAAACCTTAAAATAACACATGTACTGGGTTCCGGGAGGGTGGGGGGGGGGTAGAGAGGATGGCGGAGGGCCGCACTAATTCACTTGTTACAGTGGTGAGGATCTGCCGCCCATGCCATACAGACATAAGTGAAGTGATCGAGAGATTTATGGTTACAAAGCATCCAAAGTAGACACTGACAGTCACGACAAAATATATATGGAGGAAAGCGCACGACACACTTGAGGCCAGCTGATTGGAGGAAGGAAATCACGCAAAGATATGGGAAATAAAGGGAGCATTTTCCTTCAATATCCTCAATTTCGTTTCAGGATATTATATATGATTGATTTAAGCATCACCTGTGTCATGCCTGACAACGGGACCCTTCCAGTTTAAGGAAGACAGGAGCCATGTCCTCGGGAGTAACACCTACTTATTACAAAGACAGAAATGGTAATGTTGTCCTACACAATCATTTTGCACACTGGAATTCGGCCACTTTTGAGCTAGCTTAGCACATAGATAGAGAATACAGACGTCTGATCCGGTGAGAGAGCTAAACAAAGCAGACAACAACGCATTATTTCAGCATGACTCACGTATGACTCACGCCTATCAGTTACTACAATAATCCATTTCGTAACTTCGAACTGGAAGAAGCAGACCGTTGGCCGTGAATGATGTCCACTTCAGACATTGAAGGGGATCGCGTTATCGCCCCGTGTCCCAGTTCATGCTGGTATGTGGTTCAGGTGGGTATAAATAAAACGATGTCCCCATCAAACAGAAAATAACCAAAAACTATGCATTTCAATCCAGTATCGGACTCAGGAAGAAGGTTATCAGTCTCAATCTGCGCCATTACAGGACACAGAGCATGAAATGGGGGGAGATACTGCAGCGATGTCAGAATTGGATACTCGAGAGGCACGTTCTCGTTAGCCCGTTAGTCGTTCACTAATTGTGTCTCGATTCAGTTACAAAGTTTGTTTGTCCCAATGTTTGTATGTTTGTAATTTCCATTGGTTTATTCCAATGTTTGTATGTTTGTAATTTCCATATTTTTCATCATAGCTACTGTTCAAACCTCTGCATATATATCGTGTAACATTGTGGAAGTTGCAGAAGTTTTGGTTGGCTGAAGCACAAGTCTTGCCCTTTGCTTAATATTTGTTGTGAGGGGGATTGCTGTCGTGTTCCACTCATTCGGGGACACAGCTTTATCATGTAGCATCTTTGTCACGTTTTCTAGCACAGTGGGGGCCGGCCCGGTAGCTCAGTGGGTTGGAACGCTCGCCTTGGTTGCTGGCCACCGAGAGCCTAACGGCACGTGGATCGATGGTTAAAGCGTCCTAAATATACGACCATCTAGCTCAATGACGTCACAATTTCTTCTTGTCGGTGTGTTAAGGAACGCACATGGTTTCTTCCTTCCGCATTATCGATCGTATTCCAACTTCAACGTATCCGAGTTGTTACAGTCTCACATCCGGTCATTACTTAATTATGACACGTCATAGTGACTTCCGGTTTATTTGACGTGGTTATACGTTGTATAAAGGGATAATTTGACGTCAGTAAACACATTTTGGTGGTACCAGAAGGTTTGCATAAAAAATGACGTCACAACTAACGTGAAACGACTAAATCGTTGATCGGTTCATTGTCGCCTACTAATAAGGTACTAGCTGTCCTCCAAGTTCATAAGTAGGTAAAATAAAAGCATATCGTTCTTTTTCGTAACCATCGAGGACGTCATATAACGTCACGTTGACGTCATACCACATAAAACGAAAACAAATCATAGAGCCATTAATATTACATCTGGAGAATCGCTTCTTCCGAACTGTGTGCGTCAATATGAGGTCATACTTAACGTGATCAGAGAACTTGTGAATTTGCTTAATTTCACCTTAGGCAAAATCTGCCATCACCAGAGTAGGTAAAATGTAAACTGCTGTTTCGTAAACAAAAATCGTCAATGACGCCCTGTGACATCAAGGTGATGTCATAATAATTAAAAGAGAAAAATAATAGCAACATTAATATTGCGTCTTAAGAATAGTTCTTGGCTTGAACATACTAATTAATTTCAGCTCTAATTTTATGTTTATTTGACAAATGGAACCGAAAGACGCGCGATACTCAGAAACATGGGTAGAGGTCTCGGCCAAACAGGCGTGAGACCCGTAGTTACCGCACGTTTTTCACTTTGAATGGGCGCTTAATCTTTTAGCTATGAAGCCTCCATTTTGAGTAAAATGCCCTGTGGACTGGTCATGAAGGCCAGATTTAACGTGGGACCCTAGAGCTAGAGCGTTTGGAAGAGGGGCTTTCCACTGCCAGTTCGCCAGGGAGTTGTGACCGGCGGCAAAGGACGGGGAAACTTTCGTAGGGAGCCCGTATTCCGTTTTAGCGGACGCTTATAGTTTCGACGCTATCTCTAGAGGGCGCCATAACCGACCATATTTTCGATGTCCCTATAGAAACACGGAGTAACCCGTCGGCGGCTTAATAACAGATGCGGCGAGTCGGGAATAGGACCAATCCGGTTGAAATGATCCTATAACCGGACAAATAGTCGACATGGAAACTGACGCTCTTTGATATAGGCGTACTCGTCAGCTAATATTGGAGTTACGGTCACCATTTACTGTCCAACAGACGACTTTGAAAATCAAAGTCATTGATGCATATGAAATGCATTCTGGGTATTATTTGTTGGCATTATTGTAGCGCCATGAATGATTGTATTACAACTAATATGTTATTGTATAATGCAAGCGCATGATAACATATATTCCGTAGGTAATTGAATATTCTTTATCCATATCTATGTAAAGGAACATTTATTTCTTCTGACTGTAATTTAGAAAAGCTCTTTAATGTTAGATCTCACATGCCATTACCCTGGAAATGTTGTATTGACCTCAATAGAGACTTTAAACATAACACCAAAATATTACCCCAAACTCTTAGCGCCAGTCAGGCTTTGTCCAAAATGGCCTGTATGTCCCAGGGAGTTGTATAAGGAGGTGCCGCTGGGAGCTCCAAAATCTTACCCATCCAAGTACCAAAAACCATATAAAATTAGGGCTCATCCTTGCACGTAGGCTACCAGTTGACAAAGTTCCACGACTTTGGCAAAATCTACTGTGAGAAAATCTGTTGGATCGGCCCCACTCCAGTTCGAAAATTGAGGGGACCCATTTGCCCCCCAACTGCTCCCCAAAGTAGACCCAGGCAGGTACCTAAACTGCATAAATTAGGACCCATTGGCGTACCAAAATGCACGAAAACGTGACCCTTTCCAGCGGCACGTCCCCAGCAGTCCATTAACTTGAGATACCCCCTGCCCCCTTCCCATATGTGCGAAGTCGTGTATCGTTGGCGTTTAGAGCACATCACTGTCCGTATGTCGTTTAAACATACACTACCCGAAGAGGACTGTAGCCTACTTAGGCGACCAGGCGTCACTTCTTACTTCCTGGAAAGGTTTAGTTCGCTTGGTGTTTTGTCGCATGATCAGCTCTATATACCTATCATTTCTTACTATATCATGAGCCGCCCATTTAGCTCAGTATCTTAAATAGCGCGCTTGACATGAGCTCCGCTCTGGAACTGAGAGCCTAACGGTACGCGAGTCGCGAGCCCTCGGTAAGGGGGGGTGGATGGGGTAAGCCCTACCCGGGCGACTCTCAGCATAATGGCGGCATTGCGGCGACACCCCCCTCCACTTTCTCTTTCTCTCTCTCCATCCCCGTGTCCCCACATACCCCGCTCCCCACCTCCTTATTCTAAAAATTTCAACATTTGATGACTTTTGCAGTTTTCATCATTAAGTTATAATAGAGACTTCTGTTGGTTTGCTATTATTAAATTGTAATTTAATAATAGCAATAGTGAAGGAGGGACAGATGTGAACTTCAGCATAAAATATGCCGAAACCCGGTGGCGGGGGGGGGGGGGGGTGGGGGGGTACATACAAGTGTAATATAACCTTATTTAAGTTGCCCCATACTTGTTCCATTATGATTATGCGATGATTTTTGTTTCACTGTTTTTTTTGTGTTTTTTTGTGGCTCCTATGCTAGCGACCGTCGTGGTCTTAATAGTCTCCAGAGTAAGAATTGGTTAATTTATCACGTTTTAGTGTATTTGACGATTGCATGCATTCGATCTTTCTCAAATAAATGATATTGAATTGAATTGAATTGAATTGAATAGCTTGGGGGTAGGGGGTCTGCGGTAAAGGCCCCCCCCCCTTTTCACCTCCTAAATCCGCTCGGTCGGGGCGTTTTACCACCAAAATCCGCTCTGTCGGGGCGTTTTACTACAAAATCCGCTCGGTCGGGGCGTTTTACCACCAAAATCCGCTCGATCGGGGCGTTTTACCACCAACATCCGCTCTGTCGGGGCGCTTTACCGCTAAAGTCAGCTCGTACGGGGTATTTTTTCCCAACCCGCTCCATGAACGTACATTTTCAGAGCCCCCCCCCCCTCCCTCCCGGTCGCAAGTTCCAATGGATCCTCCCCCCACCCTTTTTTTTCAAATTCCTGGAATCGCCCCTGCAGCATGTTACTTTCTTGTCAGTATCTGAAGTAAATACTCTCCAATTGTGCCTACCGTTAGCAAAGATTATCCATTTCATGCTCACGAATATCACCACGTGTAAGCGTCGCTTAGTGTATGGATCGATCTATTCAGCCGGCTCGATCAAAATAGGCCATCGTCAATTTCTCGATTCACCAATACTTATTGACTCTGTTATGCTGCCTAGGGCACCTACCCAAACAATCGACATAGACAATCATATATTGCTTTGTAGGCAATCACACGATGGCTGGACCGGGCCAAGAAGCCCCTCGATGCCATGAATAATGGTTGAAACATGCCCAAGACTTAGTGTCGGGGTCGAGATATCACGATACATTGTCATAGTTTACAGATAGCATGTTTTACTAAATCTGACTTTTGCATACGCTTTATGCTTGGAATGTGGGCCTAGTTCATTGCTCGATTACCCCTTAGTCGAAAGCAAGCGGCGACCCGCATAGATGTTGCCTTTGCACCCCTGCCTCCACTCCTCCCAATTGTCTACATTCCAAGTAAATGGAAGACGGGTGGGGGAAGGGCGACTCGGAGACAAACGGGGCACCCGTTTTATCATCTAATTACATTACCCTGAACCGCCATTGGGTCCCACCCGGGGATCCCACGTGTGCCCTCATCCAATCTACGTATCTTCCTACACACACGAAATGTAATAGAATGGGCTTTCTGCGATTATATATTTGGGTTGCGTTGAAAATTCCTGTTCACGTTGACGTTGATACGAAAGCTTGTTAGGGCCCTTCAGATTGTTTTTTTATTAATCAACATTTTTTCTGCTTGTCAACCAGCAGTTAAATATTCAAACCCGGAGTAGATGCTTTTAACTGTAATAAATGATTTAAACTTGAATAAATTATTAAAACTGGGAATTAATTATTCAAACCAGGAATAAGTTATTCAAACCAGGAGTAAATGATTCAAACTCCGGATATGTGGTGTCAAATCTAGATCTGTCGGGTCAATCTGGATCCCGAAATCACAAAAAAAGGCACACGTTTTTGGTTTTTAAAGCAACCTCTATTGTCCCATTTACATTTTGCATTTCATGGTATTATAGGTTCCCACGAGGTCCATGTGATCTTACGAGTGCTAGACAGGGGGTTTTCTCATTCCATTTCGGCATGTCAAATGGAGACAACGCTTAGCAAGGTTCGTAATAAACGTAAGAAATTCTTATTCTTGACAAATATCTCCTTGAAAATGTGCAATGCGCACGTTGTAGATTAAGATAATCCACAAGGAAGGCAACATATGCCGTGGAATTAAACCTATAATCATGTTACAAGCCTTTTGATAGTGACAGGGCTATACAATTGGAAAGGTAATTCATGTATTGTGACACCTTGATTGGATGAAGGGCCATATTTATCACGGTCCATGCATCGGGAAGAACAAATGGACGCATGTCACAACGTGGAATCGCTTTTCGGCGAACGGCTTGCCATGACTACCATGATGACCGGGAAGCATATAGGAGTCAACCACGCCGTATTGACCTGTAAGATCCTGATTTAATCCATCGTATCAGTACTTGACTATGATCATCTCCAATAGACCTCTAAGATCCCAAATGGATCCCCAGGATCCGAACTGATTCATAGAAGCCCGATTTACACCTTGGATCCAGAGCGGATTCTTCACAATTTGATTAGGATTGACCCTTCTGATCCATATTTGTGCCCTCAGACCCGGATTTGACCTCTTAGATCCATATTTTACCCCTTAGATCCAAATTGACCCTTCTGATCCAGATTTGACCTCTTAAATCCAGATTGAACCATCAGATCTAGATTGACCCCTCAGATCCAGATTTGACCCTCAGATCCAGATTTGACCTATCGGATCCAGATTTGACCTCTCGGATCCAGATTTGACCTTCAGATCCAGACTAAACCCGCAGATCCAGATTTGACCTCTCAGATCCAGATTTGACCCTTCAGATCCAGATTGAACCAGCAGATCCAGATTTGACATCTCAGATCCAGAGTTGACCCTTCAGATATAGATGTGACCTCTTAAGTCCAGATTTTGACCCTTCAGATCCAGATGTGACCCTTCAGATCCGGATTGACCCATCAGATTTAGATTGACCCCTCAGATCGAGATTGACCCCTCAGATCGAGATTGACCCCTAAGGTCCAGATTTGACGCCCCAGATCCAGATGTGACCTCTGAAATCCAAATTTGACCCCTCAGATCCAGGTTTGACCCCACATATCCGGATTTGACCTATGAGATCCAGATTGACCCTTTAGATCCAGATTTAATCTCTTAGGTCCATATTATACCCCTCAGATCCAAATTGACCCCTCAGATCCAGCTTTGACCTCTTAGGTCCATTTTATACCCCCTCAGATCCAAATTGACCCTTCGAATCCAGATTTGACCTCTTAAATCCAAATTGAACTATCAAATCCCGATTGACCCCTTAGATCCGGATTGACCTTTCAGATCCAGATTTGACCTCTTAAATCCAGATTGAACCATCAAATCCAGATTGACCCCTCAGATCCAGATTGACCTTTCAGATCCAGATTGACTCTTTATATCGAGATTTGACCCTCAGACCCAGATGTGACCCCTCAGATCCAGATTTGACCCCTTGTATCCAGATTGACCGTTCCTATCCCGGAGACACATGCCCAGATCGACACAACCCACCGTCACACCCCTCTCTTTCCTCCCCGTCAATGCTCACTCACACAAGCAGGTTTGAGCAGTCCCCACAGTAACCTTTTCTCAGAGTTATTGGCCCCATCTGCCAATGATTAAGGACAGAATAAAAATATTGTGACCTTGAGCTTTGACCTACATACCCCGCTAATGATCTTGACCGAGCCATGTCGGTGACACACACACACACACACACCTGTAGACAAACAGACAAATTGAGATATGTCGGAAACATCCGTCATAACAACTCAGACCGACATATAAAATTTAGATAATAACAGAACACACCGAGCTTAGACTTTAAAATCTTACATTTTCGTTTTGAAAAAACGGAACCAACCGACATACCGGCGGACATTTTGCAACGACGAATTGAGTTTTGGGCGGACATAATGCAACGATATTTGCCGGGCGGACATTTTGCAACGACGAATTGAGTTTTGGGCGGATATAATGCAACGATATTTGCCTGGCGGACATTTTGCAACGGGCGGACATTTTGCAACGTAACACACGGGCGAGGTGTCGAGGTTAAAGACGTATGTTGGGGAGCTGTGGATTGGGGGTTGGAAGAAAGGTGGCGGGGGTGGGGGGGGGGGGGCGTAGGGGGTGCAATGATGAATTTCATGGAGAAATCCGAATTCCTCGTCTTTTTAACGAACATTGTTTCAGTGGTTCACATGTGAAGGAGACCCGGCAATTCCCTACTTTTTGGAAACAAATCAGTTTGATGCCAAGGATAAACACAAACCAGCGGTGGATTACGCCAATATGCAATTACACGAACTAGACAATGGCATCCACCCCGCCGAAAACAATTCAATTATTCTTAAAAAATTCTCGGCTTTTGAAGGTGCTATGAACTTTAGTGCGGTCCTAAACATCCCCATATTATAACCGTTATTATAGTGCAGCTGCCCATAACAGAAGGCCGAAGGAGCCACTTTAACTCGCTGCAGTCGCAAATATGTCGACAGGCTGAAGTATTCGTAAAAAAAAAGTGATTGAAGTGAATGAACTCCACCTCCTAATTGGAGTGACACAGTATGCACAATTAAGATACAACATAATACAACTATACTATTACATAGAGGTACTCAGCTCTACTGGGAGGAGCTTGATTGTGCCAACTCTGTATGCTAACAATGTGCTATCATAAACATATTCATCTTAAAAGGCACAACACAGCCATGACGTCCCCAATTTGATGACGTAGTACACACGTAATCCACACTTGAGATACACGGATCTGGTAAATGTGTGTCCTCAACAACATGCTCTTTAGTTTATTGAACACTATATATTTGCATTCATCAAATAATCACCGGTGAGCAAACAATTTCCTTTTAAATATTTAACAATGTTTCCTCGGGGAAACCGTGCTGCGTTAGCAGCTTTAAAATATCAATGTCGCTGGGACTGCGTTGTACTTTGTCTTGTATTACGCATTCATTCTCACTGGTCATTGAGATCCATCTCGTGTCGTGGTCATCCACATCACCGCCAGGTGACTTCCGGAATGGCATCCAATTGCCATCTCATTCCCTCCCGTCTTTAGTACATTGTTTAGGGTCCAACCCCAACCCTCATCCGCCGCCCGTCCGCCACCCCTCAGCCACGCCCCTCCCCGCCTCTGCAACCCCTAGCTTCCCTGGCCCCACCGCCACATCCTGTCCGTGTACGCTCGAGGACCATGGTAGACTTCCATGCAGAGCCCAATAAAGGATTTAGAGAGGGTGAGAGAGGAGGAGGGGAGTTGGGGGGGGGGGGGTTATCTAGAGGACGGCACCCATCCGGCCGACCACACTACCCTGGGCACCCGCACCCCTCACAAGCAGCTCAGGATATGGTCGCGTGTCCTCAACATGCTTAAACACGTTACAATCTGTGCCCTTCCCCAGAGTATACCACTCATTCACCGATAAGAGGTTGACCGCGTGGCTTCGATAAAGGTACATTAAAAAGACGGCAACGCCCTGTAGTGAGCCTTTTCGTAGTTAACTAATGATGCTTGCTTCCATCTACCGAGCCAGATCGTTAAAACAACGAGCGCGTTTGTTTATTCTCAACAGGTTTCAGTTTATATAAACCTTAAACGTAAGCCTATTAATAGCGCATTTTCTTATACTCAACAAACGGGAAACCTCAACAAGTTTACGTCAAATTCGTCAACATGTTCAATCTGGCTGACACCTTGGTTTACATGATGATGTCAACGTCTTCAACAAAAACAAAATACAAACGCGGCGCGACAGCTCAGTGGGCTAGAGCTCTCGCATTGAGTGCTCTGGCCACCGGAGAGCCCAACGGCACGTGGGTCGGTGGTTCGAGCCCCGCTGTGGACATGTCTGTGTGGTCGCAGGATAAAGATCCCATGTCTTTCTTCGTAAAGAGTAGGGGGTTACCCCCGGGGACATGGCTCCACTCTCCCTTCCTTCTCTTATTGACGCGATATGACCAGAAGTGGTTAAAGCGTCGTGAATAACCAACCAACCAACCATCAGGCATCAAGGGCACCCGCGGAAATGCCCCCCCCCCCCCACCCCCCCTGGCAGAATCCCGAAATGCGCTCAACGTAATATGACACGAGGCCGTCTGCGCTGCGTTACCACGGAACCCCGATAGCTCAGCCGGAATGTAGGCCTAAATGACACACTGCGTACACGTAGGCTAAGTAGGACCAACGTACTTCCTGGTGCTATGGAATATGGTGTTGCATGGTATATATCATACATCACTTGACGATATATACACATATGTACATATATATATTGGTACTGGAAGAGTTGATATGACTGTCTGATAGTGATTCTGTCACCCACCTGAGACGTTATATCTGGCTATGACCATACAGGTGATGGCGGCTACCAGGAAGTGGAACCTCCCTCCGCCGGACGCCATGTTCCTTGTACACGGTGAATTACCTCTCCCAGAAGACCACGTATATCTGAGTGGGTTCTCCGCAGAACCTTTACCTCGACCATGTGAAGTGCTAAACTGGAGAATACAGTACTGGTTGAAGTGAACGTGCAGAGCCAGTCGCCCGTGATCAGTATGGGTGGGGTTGTTGGTGGTCGGTGAGAACATATGGGCGGTGAAGGGGGCGGGGGTGGCCAGCGGGGGTGGCGTGGGGGGCACGGCAAGACTCGAGTAGCGGCTGGGCGGTCTCATCTTAGCCCTGGTACATGCCTCTCTGACCACGGGCGTGGTCAGAGAGGTATGTACCAGGGCTAGTCTCATCTATGCCGGGGTTGAGTCACTGATTCTCGATGCGCTTGAGTTGAAGGCAGCGAAGCGTGACTTACGGCCGCAGCCTCGCTTGCACTGGGAGTGAATGGCGATGGGGGTTGCGCATGGAGGTCTCTTCGCGTGATATAACTAGTGCTTTTGGGTCATTAGAGACCAAATTTAAGGCATTGACACAGACGTTCGCAGTATATTCAAGCGCCGGGCTTGGTGATCAACAACTGTAAAAGATATATACACAAGTGGAGGACTTGTCTATTTAATGCGCCTTGCAATTGTCTCTGTCACGTGACGTATCTGAAGAGGCGTGATTATGCGAATGAAGGGGCCACACTGGTCTGCTGGTCCTCGGAGGTGCAGCGGCCCGCTACGGAAGCGGCCGATCGTGTGCGGAAGCCCAGTGACGCATCAAGGCTTCTGGTAAGTCAGGTGTGCAGTCCTCCTACGTCACGGCGTATGCTGCGTATGATGCTGCTGAAAAAATGGTTCACGGCGTCAAACTGGAATGAGCCGGCGTTTTTTTGCCGCTTCTTATATTCCGTTTATGTTTGAAAAAATAGATGTATTACTTATTATTAAAATTGCTGATGATGACTTGAATTCTGACATGTTTGAGACCAGTGGATGATACGCACTAATTAAGTAGCGTTCAGTCTTTTGCTTCACTATTTAACTCATTGCTCACAAAGTCCGTAAGTTGTTGATACCACCCAGCTATTCATAAACATTATTTAGCGCTGTTCACTTCATTATTAAGACAATAAAAGTAAATAACCGACTGCTTATATTACACTATATTACACTATATTACAATAAGAGGTTTATGTATGGGTTGTTTGTCGCCATATTGCGGTCAATAATTCCTGTCCTGTGTTCTGGGTTTATGCTGCAGTCGTTATTTAACATTTGTTTGTAGAATAAAAAAATTATCTTTTCACTTGTGTCATATGATGTAGTTATTAATTTGAATTGTTTATCCATTTAGGTCACGAGTGTTTTGGTATCGTATTCGAGGTGATCATTCACATGTGTATTCGTTGTTGAAAACCTCGTGAAACAAATGAAGTTCATACCCCAAAAAATCATTATTTTGATTGGAACCTATAGGCCCGCGGTCCGAACCCCAAGCTCCGAGTGCTAACGACTGAGCTATGGGGAACCACTGCAGCGTAGTAGGTAAACATGTTGAATTGCAGATCTATAGGCCATATGGTCTATCTTCCATGGTTGAGCCTACGGAATGGCCTACGTGAGCGACGCTGCTGAAACAATGGTTCACCCTAACAAGGAAGAACGACCAGCCATAGTCACGACCTGGCACACACACAGATATATGGGACATGATGTGTCATACCAATATACCCCATAGGATGACGCCAGGCTGTTTCAGTCCTATTGGTCAATCGGTCATGTGAAAGAGCAATATACCTATATGTCAGGTATTGCTCACGTATTGCTCCAACCTCAAACCAAACACTGAAGCTCAATACGCTAACAATTGAGCTATGGTTGGTTGGTTTAAGTAGGACACTTTGACCGAGGTAGCTCGTGCGCGATGGGAACGGTGTAGAGAACCCATGCCTCCGGGAGACTTAGCTAACACTGGGTATGGGTTATTTAGCCTGCACAAACATATGTATTTGCATAGATGGGGTTCAAACAACGCACCAGCGTTTGGGCTATTAGGACAAAATAGTCGATAGCCAAAGATACACCACGTCGACAGCCAGTGACACGACACCACGTCGACAGCCAGTGAAACGACACCACGTCGACAGCCAGTGACATGACAGGTCGACAGACCCGTGTCGACAGCCAGTGACATGACACCACGTCGACTGCCAGTGACATGACACCACGTCGAACCCCAGTGACGCGACACCACGTCGACAGCCAGTGACACGACACCACGTCGACAGCCAGTGACACGACACCACGTCAACAGCCAGTGACACGACACCACGACGACAGCCAGTGACACGACACCATGTCGACAGCCAGTGACACGACACCACGTCTACAGCCAGTGACACGACACCACGTCGACAGCCAGTGACCCGACACCACGTCGACAGCCAGTGACACGACACCACGGCGACTGCCAGTGACACGACACCACGTCGACAGCCAGTGACACAACACCACGTCTACAGCCAGTGACACGACATCACGTCGACAGCCAGTGACACGACACCACGTCGACAGCCAGTGACACGACACCACGTCGACAGCCAGTGACACGACACCACGTCGACAGCCAGTGACACGACACCACGTCTACAGCCAGTGACACGACATCACGTCGACAGCCAGTGACACGACACCACGTCGACAGCCAGTGACACGACATCACGTCGACAGCCAGTGACACGACACCACGTCAACAGCCAGTGACACGACACCACGTCAACAGCCAGTGACACGACACCACGTCAACAGCCAGTGACACGACACCACGTCGACAGCCAGTGACACGACATCACGTCGACAGCCAGTGACACGACACCACGTCGACAACCAGTGACACGACACCACGTCGACAGCCAGTGACAGGACACCACGTCTACAGCCAGTGACACGACATCACGTCGACAGCCAGTGACACGACACCACGTCGACAGCCAGTGACACGACATCACGTCGACAGCCAGTGACACGACACCACATCGACAGCCAGTGACACGACACCACGTCGACAGCCAGTGACACGACACAACGTCGACTGCCAGTGACAGGACACCACGTCGACAGCCAGTGACACGACACCACGTCGACAGCCAGTGACACGACACCACGTCGACAGCCAGTGACACGATACCACGTCGACAGCCAGTGACACGACACCACGTCGACAGCCAGGGACACGACATCACGTCGACAGCCAGTGACACGACACCACGTCGACTGCCAGTGACACGACAGCACGTCAACAGCCAGTGACACGACACCACGTCGACAGCCAGTGACACGACACCACGTCAACATCCAGTGACACGACACCACGTCGACAGCCAGTGACACGGCACCACGTCGACAGCCAGTGACACGACACCACGTCGACAGCCAGTGACACGACACCACGTCGACAGCCAGTGACACGACACCACGTCGACAGCCAGTGACAGGACACCACGTCGACAGCCAGTGACACGACACCACGTCTACAGCCAGTGACACGACATCACGTCGACAGCCAGTGACACGACACCACGTCAACATCCAGTGACACGACACCACGTCGACAGCCAGTGACACGGCACCACGTCGACAGCCGGTGACACGACACCACGTCGACAGCCAGTGACACGACACCACGTCGACAGCCAGTGACACGACACCACGTCGACAGCCAGTGAGAGGACACCACGTCGACAGCCAGTGACACGACACCACGTCTACAGCCAGTGACACGACACCACGTCAACAGCCAGTGACACGACACCACGTCGACAGCCAGTGACACGACATCACGTCGACAGCCAGTGACACGACACCACGTCGACAACCAGTGACACGACACCACGTCGACAGCCAGTGACAGGACACCACGTCTACAGCCAGTGACACGACATCACGTCGACAGCCAGTGACACGACACCACGTCGACAGCCAGTGACACGACATCACGTCGACAGCCAGTGACACGACACCACGTTGACAGCCAGTGACACGACACCACGTCGACAGCCAGTGACACGACACCACGTCGACTGCCAGTGACAGGACACCACGTCGACAGCCAGTGACACGACACCACGTCGACAGCCAGTGACACGACACCACGTCGACAGCCAGTGACACGATACCACGTCGACAGCCAGTGACACGACACCACGTCGACAGCCAGTGACACGACATCACGTCGACAGCCAGTGACACGACACCACGTCGACAGCCAGTGACACGACAGCACGTCAACAGCCAGTGACACGACACCACGTCGACAGCCAGTGACACGACACCACGTCAACATCCAGTGACACGACACCACGTCGACAGCCATTGACACGGCACCACGTCGACAGCCAGTGACACGACACCACGTCGACAGCCAGTGACACGACACCACGTCGACAGCCAGTGACACGACACCACGTCAACTGCCAGTGACAGGACACCATGTCCACAGCCAGTGACACGACACCACGTCGACAGCCAGTGACACGACACCACGTCGACAGCCAGTGAGACGATACCACGTCGACAGCCAGTGACACGACACCACGTCGACAGCCAGTGACACGACATCACGTCGACAGCCAGTGACACGACACCACGTCTACAGCCAATGACACGACACAACGTCGACAGCCAGTGACACGACACCACGTCGACAGCCAGTGACACGACATCACGTCGACAGCCAGTGACACGACACCACGTCGACAGCCAGTGACACGACACCACGTCAACAGCCAGTGACACGACACCACGTCGACAGCCAGTGACACGACATCACGTCGACAGCCAGTGACACGACATCACGTCGACAGCAAGTGACACGACAAAACGTCGACAGCCAGTGACACGACACCACGTCAACAGCCAGTGACACGACACCACGTCGACAGCCCCTGACACACCACGTCGACAGCCAGTGACACGACACCACGTCGACAGCCAGTGACATGACACCACGTCGCCAGCCAGTGACACGACACCACGTCGACAGCCAGTGACATGACACCACGTCGACAGCCAGTGACAGGACACCACGTCGACAGCCAGTGATATGACACCACGTCGACAGCCAGTAACATGACACCACGTCGACAGCCAGTGAGATGACACCACGTCGACAGCCAGTGACACGACACCACGTCGACAGCCAGTGACACGACACCACGTCGACAGCCAGTGACACGACACCACCTCAACAGCCAGTGACACGACACCACGTCGACAGCCAGTGACACGACACCACGTCAACAGCCAGTGACACGACACCACGTCAACAGCCAGTGACACGACACCACGTCGACAGCCAGTGACACGACTGGTCGACAGCTCCACGTCGACAGCCAGTGACACGACATCACGTCGACAGCCAGTGACACGACACCACGTCTACAGCCAGTGACACGACATCACGTCGACAGCCAGTGACACGACACCACGTCGACAGCCAGTGACACGACATCACGTCGACAGCCAGTGACACGACACCACGTCGACAGCCAGTGACACGACACCACGTCGACAGCCAGTGACACGACACCACGTCAACTGCCAGTGACAGGACACCACGTCCACAGCCAGTGACACGACACCACGTCGACAGCCAGTGACACGACACCACGTCGACAGCCAGTGAGACGATACCACGTCGACAGCCAGTGACACGACACCACGTCGACAGCCAGTGACACGACATCACGTCGACAGCCAGTGACACGACACCACGTCGACAGCCAGTGACACGACAGCAAGTCAACATCCAGTGACACGACACCACGTCGACAGCCAGTGACACGACATCACGTCGACAGCCAGTGACACGACATCACGTCGACAGCCAGTGACACGACATCACGTCGACAGCCAGTGACACGACACCACGTCTACAGCCAGTGACACGACACAACGTCGACAGCCAGTGACACGACACCACGTCGACAGCCAGTGACACGACATCACGTCGACAGCCAGTGACACGACACCACGTCGACAGCCAGTGACACGACACCACGTCAACAGCCAGTGACACGACACCACGTCGACAGCCAGTGACACGACATCACGTCGACAGCAAGTGACACGACAAAACGTCGACAGCCAGTGACACGACACCACGTCAACAGCCAGTGACACGACACCACGTCGACAGCCACTGACACACCACGTCGACAGCCAGTGACACGACACCACGTCGACAGCCAGTGACATGACACCACGTCGCCAGCCAGTGACACGACACCACGTCGACAGCCAGTGACATGACACCACGTCGACAGCCAGTGACAGGACACCACGTCGACAGCCAGTGATATGACACCACGTCGACAGCCAGTGACATGACACCACGTCGACAGCCAGTGACATGACACCACGTCGACAGCCAGTGACACGACACCACGTCGACAGCCAGTGACACGACACCACGTCGACAGCCAGTGACACGACACCACCTCAACAGCCAGTGACACGACACCACGTCGACAGCCAGTGACACGACACCACGTCAACAGCCAGTGACACGACACCACGTCAACAGCCAGTGACACGACACCACGTCGACAGCCAGTGACACGACTGGTCGACAGCTCCACGCCGACAGCCAGTGACACGACATCACGTCGACAGCCAGTGACACGACACCACGTCAACAGCCAGTGACGCGACACCACGTCGACAGCCAGTGACACGACACAACCTCAACAGCCAGTGACACGACACCACGTTGACAGCCAGTGACACGACACCACGTCAACAGCCAGTGACACGACACCACGTCAACAGCCAGTGACACGACTGGTCGACAGCTCCACGTCGACAGCCAGTGACACGACATCACGTCGACAGCCAGTGACACGACACCACGTCGACAGCCAGTGACATGACACCACGTCGACAGCCAGTGACAGGACACCACGTCGACAGCCAGTGATATGACACCACGTCGACAGCCAGTGACATGACACCACGTCGACAGCCAGTGACATGACACCACGTCGACAGCCAGTGACACGACACCACGTCGACAGCCAGTGACACGACACCACGTCGACAGCCAGTGACACGACACCACCTCAACAGCCAGTGACACGACACCACGTCGACAGCCAGTGACACGACACCACGTCAACAGCCAGTGACACGACACCACGTCAACAGCCAGTGACACGACACCACGTCGACAGCCAGTGACACGACTGGTCGACAGCTCCACGTCGACAGCCAGTGACACGACATCACGTCGACAGCCAGTGACACGACACCACGTCTACAGCCAGTGACACGACATCACGTCGACAGCCAGTGACACGACACCACGTCGACAGCCAGTGACACGACATCACGTCGACAGCCAGTGACACGACATCACGTCGACAGCCAGTGACACGACACCACGTCGACAGCCAGTGAGACGACAGCACGTCAACATCCAGTGACACGACACCACGTCGACAGCCAGTGACACGACATCACGTCGACAGCCAGTGACACGACATCACGTCGACAGCCAGTGACACGACATCACGTCAACAGCCAGTGACACGACACCACGTCGACAGCCAGTGACACGACATCACGTCGACAGCCAGTGACACGACACCACGTCGACAGCCAGTGACACGACACCACGTCAACAGCCAGTGACACGACACCACGTCGACAGCCAGTGACACGACACCACGTTGACAGCTAGTGACACGACATCACGTCGACAGCCAGTGACACGACATCACGTCGACAGCAAGTGACACGACAAAACGTCGACAGCCAGTGACACGACACCACGTCAACAGCCAGTGACACGACACCACGTCGACAGCCACTGACACACCACGTCGACAGCCAGTGACACGACACCACGTCGACAGCCAGTGACATGACACCACGTCGCCAGCCAGTGACACGACACCACGTCGACAGCCAGTGACATGACACCACGTCGACAGCCAGTGACACGACACCACCTCAACAGCCAGTGACACGACACCACGTCGACAGCCAGTGACACGACACCACGTCAACAGCCAGTGACACGACACCACGTCAACAGCCAGTGACACGACACCACGTCGACAGCCAGTGACACGACTGGTCGACAGCTCCACGCCGACAGCCAGTGACACGACATCACGTCGACAGCCAGTGACACGACACCACGTCAACAGCCAGTGACGCGACACCACGTCGACAGCCAGTGACACGACACAACCTCAACAGCCAGTGAGACGACACCACGTTGACAGCCAGTGACACGACACCACGTCAACAGCCAGTGACACGACACCACGTCAACAGCCAGTGACACGACTGGTCGACAGCTCCACGTCGACAGCCAGTGACACGACATCACGTCGACAGCCAGTGACACGACACCACGTCGACAGCCAGTGACACGACACCACGTCAACAGCCAGTGACACGACACCACGTCAACAGCCAGAGACACGACACCACGTCGACAGCCAGTGACACGACATCACGTCGACAGCCAGTGACACGACACAACGTCGACAGCCAGTGACACGACACCACGTCGACAGCCAGTGACACGACACCACGTCGACAGCCAGTGACACGACACCACGTCGACAGCCAGTGACACGACATCACGTCGACAGCCAGTGACACGACACCACCTCAACAGCCAGTCCCACGACATCACGTCGACAGCCAGTGACACGACACCACGTCAACAGCCAGTGACACGACACCACGTCAACAGCCAGTGACACGACACCACGTCGACAGCCAGTGACACGACTGGTCGACAGCTCCACGTCGACAGCCAGTGACACGACATCACGTCGACAGCCAGTGACAGGACACCACGTCGACAGCCAGTGACACGACACCACGTCAACAGCCAGTGACACGACACCACGTCAACAGCCAGTGACACGACACCACGTCGACAGCCAGTGACACGACACCACGTCGACATCCAGTGACACGACACCACCTCAACAGCCAGTGACACGACACCACGTCGACAGCCAGTGACACGACACCACGTCGACAGCCAGTGACACGACTGGTCGACAGCTCCACGTCGACAGCCAGTGACACGACATCACGTCGACAGCCAGTGACACGACACCACGTCGACAGCCAGTGACACGACTGGTCGACAGCTCCACGTCGACAGCCAGTGACACGACACCACGTCAACAGCCAGTGACACGACACCACGTCGACAGCCAGTGACACGACTGGTCGACAGCTCCACGTCGACAGCCAGTGACACGACATCACGTCGACAGCCAGTGACACGACACCACGTCAACAACCAGTGACACGACACCACGTCAACAGCCAGTGACACGACACCACGTCAACAGCCAGTGACACGACACCACGTCGACAGCCAGTGACACGACATCACGTCGACAGCCAGTGACACGACACCACGTCGACAGCCAGTGACACGACACCACGTCGACAGCCAGTGACACGACACCACGTCGACAGCCAGTGACACGACACCACGTCGACAGCCAGTGACACGACATCACGTCGACAGCCAGTGACACGACACCACCTCGACAGCCAGTGACACGACACCACGTCAACAGCCAGTGACACGACACCACGTCGACAGCCAGTGACACGACATCACGTCGACAGCCAGTGACACGACATCACGTCGACAGCCAGTGACACGACATCACGTCGACAGCCAGTGACACGACACCACGTCGACAGCCAGTGACACGACATCACGTCGACAGCCAGTGACACGACACAACCTCAACAGCCAGTGACACGACACCACGTTGACAGCCAGTGACACGACACCACGTCAACAGCCAGTGACACGACACCACGTCAACAGCCAGTGACACGACTGGTCGACAGCTCCACGTCGACAGCCAGTGACACGACATCACGTCGACAGCCAGTGACACGACACCACGTCGACAGCCAGTGACACGACACCACGTCAACAGCCAGTGACACGACACCACGTCAACAGCCAGTGACACGACACCACGTCGACAGCCAGTGACACGACATCACGTCGACAGCCAGTGACACGACACCACGTCGACAGCCAGTGACACGACACCACGTCGACAGCCAGTGACACGACACCACGTCGACAGCCAGTGACACGACACCACGTCGACAGCCAGTGACACGACATCACGTCGACAGCCAGTGACACGACACCACCTCAACAGCCAGTCCCACGACATCACGTCGACAGCCAGTGACACGACACCACGTCAACAGCCAGTGACACGACACCACGTCAACAGCCAGTGACACGACACCACGTCGACAGCCAGTGACACGACTGGTCGACAGCTCCACGTCGACAGCCAGTGACACGACATCACGTCGACAGCCAGTGACAGGACACCACGTCGACAGTCAGTGACACGACACCACGTCAACAGCCAGTGACACGACACCACGTCAACAGCCAGTGACACGACACCACGTCGACAGCCAGTGACACGACACCACGTCGACAGCCAGTGACACGACACCACCTCAACAGCCAGTGACACGACACCACGTCGACAGCCAGTGACACGACACCACGTCGACAGCCAGTGACACGACTGGTCGACAGCTCCACGTCGACAGCCAGTGACACGACATCACGTCGACAGCCAGTGACACGACACCACGTCGACAGCCAGTGACACGACTGGTCGACAGCTCCACGTCGACAGCCAGTGACACGACTGGTCGACAGCTCTACGTCGACATCCAGTGACACGACATCACGTCGACAGCCAGTGACACGACACCACGTCAACAACCAGTGACACGACCACACGTCAACAGCCAGTGACACGACACCACGTCAACAGCCAGTGACACGACACCACGTCGACAGCCAGTGACACGACATCACGTCGACAGCCAGTGACACGACACCACGTCGACAGCCAGTGACACGACACCACGTCGACAGCCAGTGACACGACACCACGTCGACAGCCAGTGACACGACACCACGTCGACAGCCAGTGACACGACATCACGTCGACAGCCAGTGACACGACACCACCTCGACAGCCAGTGACACGACATCACGTCGACAGCCAGTGACAGGACACCACGTCGACAGCCAGTGACACGACATCACGTCGACAGCCAGTGACACGACATCACGTCGACAGCCAGTGACACGACATCACGTCGACAGCCAGTGACACGACACCTCGTCGACAGCCAGTGACACGACATCACGTCGACAGCCAGTGACACGACATCACGTCGACAGCCAGTGACATGACATCACGTCGACAGCCAGTGACACGACATCACGTCGACAGCCAGTGACACGACATCACGTCGACAGCCAGTGACACGACACCACGTCGACAGCCAGTGACACGACATCACGTCGACAGCCAGTGACACGACACCACGTCGACAGCCAGTGACACGACACCACGTCAACAGCCAGTGACACGACGCCACGTCGACAGCCAGTGACACGACATCACGTCGACAGCCAGTGACATGACATCACGTCGACAGCCAGTGACGCGACATCACGTCGACAGCCAGTGACACGACACCACGTCGACAGCCAGTGACACGACATCACGTCGACAGCCAGTGACACGACACCACCTCAACAGCCAGTGACACGACACCAGTAATGACACTTTTTAAAATCCCCCCAGCGAATATAAGACAACGAAAGAAAAGTTCAACAATTGTGGAATTACCTTTTATCGCTTTGGAAGGTAGACGATTTATTGATAAGGGCAAAAGCCTACAAGATGCACAAACACCTCCACCAATTCCTGGCCTCATGTGGGGTGCACTTCATGGCTCTCTCGCGCGTCGGGTACCAGCGCGTATGAGCAGCCATGTATCAGGGCTAGGGGCACTATGGAGTAGGTGAATGCGCTATCATATAAACTACCGACAGGGGTAGGGGTGGGGCGGATAGGGCTAGTGGTCAGACAACTGACGACAGCAGAAGGTACGTTGCAAACTAGGAAAGGCTGGGGGGGGGGGGTGCAATTTTATAGAGTAGACTATTGAACACATGGAGCTATACTGTAAAAGCGGGATGCCCCCCCCCGCCCCTCTCTCCCACCTCCTCCCCCTCGCACGGATTCCCTGAATCTAAATCATAACAAATATGGTTGAAGTCGTAAGCACAGCTTTCGCCTTATATGAAACTATATTTAGAGCTTCTGCGATTGCGACGTTTCGTTCCGACGTTTCCGACCGTGCAACTTTTATGTCCAGCTAACAAACTACAACAAAGAATTAAAGAGGGCCACGGGTGACGTTTGCAACATTGTATCTTTCTTTTTTTATATTTACGTCCTACATATCCATAGAGACACGCACTCGCGTCACGCAAAATATTTTTAGCATGTCAATTTCAGGCTTGGTCATAGCGTGTGAAAAATTAGCCTTAATGTTCAGACGTTACAGTCTTGACACTTGTTCTTGTGACTACAGTCACAAGAACAAGTGTCAAGACTGTAAGTGTAACGTCTGAACATTCAGGCTAGTGAAAAATAAGCGTAGCCCAAACACTGGCTTCCGAAAACATGACTCAAACGTTACCACGTCTTCTTAATAAAATATGGAATCAGTCCATCTTGGAATAACCTGTCTCGGCAATTTAAAGCTTGGCGGAATACACGGACCGGTGAGTCGTCATTCGTGTAAACAACATAAATACAATATAATATTCATCTATGATTAGAAAGATTGTTTGACTCGGGTAAATCACTTTGAAACTCATGAGAACAACGACAACGCCCCCTATCCACTGAAAGTAGTGTTCAAACGTACGAACTTCAGGCACGTATCCGCCATTTTAATCTTTGAAAAGTGGTTTAAACCCCCTCAAAAGCAGGATCAAAAGTTGAGCGGCGATCAAGCGTTTTCCGCGCTAAATCGGATCATTTTGCGTTTATGCAACGCGATTAGCGATCAACGGTGATCGGCTCAATTTTTGGCTCCGATCAACGCTGATCTTGCTTTATGCAACCGGGCCCTGGTGCTTACAAAATTAAACGCTTTGGCAACAGGCAAGAGGCTCCTTACAGTTTGCCACAATGAATTTGTGTAAAACATGAGCAATCTCTGTAACTCATTAATTGATCAGCATAACAACATTGATCGTGTGATGACCTGGCACATATGCATTGATAAACGTCATGTTATCACATTTGATGACATGTAGTGAGTTTAATGCGAGAAGTACTTATTATGTAAGGCATATACATCAGTGAATTAGCGGAAGCAATTCAATCTGTCATGACCAGTAAATTTGTGATTTTAGCAGGCTACATGGTTTTAATTATTCAACCATAATTATGACGTAGTTACACTTCTCTTTCGGAGTTTATAGGATGGGTCCCAGGATATACAGGCCGGATCCGGACTAACCTGGACCATGTGATTAATGCAGCCATGACCCACAAATGAAGAATCTTAATGATAATCTCTTGTGCTAGTGAAACTGGTAATTGTTAGACATAGAACGCCCGATTAACCCGTTTTAGGTATATGATTCATTGTGACGTATCACGTTCGTTCAGATCAGCAACGTCTCAAGGATTTTGAATATTTTAATCAACATTGGGAAAGAAGGTCCATGGAACGTCCATAGAAATGCCTATGCCTTTACAATATTTTTTTGACGCTTATCGAAAGTTTATACACATATTCTATAGTTGCAGATTGTAGATATCTGCGGACCGGATCGATAAGCACATAAAACACGGGAATGATGCATACGTGGTCACAACATAAGTATTGTATACATTATTTATTTAATTTTGTTGTTGTATATAAATGTTGTACGGTGATGTAAAAAATGACGGGGAATTTGTCGCAATATACATGGCGACGATGGTTAGTTTGATTTCGTACCTTATTCCATTGCAGCCCTTATACATTGACGTTGCGTTATCTGTTATCTCAATGTGCTCCCTCTACCTTAGCCCAGGCCCAGCTTTTTGCTGAGGTGCACGGACGTGTCTAAGCCCTCTGCATCTAATCTGATTCTATGCGCTGGCTGTCTCTACACTACTCTAGTCACCTTTTCAAAAATGGTCCTTCACAACTGTTATAACCCTTGAACACACTGGCCACATATCAATAAGTTTTGGGATCAAATAGAGGCCCTGGCACATAATCTAGAGCATGTTTCATCCATTCATCTTTTATCGTCTTGGGAGGTTTTTTGGCTCAATTTAGACTGTGTGCACAAATAGCGGCCTAAACGCCTATTTATTCATTGGTTGAACAATTTATCCGTCTGTAGCGCACATTGTACGGGCAGGAGGAACACACGTTAGACATATATACATAGCCATACGGCAACTACCTTTCTTTCCATTCTCTCTATTCAGTCTTTCTCTCTATCCTGACACAGTACTTACCGGAAACATAAAAAATGTATGCTTTCCTATACTATAATTAATTATGCTCCCATTTAGTGTGCCAATTGGTTACCTCATTGTAACGGTGCGACGATAGGTAGATATTATGGGGGGGGCACTTATACTTCCACATATATATATATATATATATATATATATATATATATAGGATCAGGAACGTGTAGAGCCACAACTACATTAAATATGGTAAAGATATAGCGCAATGTAAATGGTGTTAAAAATATTAATATACATTAAATTTATATTACTTTGTAACCCATCAGCTTTTCATGGAAAGTTTATCAATTGTAACCTATCACTTTGTGATCCGCGTTGAGTTGATGACGTGATATGTGCAAACCTAATCGACACCACACAAGCAACAGCTGTTAAATCCTTCTCTGATGATGACATCGTGGCCATGTTGATGGCTTGCATGGTAATGACCCACCCGTTTTGTAAGTCAGTTCGTACGCGGCTTGACCGTATAACCTGTTGACCGACCGAAGCTTCGAACACATTTTTTAACTGTCGAAGGAATGCCCGTAGCGTGTCAACTAGACATTAGTGCTCTGGAGGCACTGAACTGTGTTTCCCCGCGGCGTGGGTTTGTCATCGCATACCCTCCAATGACCTTTAGTAGTTAGATGATAATTTCGTATAGTAGTGTCCACTCTGTCTGGAAGTACAACCTATGGCAATATCGAGATAGAGATAGCTAATGAGATTTAGACTGTCTGGACTTGGCCTCGAACTATAAGTCCTGGCGCTCAGCGTCGATCTACCGCTAGTGTAGGTAAGCGTTTGACCTCCTGTGAGTCGTCCGCCATTCTGATGATTTGATGGGTAGATAAATAGCTTCAGTCGATTAATCATTGATTTTTGTGTATCGGGTGTGTCGTGGTCTGCAAGTTTGCAAGAACTGGTTAAATTGAACTGTAGAATATAGTAAAGCCCCTGCCATTGGGTATGGAGCGGTACTGGTGTTATGTAATAATACCTTGTCGCCAACTTTGTACGTTTGGTCAAATGCACTCTTGTCCTTCTTTTTATTTAGGTTTATTATGTGATATGCATTACAATGCACTAATTAATGGTTATATTCAGGTGTGAAGCTTTTAGCTCACTGAGACCTAAATAACTTCTTACGTTTATAATCTGTTGCATACATCCACGCCTGTTTAGCTCAGCCAGGGCTGAGGAACAGATAACTGATCGATGATGCGATGGTAAAAATTAGGGAAATTGCACTCCTGTCACAATCCTTCTTTAAAATATGTTTCTTTGTTTTGTTATGTAGGGCTGTGGATCTGGTAATGGTTTAATACAATTTTAAAACATTGAGCTCCCAGACAACCGAATAACTAGTTCTGACGTTTATAATACATTGCATACATCCATTTATGTTCAGCTCAGCCAGGGCTGAGGAACGGATGACTAATCGATGAGACGATAATAAAAATTAGGGAAATTGCTCTCCTGTCATAATATTTCTAATTGTGTTTGATTATTTGCTAAGTAGGACTGTAAACCTCGTAATGGTTTAATACATCTTTTTAACCTTGAGCTCACAGACAACCGAATAACTAGTTCCTATGTTTATAATCCATGGCATAAATCCACGTCTGTTCAGTTCAGCCAGGGCTAAGCAACGGAAAACTGGTCGATGAGACGATGATGAAAAATAGGGCAATTGCTTTCCTGTCCTAATAGATCTTTTAAATTTGTTGATTATTTGCTCTGTATGGCAGTGCACCTTGCAATAGCTATATGTCACAGTTGAGCCTTGCGTTCAGATTGCCGAAACACTAGTACTTACTTTTATAATCCGTTGCATATATCGACAACTGTTCAGCTCTGCTGAGGAACAGATAACCGGTTGATGAAAAATGACACTAAAATATGGCAATTGCTTTCCTGTCATAATACTTCCTTCCATTTTGTTGATTACTTCTTCTGTACGGTAAGAGTTACATATAGTTTTTGATATATCTTGAGATAGTTGTTGCATATATCGACGTTTGTTCAACTGTCCAGGATTGGGGAACGGATAACTAGTCGATGAGACGATGAAAACAATTTAGCGCCATTGAATTCCTGTCACTAAACCTTAATTACGTTTGATTATTTGCTCTGTGGTAGTGAAATAGGTAATGGTTATATATAATTGTTGAGCATTGAGCGCATAGAGAGCCGAATCACTAGTTACGTTTATAATTCGTTGCATTCATCGGTGTATATTCCACACGAAGAAGGATAAGCAACAGATTACGGGTCGATAAGACGCTGCTGACAATTTGAAAGGGTTGGCATGTTTTTGAAGTCTAATACGACATAGACGTTTGTTGCGAATTTGAGCGTGAGCTCAGCAGAAGCTGGGGAATGGTAAATACTATCGTTTGATTCTGTTCTGTTCTGTTCAGCCAGGACTGAGGAACGGTATATTTTGCTGTGCAATGACGGGCACATTTTGATACTCCTATATTTTATTGGGTTGGGGGTTGATCGTTTGATCAGCGGTGGCGTTTGTCAACTCACCTTCCCTGCTATGTATGAAGGCAACATCTATTTTCATACAGCCTTTCATAAATATCCATAGTAGACTGCATAATATGGTATATATATATATATATATCAATAAGTATCCATTAATATTTGCCTGTCTAACATCTGATTGCCATAGATGTATATTACATTTAATTCTCAGTGACTGTACTTCTCCATGTGTTTGGCACTACATTTGTCATAAGCGATGTGTTTTCGCCTCACCATTTTGCTTGGCGATATGTTTTCCGACAAATGTTTTTCCATTTGCGATGTGTTTTCCGCCACATGTATATTAGTGGCGATGTGTTTTTGCGCCACATCTTTATTAGTGGCGACGCTGTTTTCCGCCACAGGTTTATTAGTGGCGACGCTGTTTTCCGCCGCAGGTTTATCAATCTTGAACCTTGTATTCTCGGCAATAAAGTTGCCTTATCCAACAACTTACATAACTCATTTTGTTATTCAATTACAATACAGCTAACTAGCTGCGGGCGAGCCAGCTATATCACCCTTTCGTAGCGCAAGACATAAACACATTATACTGGAGCAGTAGGTCATCTGTTTGTATCAAATCTTCATGAGATGATTGAAAAGAGTTTGAAGTAACTCACTTGAGCCATAATTCGTGCTGAAGACCGTGACGTTGTGGATGACGTAGTCGCCGCCGAGGTCCACGGTCCACTTCGAGTGGTTTCCGTCCCCCGCCTCCGGGTGAGCGCAGACATCCCACTGATTGGTGTGCGTACCGTCAATGACCAACCCATCGACAGCCTGATAACTGTACAATACTTGGTACGTTCCCGCCTGGTTGGTGTTCTTACCACGGGCCACGTTACCTGATGGAACAGTTTGTATATATGGTATTACTACACATGGCGCTGTGTTCGCGTCAAGGTGAAGACAGCCATACTGCTGAGCGATCAATGACTGTCAATGACCTCCCCATCGAAGGTCTCATCATTGTACACTATATTTAGCAACCCGGTCTGGTCGGTGGGCCAAAATTTGACCCAACGGGCCAAGTTATCTAGATAGTTATCACTATGTTATCACCATTAAGGTATTATTTATGTGTATCTCCGCTTCATACCAACATTATTTACCGATTTATTTTCTCATTTATAACACTATTAATGTTGATTTCATATGTTTACCAACAAATAAAGATAAATCATCTTGATGGTTAAAAATACCATTATTGCACTTGATGATAGATCGATTATATCATTACATATTTGTATTAATCTATGTTAAGAGGTATTCCCAGATAGCATGCCAACCTTAAATTAACGTTAGATGAACGTTAGCAGCTACGTTTAATTAGCGTTATAATTATGTTAACGTTATTCAAATGTAATTTTGCTCATTTATTTAATGTTAACTTAAAGCGGGTGTTCAACCTAATCTAATCGCAATATGCATTGAAAGTTTACATCTTAAAATGAATTTGGCGAGCAAGTGACGTATGTTGTGACACTTCATGTGACTTACTTTATAACTTCCTTTAACGTTTGCATTTTAACGTTAAGAGTACACCATTTTAAAACGAATATCTAACGGTAGCGGTCGGCAAAAGTCGGCCGTCCTGCGGATGTACATCGCTGTGCAAAGTTTTGTTCGAAAAACTATTATTGAAATGAATCTTACTTTGTGTGCCCTTTAATTTTCGATAAGTTTAAAATTTCGATCACGTTTCGGCTGCAACCTTAGTTTTTCTTGTAAACGTTTTTCTAACATTTTTTCAGTTTTCCTCGCAAACGTTTATTTGTAGACGAAAAATAAACGTAAACGTTAACGTTTTCTTTGCGGAAACGTTGCCAGTTAACCGGCAACCATATATCAACCATGCACATCACTATCTAACGTTAACTTAACGTTAGCATGCTATCGCTTTATCTGAATGCATATTTTGACAATGCTCTACTACTAGCTATATGAGAAGGCTGGCACGTGTATCGTCTCGGTCTCGACTCCGTGGGATGAAAAGACTAATTTAAATCTTTAGCGTGATGACGTTAAGTTAACGTTAGATAGTGATTTGCATGGTTGATATATGATTGCCTCACGCCAAAATGAAAGCATCTTGGAACCCACGACCTGGTGATATGTAGCTCAGCCTGCTTACCGACTAAGTTACACTTACGGACAGATCATCTGTACTCTCATCTTGCTCGATGGTTAATTATATTTTATATACACATGCCGGCCGACACTTTAAGCGCCCATACGCATATGGGTCCACAATGCTTCTTATCGTTGATCACTATGGTCCATTTCATAAGGTCTGTAAGTGACAGTAAGTGACACATTCAGGGTGTCAGCACGATATAGGAGTTCAGCATGGGGTCAAGCACTTCCACGACGCATCGAGGCCAGTCTTGAGCAGCCCTCAATCTCCTCTTGGAGATTGAATTACTCTCCATAAATCTTTGGGAATCGCGATTCAGAGGGGGTACCCCCCCCCCCACCCTCCCTCCCCCGCCTCCCTGTTTCGGCTAGCAATGCGAAGGGTCCACCTTAGGTATAAGTTTGTTGTTGGGCGATATATCTCAAAAGTTAAGGTCACCATTGAAACATACGACGAAAAAGCGGGAAAATCGCTTTCCCTGTCATAGTTGGGTTTTTTCATCTCCATGAAGAATGTATGGCGTATTGGGCTTGTAGGCCGCATTTAAATTTTGCAAATCGCAAAGGCAGGTTTTTCTGCCAATATTTTGACATATAATATGACCATGTGAGAACATTTTGGTGGAAATATCACCTCTCACGTTCTTAATGAAGAAAGTCCGACAAATGACACCTTGCGTACAATAACATTACTATTAGGGCACGGATGGCATATATTGACTAAGGTCGCGTATCCAATGTCGCGAAAACTTTTGTCGTCGTAACTCCGTGAATATTTGCTACAGAGAGCTGCATTTGTTTTGTTTCAGATTTATAGTTGTTGGTCAGTCATATTTTGCTGTCAAAATTGTTAAAATCGCTGTGACCAAATGAATCATGGTGCCCATGCATAGTGTATGTACCACTATTACATGTCTGCCAAATGGCATCGATTTCGAAGGAATCGTTTGACAGCCAACAAATTATTAAATTTTAATCTTCATGCCAAAGCCTCGATTCGCTGAATAACGGATGGCACCAGGCCGTTTTGTTGCATCCGCCTCCCCGTCCGCGAATATCATCCGTCTTTTGCGAACACACATGTTCGTCTTCTTGTCCGTCGCCAGGCCCACTTTTTTATGTGTGAAAGCTTTTTTTCTAGGTCAGTTCAGGCTACTAAGCATTTGGAGCCGAAACAAACTACAAAACTTCATGTGATTATATACAATCACGGAATATATTGATCCTGGTTAAATTTTGAACACACAATTACAATCACAGCAAACATGACTTGAAGCCAATTATTACATAATTAATTGCTTTAATTATTTCTGAAATCTTATGCCCCCAACCAAGTTCTATATGCCTCTCCATACCCAGGTTATATGTTCTGCGTAACTTCGGTCCGGGATTGAATTTGACGGATTCAGAGAGGAAGGGGGTCGCAGAAGCGTGTCTTTGCGCCATTAAATTATAGTATATTCCTTTATTTAAGACGGACGTGGAGGCCGAGGCTTGACCTTTCGTGTGTATTTTTTCCCAACCACAGCTCATGGTGGTGTACCGTTCGACCTCCCACCAAGGCCCAGGGTGCCCACTCTCTTATGTGCCGCCAAGTACTTCAGATACGAAGACACCCATATCGATGTTAAAAGCCTTCATGTCGTGTTTGCAAACGCCGGTGACAAGGTCGCTATAGAGCGTATCCTTTGAAATGCGTTCACCCTGCATGCGATGAACGTCCCCAAACTAGCGAAGACGTCTGGGATTGATAAGATCAAGAATGATTGATAGACTGGCCTTGGCCAAAATACTTCGTCATTTGTAACCCTTGCTACTTCTTCGCGCGTTATGGCATATATGACAGGATTGTTTTTTCTTTCTTTTTTGTTGAATTTCCATCAGATAATTATGGCTGAAATTGATTTCTCGTTTTTCTGTTGAGAGCGGTATTCACACTTCTGGGTGCAGGAAATATTTGTAATATTGAATATGCAAAAGATGCATTTTGGTGCATTTTGGACCATGGTGTACCAGATAAAATCCATATGGACTCTTTAAAGCAAAACACAACAAACGTTTAGTTGATGAAACTAAACCTGTTGTTTAATATTGGTTTAGTACATACACCTTCGTATTAATTGTAAATATGAAATTTGGGTAATACAGCTGGGTATATATTCGACCCTGACTACTGACGAATGATGATTTTAGATAATCAAGACTATGTTATGTCACAATATGGCAGACGAATTGGAATATTATAACTAACATTGTACATGACATCAAGTCTTATGCTTATTTCCGTGATCTGTGATGGGCACCTTATTTCTGTGATCGCGAACTGCCATGATGCTTATTTCGTGATGCAGGATTTAGGAATTTGATTTCTGTGATCCGAGATGAGATACCCCTCTTACCCTCCTCACCATAGACAGGCGGTGTCGATTACCCCTTACCTATCTGACAGGCCTCGCCGCTCCAGGTGAACAGACTAGGACTGTCCTGAGCCCACTCTCCCGGACAGACTCCCGTGTCCGGATCACAGGTGGCGCCAACGGCACAGTGACACCGGAACGCGCAGTCCGAAGCCGTCCCGAACAGACACGCAGCTAATTAGGGAAAATAAACAATAGTGTAAAACAATTTTTTTTTTTTCAAACTGCATAAATAATTACGATCAACACGGCATACCGCGTTGGGCCGGGCTGGGCTGGTTCATGTGCCTGACAGTTGCATTACAAAAGCTACATCAACGCTACTGCAAACATCAGGTTTGAGGTGATACATATGACGGCGATGAAAGTGGTCGGTGTGAGACTTTATTTAGAGCGTGTTCTATTTTCATGAAACCAAAACCGGTTTGCCGAATTGACTGTTCGGCAGGAGAAGAACCGAAAACGGTTTGCTTGTAGCAGTGAAACTATCGACAAAGCTGGTTTGACCGTTTCCGTTCCGCGGAACGGTCAGTTCAGTCAAAACAGACATCGTAGTTAATCATAGTTGCAATTACATGAGATTTCTGGACAGAAGTATGACAATAATTTATTCACGGACAGTCAAATCGCAGTAGAAAATTAAACAAACGGCATATGTATGCTAGCACAGCTTCATAATCACATGGCTATTGCTTAAACACATGCTGAAATTGTAAATAAATGAAACTATGCGTTCGCCGTTAGGTGGGCAAACCGTTGAAATCGGTTTTTAAAAACGGCTACGGTTTCCCGTCGGTTTCAGGTAAATCGAACATGCCCTTAATATAGCCCTGCTGAACAGTGGAAAAGCAGAGTCTCAGTCCATTTGACATGTATGTCGCACGCGTGTGCGAGCCGGCGGAGAGGTAGGGGGCCGTCATTTTGGAAGTATATTTTAATCTAATAAACTAATTTAATCTAATTGAACACAATAAGCCATGATTTCGTTTGCACTGGAATATTGTGGTGTCGAAACGTTATATGTTAACGTCTTTCTAACGTATTTTTTCCAATTTATTTAACGTTAACTTCACGTTTACATCTTGACGATAACAGCAAACTATTTTTGAACGAATATCAAACGGAGTTCCTGCCTTCCTGCCGCTGTATACCCTGTATCACTGCGTATTTTCCGAAAGAGTGGCCCCAGGTAAACGTTTTTCTAACGTTAAAATTAGTTTACCTTACAAACGATTATTTGTAAACATTTTTCTAATGTTAATTTTTAGTTTAACATGCAAGCATTTATCTGTCGACGAAAAATAAGCGTTAATTACACCTAGTAAAGTAGCTGGCAACCATATACCAACCATGCAAACCACAATCTAACGTTAACTGAACGTTGATAATTCGTCATCATGCAACCCTTTCTTGCGAACGTTAAGCTAACATACCCTGAAAACCCTAAACCCTGATATTCCCCAATTAAACCCTGATTTTCCCAAATTAAACCCTGATATTCCCAAATTAAACCCTGCAAATCAGTCGGTACATATCAGCATTCGTAACGGATAGTCTAAATTACGCGTTTGACAACGGACGACTCTCCGTGGAACAAAAGCGTGAGCTCATCTCCTTCTTACCAAAGAAAGACAAAGATCGGACGTTATTAAAAAAATTGGAGACCAATTTCTCTTCTCAACTCGGATTATAAGATCGGGGCTAAGGCCATAGCCAAGAGACTTCAGACCCACCTCCCCCCTCTCGTGCGTCCCGATCAAACTGGTTATATCAAAGGGAGATATATTGGGGAAAACATCAGGCAGATCGCCGACATAATGAATATCACGAACTTAAGGCGAATACAGGGTCTCATTCTTCTAATTGACTTCGAAAAGGCATTCGAATCCATTAAGTGGCCTTATATAGACGAAGCTTTATGCTCTTTCCACGTTGGTGGTAAGTTCCGCAAATATGTAAGAACTCTTAATGAAGGTAGCATTAGTAGTGTATTGAACGACGCATTCACCAGATTGGTTCACACTCGAGAGAAGTGTCAGACAAGGTTGCCGTCTCGTCCTTTTTATTCGTCTTAACTGTAGAGTTATCAGCTATTGCCATACGGAGGGACAAACAAATTAAGGGTATAAACTGTGGTTCCATAACCTCGAAACTCGCACAACTTGCAGACGACACTACCTGCTTTCTATGCGGATGTGGACTCGGCAAAAGGACTCCTCACCCTCCTATACCAATATGCACAGTTATCCGGTCTACGCTGTAACTTAGATAAGACGGAAGCTATTTGGATAGGGGCCAATTCTGGTAAACCGCCTGGAGATCTTCCAGTTAGATGGTCACCAGCGAACAACTTCAGCACATTGGGTATCAAGCTCAACCCAGATGAAGTTAAAATGGCTCATCTGAATTTAGGAACGCAAGTGGACAAACTAAAGAAATGCTTGAATATAAGGAAAATTTGCATTGCGGATGCTTAATGAAAAACTCCATTTATGCAGAACTAAAGCTATCAGTAAGGTGAACATAGACACATCAGCCATAAAAATTACTACTTTTATCAACCAAACCATTGTTTTTTTCGAAATTTTAATGGTTGTTTCATTGATGATTGAACAACGGAAATTTTGACCGTGATGGTTATCCATATCTGTCACCCGATCACTTCATATTAGTGTAAACATTGGCGAATAATCTAGCTAGTATGCGCCAAGTTTACTGATCGTGGCCAGTGTTATGGAAAATTACAAGTTCAAAGTTTCATCTACCAATATATTGACACTAACAAGTTAACAGTTCTTTTTTTAAGATTCACAAAAGACGAATTGCGACCCACCTCTTGTTCACCATGCCAATCTGATTGATAAGATCCCGTTTGACCTCTCAGATCCCGAATTACCCCTAAGATCCGGATTGACCCCTCAGATCCGGATTTCACCCATAATGTCCTGATTTGACCCGTATTATCCCGATTTGACCCCTGATATCCCGGTTTGACCCCTCAGATTCGGATTGGACTCTTAGAATCCAGATTGACCCCTCATATCCCCGATTTGAGCTTTCAGATCCGGATTGGACCCACCAGATCGAGATTGAACCCCTAGGATCCGGATTGACCCCTCAGTTCAATTTGACCCTACTGATCCCCAGCTAACACACAACGTTCGCACACGTTGGTTTTGGGTTGTAATCACGTCATCTCAAAATTAACATCAGGACAACGTTGTTACAACGTTGGTCGCAAACATTGAAGTAATATTTTGTAGCCTTTATCCCATACAAATAAAACTCTTGCCATGTGTAGTGACTAATGAAACTTGGTCGAGAGTCGAGAGTTAGGACAACGTTACCTGAAAAATTAGACATCATGAAAACAATACGTAATTGATTGTATTAGGCAATCATGCTTCTGATTAATTCATCATATACGCAGTTGTTTCGCACAAAAGGCACAATTTTAATACTGGACTGAATGTCGGACAAACTTTTTTTGAGAATGTTCGGGTAACGTCAAAAAAAAAACATGCATTTTCACGTTATCTCAACCAAAACCAAAAAAAAACAAGAAAAAAAACGCCATGACGTTAGCTTGTTAGCTGGGTCCATATTTGAGCCCTCAAATCCCTTAGAATCCACATTCAACCTTTAATATCTCGATTAACCCATCATATCCAGATTTGACCCTTCAGATACAGATATGACCCTTAGTGTCCGTATTCGACCGCTAGTGGGGCTTTCGTTAAAACTGGGTCAAACGCCATTACTCGTCATGTCTATTTCCACTTTAATGTGAAAGCGGACTTATCCACTGACGAATTCGTCATGCGCCGAATCCACGACGTTCGACCTATTGAGATAAAGTTCCGAATTTGCCTATTAGATATCGAATTTGTCAAAATGATTTAGCCCCCGAGAATTGGGTTTGATGCGTGATAATCCTGTTTTGGGTACAGTTTATAAGGGATTGGTTAACCACGACCGTGGGAGGGCTTGGCAGTCGGTGTGAATGCTTGGCTTCTCATGACTGTGAGAAGGCGTGGCGAGGATGTGAATTCTTGGTTTGTCATGACCGTGAGAAGGCGTGGCGAGGATTTGCATGAATTATTGGTTTGTCATGACCGTTAAAAGGCGTAGCCAGGATGTGACTTCTTGGTTTGTCATGTCCATGAGCAGGCTTGACAATCGACGTTAATGCTTTGTGTATCATGAGCGTCAGAATGCTTTAACGATGGGCATGTTTGCTTTGACATGACTGTGAGAGAGATTGGTAGGCTATATGAACGTTTTGTTCTGTCATGGCCGTAAGATAGCTTGAAAATTGATGTGACTTCATGATCTGACACGACCGTAATAGGGGTTGCCAGAGGAAGTGAATGTTTGATTTGTCATGACTATGAATAGGCTTAATCGTCGGCGTGACTGTTTTACTTAGCATGAGCGTCAGTGGGCTTAAAATACGATGTGACTGTTTGCTTTGCACTCGGTGTGCATGCTTGGTTTGCCATGATCGTGGAGGGCCTTTGCAATACGATGTGAATGTTTGCTGGGTAGACGGTGTGTGGCTAGCTTTGTCATGATCGTAAGATGCCGTGATATGTCGATGTGGCCAATAACCCAAATCCCAATCGGCAATAAATTTTGATAGGGGGTGGGGAATTCAACCTCACCTTCCCCAAAAACAAACTTGCAGAATGTTTTTTTTTATATATTATCAGTATTTAACATAACATTTTGACATAACAACTACTCAGTATGGTAGGGCTGTAGAGTTCTCGTGGGTTCTACTTCCGGCTTAGGTCCTTTGGAGACCAACAAACAAACTATTTTTTTGCGCATCACACTAGTACCTTGCTGCAGCTGCGTGACGCGCACTCATTGTAGTCAACGTAGTGACAGATTTCTATGTTTAGGCCGGGGCCGTTACAACGCCTGGTGGTATTGATGTACGTGGATTACAAAGAATAGATGACGGGGGCTCTTCCTGTGAAATAGCAATGCACATGGTCGTGTTTTTGTATCCAACAAAAAACACACACAAAGTTACATGGTGTCAGAAGTATGGAGGGTATATTCAGGCCACCGCAGCAGCTGAACTTCAATTCCAGCCACTTTTCAGAAGCATGGAGACGTTGGGAGCAGCAGTTTAAGATATACTTGGACGCCGCGGAGCTGGAAAATAAGCCGGCAAAAACTCAGGTAGCCATATTATTTCACAGCGTAGAACCTGAAAGGCAAGACATTCGTAGGAATTTCGTATTTGCCGATACAGCTGAAGATAAAAGTGACAACTGGAAACATGTACTAAAGAAATTAAAGTGCTATTGTGAACCACGAAAAAATGAATGCTATGAAACATATAAATTCTTGCAGCGAGACCAGAAAGAAGGAGAGCCAGTGGACCAGTGGGTCACAGAACTCCGAACTCTGATTGACAATTGCGAGTATGACTGTTCTGAGTGCAACTGCAGACATGAAAGCAAGAAGATCTTAAGAGACAAAATCATTTTTGGTGTCATGGACACTAGAGTAAAAGAACGCTTGCTGAGGAAAACCGAACTGTCATTGGATAAGGCTTTGGATATCTGTCGAGCGGCAGAATCGAGTAAAGAGCAAATACAGACAATGGTCTCAGGCAAAGTGCACGCTAAACAGGAAGTTCATGCACTCAACAAAAGCAAGAACAGGCTCAGTACCTATTTGTTGGGACCGCCAACACATCTGAATAAAAGAAAATGAAGACAAATGGGTCGCAAACCTAAATGTACAAGGTACAGATGTAAACTTCAAGCTGGATACTGGCGCTAAAGCAAATGTGTTACCAGAGACCGTCACCTCGTCCAACACTCGGCCAAACCCAGACTGTACTTACCACGTTTGGCAATAATGTGATCAAACCTATTGGTCCAGTAGTGGAGGAACGCCAGACACAAAAAGGACAGAATGGATACTTTCAAATGTTTGTAACCAACGACAGCAATACAGCGATTCTGGGACAACAAGAATGTGAGAAACTTGATCTTGTAAAGCGCATTGCGGAATGCAAGATAGACACTCCAACTGTGACACGACCTAAACTGGAAAATGAGTATGAAGATGTTTCACATGATTGGGAGAGTATGACAAAGTCCATCACATTGAATTGAAACGAGGTGCTAGTGGTGTCATAATACCACCGCACAGAATTCCACATGCTATGAAACCAAAGCTTAAAGTCCATCCCTTATGTCCTATGTTACTTTGCATATATTCGATCCATTTGCACCACATTAACGAAATTCAATACGCACTGAATTTATTTGCCACCAATATTAACAATATCAGCCATTTTATCACAGACCTACCCAAAAAAGTAGAAGATAGACAGGGGCAAGTTTTTCATTGATTCGTGACGTCACAAGATGAACCGGTTTCGTTGCGCAATACTGTAAACGCGACTTTTGGGCATGGCGTCTATAGGAGGGCCATCGTCCTTCCGCATCAATCGGGATGCAGCTATGTCAGCACGATTATTTGGAATTAATGATAGTGAGGGTGAAGAAGAACAAGTGGAGGTATTAAAGCAACCCGAGAATGTGTTCTGCCGTCGTACGTATCGCTTCGAGCCATCTCGACTGGAGATTGGCGAGGAACTATAAAAGTTGAAAACCTCAAAACGCGCTTCACAAAACAATAGTGCGAACGCCTCATTCATAAAAAGTTATGCTTATTATATCATGGGATCCAGATAAAAAACCTGCAAATATGTCTTGCAATCAAATAAAATATTAATTGGGCGACCAGCAGACAAATTGGTGAAAGTTACTTAGTTATTTGTCCCAACCGCACACCATAACGTTCGGGTTTCCACAAGTATTACTATAAAAAGTACGTGATGAATCATATCACTAGATTAGTGCGCTGCGTGCTTTTTAGGCTAGGCCGATAAATGCCGCCCTCCCTCCCTTCTGATGTGCATAAAAAAAATCTTTTAGTACATCCATTTAACCCTGGATCAAGATTGTTTGTCTACGATTGAACGGACATCCCCGGGACGGCGCGTCCCATACTGTAGCCTAGCCCACCCTTTCCATTTTTGGGAAGAAACGTAGCCCGTAGGCAGGACATGACTCCATTCTGATCAATGTCTTAGAGCGAGCGCGTGAGAGAAGAGTTATGTTCAACAAAGACAAAATGCAACTGAAGGTCAGTGAGGTGGGCTATATGGGAAACATCATCACAGCTAATGGACTGATGACGAGCGAGAAGAAGATTGAAGCCATTGTTAATATGCCAGTGTCAACAGATGTAACATCACTGCAGCGTCTTCTTGGTATGGTTAAATACGTAGCCCACTATATTTCAAATGAATCTGATTTGACAGCACCTCTGAGAAACTTACTGAAGAAAGATGCTGATTGGATATGGCAGCATGGACACACAAAAGCACTGGATGAGTTAAGAGAAGCCTGACAAGCAAACCTGTTTTAGCAGGATTAGGAGCTTGTCTGTTGCGAGCAAATAGACCTGTGGCATATGCATTAAGGGCATTGACCAGCGCTGAATGTAACTACGCTCAAATTGAAAAGGAGATGCTGGCTATTTGTTTCGCATGTACAAAGTTTCACCAGTACATTTACTACAAGCCAAATGTACAGGTGTTCAAGATCGCAAGCCGCTTGAGATTATAATGAAAAAGCCTTTGAGCAAAGCTCCAGCACGGCTGCAGAGACTCATGCTCAAGATTCAGCCATAAGACTTGTGTGTACAGTATTTCGCGGGAAAATACATGTACATGGCTGATACGTTATCCCGAGCGTATCGGCCAGGAATACATGACCTCGAACTAGAAGACAAGAAATGTGTTGCGTTAGGATGGCACAAATCCAAGAAAGGACTCGCAGCGGATGTGCAAAGCTATTGGCACATAAAAGATGAGCTCCATGTTGTAGATGGCATCATATTGGCCAACGACCGAATAGTGATACCACATGACTTGAGGCCATATATGTTAAACCTCATTCATAAGAGCCATCTTGGGACGGAAAAGTGCAAGGCCAGAGCAAGAACAACATTATATTGGCCAGGCATGTCCAAAGAGATTGAAGAAACCGTGTCAAACTTTAGTGATTGCCTGACTTATCAACGCAGCAATAAGAGAGAACCTATGATGTCCTATGACATACCAGAAGAGAGATTTATGAAAGTTGGGATGGATATCTTGACACACCAAGGACAGGACTATCTGCTAGTGGTAGATTGCTACTCAAAATATCCTGACCTAGCTCTGTGGGCTGATAAGACAGCCAGAACAATCGTCGCACACTCCAAAAGTATCTTTGCGAGGCATCACATGCCGGAAGAGATTATCAGCGATAATATGCCATTTGGAAGCCAAGAATTCAGGGATTTCAAAAAAGATTAGGGAATCCAGCTAACCACATCAAGCCCTGAATATACCCAAAGCCACGGCCAAGCTGAGAGATTTGTACAGTCAAGAATCTTCTCCGAAAGGCTGAGGTTGACGGTAGAGATCCATACATTGCTTTACTGGAATTTCGAAGCACCCCTGTTTCAGGATTGAACTATGCGCCTTCACAACTTCTGATGAGCAGGTTGCTAAGAACCAAATTTCCAGCCCGAAGAGACCTGCTGCAACCGAGAATTGTGCAAATCCAAATGGGATTACATGACGATCACAAAGAGAGCACCGCCTTCACCGCAGGCCCTCTTGGCTTCTATCAGTTTAATGGTCTGCCTTTTGGACTCCGGAACGCTCCTGCAAGTTTTCAGCGTTTAATGCGACACGTGCTCGGTGATCTTTATCTGAAGATATGTTTTGTAATATTAGATGATATCATTATCTTCTCCAAAACCTTCAAAGAACTTGTAGAACACCTCGAACTTGTGTTGAAGAAGATACGCGAAGTTAATCTTAAGCTACGACCCAGCAAATGCAAACTCTGTTTCCGCAAGCTTCTATACGTTGGGCATATTGTCTCTGAAGGGGCAATAGAGGTGAATCCAGCATTCCTGGATACAATAAAGAATTATCCTACACCCACCAACATCAAGGAATTACAACAATTTCTTGGTTTCGCAAACTTCTACAGACAATTTATCCATAACTTTGCTCGTATCGCTCATCCTCTGTACGACCTGCTAAGAAGAAATGCTTGGGCGACAAAGAAAAGGAGTAAGCATGAATGCAAGACAGTTGAGTGGCATTGGACTCACCGGCAGCAAGAATCATTTACTACATTGATAGACCGTCTTTCACAACCTCCCGTGTTGGGTTTCCCAGACTTTGATAAGCCTTTCCTAGTGCGAACTGACGCAAGTATGCTTGGACTAGGTGCATGTTCGGATGGAGTTGCAAATAGCGGATAACTGCAAATACGGATAAAACCAAGATGAATGGAAATGATCAGGCTGTGGAATAGGTTCATTAAAGTGTTCGTGCCACGCCAAAACAACTTCAGCTCATCTTAAAGTGTTCGTGCCACGCCAAAAGAATCTTAGCTCATATTAATTGTCGGTGTTTCCACGCTTACATTATCGAGTTGTAACGCCCCAAATAGTATAAGAGCGTACTTTTCCCGCTTGTTTTCGCACCTACCAATTTAATTTCTGCCAGCGAGGAAAGTGACGTCAAAGGGGAATACAAATGCATGTGCTTTTATACTGAGACTCAGATTCTCTCAGCTCATTGGCTTGAACTCAACCAAACGCACTCAACCATAAAAACAATACACACCCTCGACCACATGTCTATCCTCTGCATTAAAGCTCACCTGCCAATCTTGTGACATAATCTGGGAATTTTCAAATAACGCTCAGATGCAATGCTCACATAAATAAACTCGCCGGATCTCACTTTTGCAACTTTGACGAACGCGTTTATAGTGATATCGTGGAATAAAAAAATGTAAACTCCAACTAAAACAAATTGTAGTTTGTTTATCTTCTCTCAACCAAGTTAACTCTGAGCAAGACAAAATCGTGGCACAAACACTTTCACCTCCCACAGGAACGTCTTCCTGTGGGAGTTTTTTTGGCTTTAACTGGTGTAGACAGGTTAGCAATATTCTCTCTGAATGTGGGTACCATGATATCTACGAAATCATTCTGTTAATATGTGGCCCAAATAAAATTACGAATGTTCCAAGTGCAAGAAAGAGAATGGGGACAAACCATGGTGAAAAACCCAATGCTACAATTTTATGACAAGTTTAAATTTAGTTGCAACGTTGAAGACTATGTTACAAGAACTCTAACAGGAGGCGAGCGGTTTGTCGTAGCGCAATTATAGAAGGGAGTGTTACCATTGAGACTGGAAACGGGGCGATTTACCGCGAGAGGAACGTATAAGTTTATTTTGTGAAGATAACGTGATAGAAGATGTATTTAAATGTAACTTTTATAACGAATTTCGGAATGACTGGTTGTATAATGTACATAGTCGATGCCCTACGTTCAGTAGTTTCACTAGAGATCCACAACTGCTAGAAAAGAAGTCCGCACAATATCAAAGTAACTAAATTCATGAAAGCTAATCGATTTTCTTAAACTGGAGTGACTTGTAAGCACGTAGGGATGGGCCAACCTGATAGTTTCTATTGTTTGTATACCATGTTTATATGTCGGCATGTCACTATAACAAAAAATATTTAAACTTGAACTTGAACTTAATATGCACAAAACTGCAGTGGTTAGTTGTGCATCGAATGAAAGCTTTAACTGATCTTGTTCGTGCAGCAATGAAGGCAAACAATCGGAAGGTAGGCAGTACGTACAGGCCGTTGATGCTAGGCATTGACGTAGATAAGTATCCCTGTCTCGTTGGGTCTCGATAAGATCCTGTAGTGACTGTACAGCCCTATAGCCTCGACAAGGTTTGGAATTCGGTTTTAAATCTTTGATTTTTTTATATTAAATTACATAACATATAAAACGAGAGGTTCATTTTTTTTTAATCACCAAGTTTTGTTAATATATATATCTTCGACGAAAAAAAAACACGCATGTGTACATAACATTCAATCTCTTCCGCTTTCCTCAATGGAAGTTGACTTCCGGTGGATTTCATCAGCTCGCTACAGTTTTTTTACGTGTTTGTTATCTAAGCTATGTCAGCTATTCTGTGGGGATACGTCTAAAGTAATGTTCAAAATAAATCCCACTTCGGCTTGCCATAACCTTTGGCGGGATGACGCATACCATCAGTAATCTTCGACGAAAAAAGTAAATAAAATGTTTTTTCTTCTTCAAATTACACGCGAGTTATACTTAGATATTGAAACACAAGTACATAAAAATCGACTTGAAAGATGGCCGCTAACGTGTTACAAATTACCCCGTGCTGGGGCATGTAGTAACAGAGGTTGGGGTAAATAGTAACAACATTAACCTCCATTGGCAAGCGGTTAAATTCCATATAGAAAGTAAACAACGTTGCACAAATGCAGGCATTGAACCGAATTGTGCACGAATCAGTTGTGGAATACTTAATGTATGACTAATGAAAATGTTATATGAAGAGAAACTGAATTTATCAAGGAATGTATAATTTTTATTGATGATTTTATTAACGAACAAGGGGAGTTGCTGGGCTGGAATGAATTTTGCATAAATTTTAATATCCTAATAAATTTTGCAGATTTCTTCCCGCTGAGCCACTATATTACAAGAGAATAGACATTAGAAATGTCAAGAGGAGGAATAAAGCCAAAATCAGTTGTTTGTAAATTTACTAATTAAAAATACAGTTGAAGCCTCTGTGCGACGAAACTTTAAACATAAGTTAATTCACTGATATACGGTCGAAATGATGAGCGTAAATGGTCTGATATTTTAGGTGCAAAAGTAGAACGGAATACATAGAAGACATTGTATAAATTACCCAGGATAAATTACCAGTGAACGCCACTACAGACGAGAGAAAAAAAGGAGAAGCCTATGATTTTACGCAGGACATACGTAACGAATAGTTAACTCTGATATGTGTGGCTTTTGCGGTATCGAGTGTTAAACTATATAAAACTTATTATACTATTAGAAAAAAGTGAAGTAATTATGGGCAGAATGTATACCTTAGGTTAGAACTGTCACTGAACAATGCATGTACATTGACGCATTCATTTTGGCGCAGACAACTGGCAATTGGAACTGTATAATTGATAATTCGCACCAAAACCGGTGCCGCAATGAAACATGAATAGTGCCATTGGAAACTTTTGTATGTGGCCAATAGTCGACAGTCTGCTTCCGATTGACCGTGGCCCCAAAAGTCCCTTTTCAGACCTTTCCTCTGCTTTTGAATATCTGGAGAGTGTAGCGTGACAAATGTACTACTTCGCAACAAATGAACGAATAGGCCTAGTCTGTCCCTTGCTGAGCACTATGTCATCATGAAGTTGCCTCGTGTTTTCTCCCTTTGCTCTTCCGCTTGCACTTCCTCACCATTGTGCGTAGAAAATAGAGAGTACAAATTAATAACACGAGCAAAGATAAGTTACAGAACCCTGGCGGGGTTTGAGAACGAAGAAACCCAATGGGAAGTATATGCAAAATTGTATTAGGGCTATGTGTACCGTCCATGCAACAAAACATATTTCATGGCAGAATAATAAATTACTTACGTGTGGCAAATTCGAATTATGGCCGTAAGTTGTTCTAGTTTGCGGTTTCGATACCGTCGTTTGCCTCAAAGATTGCGCTAGTCGAGCTGTTCATGGCTGCAGAAAATCAGCGTCCAGTACTGAATGGACATCAAAATATTCGCAATGTTTCAACTTACCCCTGTTACTTTTAGCCCCGGTCTCCCCTACCTGATCATAACCGGCTACAAAAGGAAAAAAATTGGCTCTGTCGAAATATTATCTCTATATACGTTCCATAGAAACCAATTGCTCTATAGAAGTATCCCTACACCTTCTATAGAAATATTGTTTCTATAGAAATATATGTTTACGTTCTATAGGAAATAATTGTTCTATAGAATTATGTACAAACGTTTTATAGAAAATCATACTTCTAAAGATTTTTCTATAGACATTCTATAGAGTTCTATAAACTGTTTTGCTACGGGATACATTCGCTTTTATTTATTTCACGGAGGGGGCTAAATCGCATACTCCGGGGCCTGGGCGGGGCCGTTCCCACAGTTGTAGGCAATCACAGTAAAACGCGAATGTCTATACCCACTAGGCATAGACATTCGCGTCTAATTACAGTGAAACGCGAATGTCTATGCCTAGTAGGCATAGACATTCGCGTTTTACTGTAATTCACGGAGGAGGCTAAATCGCATACTCCGAGGTATGGGCGGGGCAATTAGAGCTCTTTAGATAACACACACATAAAAAAACCGATAAAATCGGCATGCCGATTGAATGCGCTTGCACTCAACCTGCACTCAAAAATGTCAGGGGTAAACTGTAAAGTGTAATGGGCATATTTATTCGGGTTACTGCAAGGATATACCAGGCTACCAAAGGAATGCACCCAGTAAATCCGTGGAGGGAGGGTGTAGGGGGAAGGGCGCATAGGCATGCCACACACAAATGTTGTATATACAATGTGGTCCGCCCCTAAGCCCATCCCTCCACTGATTTACTGGGCCTGGGCTCATGGTATGGGGCCAGGCCGGTATAAATTATGCCTATAAATCTCAGGCTCAGAAGTCGATGCTCAGACCCTCATGATTCAAGTGCCTGTGCCCCAGTGCAGGCAGTGTGATTGAGGCCGTTGCTATGGGGAGCTCCCCGTACAGACGCTCTCCCCTTAGTGACAGTTAAGATCATAGACCCTTACCCTCCCGAGGCTATCTTCGACCGCAAGCGTCTGACATGGCCGTCCGACGAGGCAAGGGAGAGGTGGTGGGGGGGGGGGGTGGTAGTTTAAGCTTGTACCTAATCCCTTTATAAAAGGTACATAGTAAGACTCCCCCCGCGCCCGTGTCAGGCGCCTGTGCATTGACTTTTAAGCTGCGGAGATTCGGTTTTCACATTTACATGTATTTGCAGCCTTTTTGTTTATTTTGGGTCATATATCCACGGTGGCACAAATTTTCATACATACAACGTGCGTATCTTATTGAGACTTCTTTGGTCGCACATCCTTACCACAGGAATCGGTTAGAAATAACGAGCGATCGAGGGCCATACCCAACCCACCCCAGTAGGCTCTATCTATATGCTAGGCTAGCCCAAAAGTGGCCGAATCCCATTGCGCAAAATGACAATGGTTGTGCAGGGCAACATTCCCATTTCTGTCTTCGTAAAGAGTAGGTGTTACTCCCGATGACATAGCTCCTCTCTTCCTTGAACTGGAAGGGTCCCCTCGTCATGCTATTACACAGGTTAAAGGGTTTAGGGATGGGGCGGGAGGGGGGGGGGAGCTTGGCTTTCGCGATCGGGCCGCGAGACTTCAGTTTTGGAGACAAACAAACACACGTGCTCCATGTTGAAGTATATGCAGCTATAAGTCAATTTCTTTCCAGGTTTATTCTAAATACTATGAGTACCATTTCACTAAACATGGCTATGGGAGATATACGTTAAAATATTTGGAGGCGACGAAGCGCAGAACTTTGGGAATATACAAGGAAAAATCCGTCTTCAAAAAGGCTCGAAAGCTAAAAATAACGTTCTAAATTTAGTCCTGCAACCGGGCTTTCGCAAGGTCACCAAACAACGAGTGACGTCACAGAGTTTCGCGTGCCTCCGCGGTAACAAAAATGGCGAGAGCAAGTGACCGACTTAACCATTCCGCTGTCAAAATGTGCAGTGTATGGAGTAACAACACACGGGTGCGTCATTAAACCACATGGTAAAGATAAAATAAGACCAGGTGGATGTTTTCGTATCACTTTTGGATCACGAATAGACCAAGTTTCTTCATTTTTGTAAGTTTTCTGTTTGAAGCGTTGCGCCAACGTTATCACCGGAGAGAATCCGTCATAATGCCTCGTTTTCGCAGGAAATGCAAAAAAACGTTAGTTTCTCAGTCGTATTGTCCCGTCGTAACAAATATTCGTCATTGTGATGGCGCAAACGAATAAAAAATATGTCATCTATCCGTTTTGTGAAGCTATATTTCTTAAATATTCTTAATCATAGCGCTTGGCCTTCCGCAATGGACCCACCTCTCGGGGCCTGGCTTTTGCGCAGGTAGTCTGGTTCCCAGTCTCTCTCTTTTCGTAACATACACGTCACCCCTACGTCACAGATAGTAAGGATACCAGTGTGCGCAGAGATTCTGAACTCGTTCCGAACACGTGCTTCGTTTGTTTGTCCCCAAAATGAGTAAACCGGAAGTCTAAGCGAACGAGACTTTATAGCCCTATGATAAAGTAATTGCCAATGACGACAATTATAGCGAGTTTAGCGAGTTCTTTAGATAACTCACACATAAAACAATTATAAAATCTAAAAATCTATATTTGAATCCCATACTGTTACGAGCTGGTGAAGTCCACCGGAAGTCAACCTCCACTGAGTAAAGGGTCGAGGCTAAACCGCATACCTCGAGGCATGCTCATATACGATAAGAAAGGCAGCACAAAAAGCAGCAGGCAGCGCAGCTGTGCGGCGCGGCGTGCTGCCTGTCTTATACTAGTTGAAGCCAAGAGATTGGATATAAATATATATCTAATGGCGACGCTTTATTCATTTTTAACATTATTCATGTTCAACATGGAAAAAACAATTACACTGAATAATAAATTAATGCTTTGAATTTTAAGTTCGCTATTCAGTCCCCTATACACTGAAACGTGAAACCAAAGCTAACCAATTCCATTTAGCTCATGCCTCGGAGTATGTGACTTAGCCCCCTCCTGGAGTTAAAATAAAAAAGCGAATGTCTATGTCTGGAACCGTCGGAAGTGCCCCGCCCATGCCTCGGAGCATGCGATTTAGCCCACACCGTGAATTAAGATAGTATGCTTTATTTCAAAACTTACGGTAAAAATGTACAATTTGTCAGCAGATACATCTTTTTATATGCTTATTACAACGCAATAATAAAAAAAAGTGTGTTTTCTGGCTACTGTCTCAAAAAAGTGAGGTAAAAGCCCCCCCCCCCCTATTATACTTTAACATGGCGGCCTTTGAGATTGTAAAAATAAAACAAGACGGTAAAACATCCTGATTTTTGTGCAAGGAGTACTTTGTTATATACTTACAAGAATAATACAATAATATTGACAGGTCGTCGGGTTTTTGTGCAATGTGACCTGTGAAGTTGGTGGCCGGCTTTATATCCCTGCGCGCCTGTTCGCAGTTCGCTATTTTGTGTGTGATATCGACCGCGGCTCGCTATCACGTCCGCGCGCGATAAAAATAAACCGCGCAGTTTTATGTTAAAATGTTTCTTTTACAGACTCAAAGAGATATAAAAACACATGTATCATAAATTTTGAGATACTTTTAGTCTTGATTCTAACATGTAAAAGTCTAAGATGGCGCATGTCAGCATATTGCTTTAAGCATCCAACGTAGACACTGGCAGTCACAGCAAAATATATATGGAGCAAAGTGCACCACATACTTGAGGCCAGCTGACTGAGGGGAGGGAATCACACGAAAATGTGGGAAATAAAAAGAGCATTTTACTTCCTTTCACGATATTATATATGATAGATTTAAGAATCACGCTTTAACCTGTGTCATTGGGTGACAACGGGACCCTTCCAGTTTAAGGAAGACAGGAGCCATGTCCTCGGGAGTAACACCTACTCTTTACGAAGACATAAATTGGAATGTTGTCGTGCACATAGCCATTGTGCGCACTAGGAGGGCCCCAGAGGGGCTTTTTCGACACGGCGACACGGGCGATTTTTAAAATCGACAACGCGACATTGGGCCTGTCTTAGAATCGACATGCGACATAAGACTTAGCGACACGCGACATGGAACTTTTCTTAAAATCGACACGCGACATGAACCTTTTCTTAAAATAGACACGCGACATGGACCTTTTCTTAAAATCGACACGCGACATGGCTACCCCCCCTCAGGGGCCCTACTAGGGTTCGGTCACTTTTGAGCTGGCTTAGCACATAAATAGAGAATACAGGCGTCTGATCCGGTAAAAGAGCAAAACAAGGCAGACAGAACGCATTGTTTCAGCAGGACTCGCGTACGCTTCACGCCTACCAATTATTACAATAATCTAGTTCGTGACTTCGAACTGGAAGAAGCAGACCGTTGGTCGCAAATGACGTTCACTTCAGACATTTAAGGGGATCGCTTCATTACCCGGCGGCGTATATCTGCAGGCAGCATGACAGAGAAGCGCTGGTAGGACCGCTAGCGCAGTGGCGCCACCAAGTGAATGCGAAAAAGGCCCTTTCTCGGGGTGAGTTCGGATATGCGATCGGCGGATCAATATTAACCGAACGCAAAATCCGCAGTCCGCGTGAATGTTGCACTTGCTGAACTGCACAAATTATGAAGATCGTTAAATAGTGCCATAAAATAAACCATGGGATACGTATTGTGTTCATTATCTTATTCTCGTTGTTATAATATTATCTACAGATGTTTTTCAGGTGGAAATACTACTATATATATATATATTTAATGTATCCTCGTGATCCTCCTCTGGGTGAGGAGTAAGGTCTGGGAGTAAAATTTACCACGTGACCGCCCTATCGGACCACAATCTCCGCGCTCGGTTATGCACCCTGCGGATTCTGAATACCCGGTGGCATACCCAGGTTGAGTTCGGATATGCGACCGGAGTAATCGGCGCAGATATTTGGAGCATGCGCACTCATACTTTCCGCTCATGTGCGGATCGAGATAAACCGAACGCAAAATCCGCGGTGCGCGTGAATGTTGCACCTGCTGAACTGTACAAATCATGAAAATCGTTAAACAGTGCCATACAATAAATCGACTGATACGTGTTGTGTTCAATATTTTATTCTAGTTGTTATGATATTATTAACAGCCATGTTGGAAATCCTCGTGGTCCTCCTCTGGGTGGGGAGTACGGTCTGGGAGTAAAATATACCACGTGACCGCGCTATCGAACCACAATCTCCGCGTTCGGTTATGCACTTCGCGGAGTCCGACTACTCCGCTCGCATACCCGCACTCACCCCCGGACTCACCCTCGAATTCTCCATTATCATTACCGCCACCTAGCGAACATATACCATCGTTCATAACGTCATGCATACAAGCCACCCATACATTCTTCATTGTCATAATGCAAACAATAATGCAACAAAGTCAACGTGATCATCTCAACGCTGATTAGCTGAAATTCTCGACGCTGATTGGTTGACAATTCCCAACTCGTGAAGTTGATCGAAACTTTAGAACATGCACTAAGCTTACAATGCGTGGAAAACCGGCCTTGATTGTGCACATTCTTCTCAGTTTATATAACTTTCGTCATTCTGCATGGATACCAAGACTTTGAAACTGATGCCAACGGTGCGATCGACGCCTTTGTTGAAAAGAAACCCAGACGGTTTGCATTCCTCTTCAATTCTGTTTTTTTATTTCATCTGCAGCAAGTGCGTACACTTGCTCAAGTCACTGCGCCCCGGATATCAGACCAGCAATGTCAGAAGTCTAGTGATTCCCTATCACGGAGGATGAGCCGCGAGGGTCATATTCCGAGCATATGTAAATAAACACAGTGGTTTCTTGCGCATCGAGCTAGCCAACAGTCTGTCTGAAGTAAGTGAAATGGTAGAGGCCCCTCTCAAAGTACGGAGGTAGTAGCTTAGGCACGAACCGGATAGACACCACAACCCAGAACCATTCCGAATATGTCGAATAAAGGTTGATATCATTTTAGCTTAATGTAAAACATGCATTCATTTCAGTATACATTTGGCGGAAATTCACAAACAGTTTTGGATCAATGTCGACAGGAAACAATAAAATAATAGTCATGTAATAGACAGCCTCTACCCAACCAATAACATTATACATATACGCCTTCCATGAAAACAATATCTTCCACGAACATTCTGTTGGCATGGCTTCATGCAACGATGCTATAGGACACATAGGTGCGCATACATACTATGTTCAAGTTACCACTTCATGTTAACGAAACTATTAATGATGCTGTAATCGAAACACTGTCTGGTAGTTACTCAAATGCGGAACCGAGGAAAAAGTACGACACTCCACATTTCATTCAATGTGAAATTCCATGCCGGTCCAGGAATTTATTAACATTTTACACATATCAAAATAAAGCTTTGTAATTCACACATTGTGGCAGCCTTAACAACGGTAGCACTTTTAGTCGGAAGCACACCAACTGGAGATAATACCTGAAATTTCTAATCATAAATTCCTTTGATCTCTTGTGACGGACTCACTTGGATGTAAACAGCTTCAAACCAGATATCAGATACTAGTGCTGAAGCTTATAAAATAATCGACTGATGCTGACCCTCTCTCTTCAACGAAATTCAATATATACAAGATTGTGAACCAATCCAAGCGTCTTTAATAAATATATCCCTGTTTCATAATTCTGATGCAATTTGTATATACCATACAATACATGGTCAAATCTTTGATATTATTTAGCGATGCCATCAGTAAAACATGTTTCAAACCTGTGTATCAAAGTTATGACATATTGAATACCATATATTGTGGTTGCATCACATTCTGTACCAATCGACAGGCGGTTCAACTGATATCAGTGGCGATACCAATATGCGATACCAATATGCGAATATAATGAGATCACTGATGTCGGCGTACACTGATCCCTGGTTCAGGCACTTGGATCTCTGAGGTCAGCGTACACTGATCCCTGGTTCAGGCACTAAGATCCTTGATGTCGGCATACACTGATCCCGGGTTCAGGCACTAGGATTCCTGATGTGAGTGTACACTTCTCCCTGATGTGAGCGTACACTGCACTCTGGTTCAGGTACTGGAATCCCTGACGTCGGCGTACACTGACCCCTGGTTCAGGTACTGGGATCCCTGATGTCAGCGTACACTAATCTCGGGTTTTAGGACTGGGATTCCTGATGTGAGCGAACACTGATCCCTGATGACAGAGTACACCGAACTCTAGTTCAAGTACTGGGATCCCTGATGTCGGCGAACACTAATCTCGGGTTTTAGGACTGGGATTCCTGATGTGAGCGAACACTGATCCCTGATGACAGAGTACACTGAACTCTGGTTCAGGTACTGGGATCCCTGATGTCGGCGAATTGTACTTTTCCATTTTTATACAAATATATATCTCTTAATAATGAGCACAATATGATTTAACAAGTTACTATTTGAAACATCTGTCATTCCCAGTAAAATATTTTTAACTGATAATAACGCAGCAAAATTAATTCTGGCAAGTACCTCTAACCATGTTGCCAATCTCTCCCAAAGTGGTTGTATACATGGACAATCGAAGAAAAAATGCCCTAATGACTCTGGTTCGGCATTACAGAAAGAACAACGGTCTATATCCTTAATCTTGCATCGTTTCAAAAACACATTTGTGGCTTTTATCCTATGCAATATATCAAACTGAAAACTTCTTAATCTTTCGTCAATCGTACAATTATAAGAAAGCTTGTAAATTCGTTGCCATTCTAAATTTGACATGCTGCAATCCAAAAACCTTTGCCATTTGGCCTCATTAACACAGTTAAACGGGAGTACATGCACTAGTCTCAAATAAACATAATGGCAGACACGTTTTTCTTTTTGCATTTCATCTAAACGACTATTCCTACTATCGTTAGCAAGCGCTTCATCTTGGTTACAAGCTGGTCGCCAGTCGCGGGGCAACGAATATATAAGGCCATAAAAATCAGCAAAATTAATGTCAACCTTGTATCTTTCTTTAAACTCATACCAACCTAGTAAGTTTCCGCTGTCATTCGTTAAATCTCTTATATACCTTAAACCCTTGCTTAAAAATGCGTTCTTCCTGGACAAAATGTTAGTATTTGTCAAGAAATGTGTGTTCCATATTGGGTATTTTAGTATCTCAGTTTCAGATATACCTTGCGAATTTCGATAATGATACCAGGCATTGAAGACATCCGCCCAAAATGGGTTTGAGACCTTGCAGAAAAGTTTAGTAGACTGGAGGGATACCTCCCAACATAATTTCTTTTCTTCGCAAATCGTTTCACAAAATAAATCTTGCCAGGTACCACATGTGTTTACTAGTGTACTAATCCATGCGATTTTCAGTGCTTTAATAAACGAAGGGACATGGGTGAGGCCCATACCTCCGGAATCTATCCCTTGGCACATTCTACTCATAGGTGTCTTATTTCTCCAGATAAACTTGCGGATAGCGCTAGTGAGCTGATCAATATAAGCTTGGCCTGGTGTTGGAAGCGCTGACATTAAATGTACAAGCTTTGGTAAGGCCAGTGATTTTACAACTGTCACTCTACCCCTAAGAGACAAATTCCTTTTTCCATATACCTTCAAAATTCTATTGAATTCTTCTATTTTCCTATCATAATTTAGAGCGATCATCTGGTCCAAATTAGCACTAAACTGAATACCTAACAAAACAAACTCCTCGCCCCACTCCAGTGGGATATCCGTACATACTCTCATAACGCGATTTGTTTTCCCAATCCAAATGGCTTTTGTTTTATCGACGATCACGCGCAACCCCGAGCAAATATAAAATTCCTCCATAATCTTTAACACACGTCTTAGGGATTCCTCACTGCCGTCCAGCATCAAAAATGTATCATCAGCATATTGACCAATGATATATTCAATTTTTTTAATAGTAATACCTTTCACAGAACTATCCGATTTTAGGAACATCGCTAAAGGCTCGATGGCTAATATAAATAAATAGGGAGAAAGCGGATCTCCTTGCCTGAAACCTCTGCCTAGTGTAAACCATTCAGACATAGTACCGTTGTTAATAATACAACTCTTTGGTTCTTTATATACTATATTGAACCATTTGATGAACGACGGGCCAAATCCATATGCTTCCAAAACCTTATTTGTGTACTCCCAGCTCAAAGTATCAAATGCCTTCTCAAAATCTACCAGGAGTAACATACCAGACTTATTATTACCTAACAAATAATGTATTATGTCGTAAACTAACCTGGTATTTTCCCCAATGAATCTACCTTTCAGAAAACCCTTGTCGGCGAACACTGATCTCTGGTTCAGGCACTGGGAGCCCTGATGTCGGCGTATATTGTTCCCGGATTGACGTACGGAGGTTCCTGTCAAATTGAAAAGATGCGATAAAATGTGCAAATGAACAATTATGCAGATACAAGCCTTATTGTCTCAAAAGTGCAGGTGGCGGGAAAAAAACTTTTCTTTTGTGATATAGTTGTGATTATAGTTCATGACTATTTATATTATATTTACAGGCCACGCATGTAGACTGATCGCTTTATTACAACCCCATAATGCCACTCCTTCTGCGATCATTCATAGTAATTTGCAAAATACTTCTCATATTTTGAGTTCAAAACTATACAAACCTTCTCCCCCAGGCTTTCGTAACCATCCTCCATGTTCCCCTGGCAGATAGATTCGCTTTTTACCCGGGTCGACTCGCTAGGTGGCGCTGTGGGTCGCCTTGTCTCCTCAGCTGACGGAATGTCGACCGACGTTGGTTGTTGTTTGGTTAAAGAAGGGTTGAAGACCCCGCGACACCCACGGTGTCTGACGACGGCCACGACCAGCAATATCCCCAGGATCACCATGACGACCACAGCACAGCCCAGCAAGGCGAAGGGAAGGACTGTGGTATCTTCTGAGTAACGCGAAAGGTATAAACAGTAGAAACGGTACGTAGGTCACGACGGATACGCCGAATATAAACATCGATAGTAAATCAATATCGATGATTATGGAGAGAAAAGGTACGCGAGTTCAATCAAAGAGATCTAGTAAAGTCACGAGAAGCTTGCCAAAAGGTATGCGCGGTTAGACTTTATTTGTTATAATTTACAACAATATATCATAATTGATAAAGGAACAATTATATATCGTTCATTGTACTAACTTGGTTAGCAGCTTCACTTACCTTCCACGAGACGCAAGGGTGTTGTCACCGGGGACGTATCTACTTCAGTTAGTTGGTGCACACAAAAATGTTACACACCCAAACGCTGTCCTTATGCGTCTATTTACATTTCGGCCTTTTGTTTCATATTGTTGGTCCATCATATCACGTTCTGACTAGGGACAGTTGCTGATCCGGGCAGAAGGACGAGAGGCAAACGTAAAAGGTCGGAATTGGGGTACACTTTAAAACAATGAGTTGTGCATGCCAGGACGAATCTACACCACATAGCGATAATCATAGCTACAGACAGTATAACATATAGATAACTAACTTAGTTAGGGGCGCCACTTACCTTTCGTGAGGGGTGGGAGTTTTGTCGTCGGCGACGCACCTACAAATTGGCGCATAAAGAAATATGAAAAGAAACTTGTTGTTGTACACCACAATCATGATCACAGAAATGTTGGACGGACACCAACTGAAAATTCAGTGCGCAAAATGCATTGATGATTTGGGTCATAACAGCATTAATTGCGTCTAAGGCACAAGTGTGTGAAAGGCTATTCATGATCAAAAGCGAAGTTGTCGAGTCCCGTACTTCATTTCAGTTCGTTCGTACATAGCAGGTTCCAATTTAGCCCCATCAGATGGCTTGTTATGGATTTGATATTATTCTATGTCCATAACATAACATAACGGTATCAGTCTGCCGTAACCCTTAACGCCATCAAACGGGGCTAGTTTCAATTCATACCTTGCCACCATGGTACGTCTGCAGGTCTTAACGCCATCAAAAAACGACCACTCATAGCGTCCGTAAGCAGGTAAGCTTGGATATTATAGCAAACATTACAAGACGATATGTACTCGGTTATCGAGATTCACCGGTAAACAATAACATGGGGCGGTAACACTAACGGCTGTATACGAAAAGATAACTCTTCATTATATCCAGTTGTTAAACTCACTGGGTTTTGACAGGGTTCTGACTGTTAGTCCGTCCAAAGCCTCTCCGTACTCCTTCATGCCGTTCCAGGTTCTGTACTGCTCCACTTTGAAGTCATATCTGGTGTTGTGTGTCAGGCCGGATATGGTTTCCATTCGCCAGGTGTCGCCACTGGTATGCGGGACCTCTTGGTCGACTGGGTCGCCGGAACCACTAGTCCTGTAGCTGATCCGGTAGCCGTAGTGAGTCTCCGCTCCCTCGGGTAGGTCCTTGTTCTGTTCCCAAACGACCTCCGCGAACGAACTCCCCACACTCCCGACAGTCACGTTCTCGCCGTTATTATCAGGGAGATCTGGAAAATGTAAAGTTTCGCCAAGCGTGGCACAAATGTGCATTATTCAGTCGTGACTACCGACCACTGTTATTATTCAACTATTACCAAGTATGCTGGTATTGTACCCAATAAATCTGTATTTGTTTATTTTCGCGACCATGGAATCCGACTTTTCTGTCCTTCGCTAGTCTAAATATGAATGGTTAAACAGCGCTGCGGATTTACGAATCCAATTCGTGCAAGAACGCCAACCTATAACGTATAGACGATACGGCTTAGTTACGTCTCAAAATAACAACACATGCACGCCAAGTCAACATTCCAGCCTAAAGTTTGTGAGGTATCTGCGATGTTAAACTATCAAGGTTATTAAACAGCTCTATAGAGTATGGGATACAGAGGTTTTAGAGCACCATGAATCATGTAGTTTTATGGTCAAAGAACCATCACAAAACTCAAAAGCTCAATATAGCGACCACTGATGGGGTTAAGTTGGCCTTAACCATACCAAGAAGCAAACTCATGTTCATATCTTCATGTCTAAATGCGACAGTTTTATCAAAAGATTCAGATTCAATATACTTTATTTGAGCAAGAACCAATACAAACACGAATTGCAAACCAATATCAATTCTCCCTCTGGAGACTCCCATGAAGACCAAGAAGGCGGCTAGCACAGGAGCCACCATATATGCACTAGCATTTTGTATGGGTCACAATTATTTTACTATTGTCAACGTTAGGACATGTTAAGTGAAGGGGATGGATGGAGTGGGGGTAGATCGTACTTAGTCGTAATAATGACCATTCCATGAAGCCTACCGGAAGGATATGTCAGAGAATACTTTTGTACAAGATTTAAAATGATTGGTCTAAGACTGGCTGCCAGGTTAGCCATGGACATTGTAGTGTGGTGGTACTGTGGAAAGATTGCCGCAGCCATACGTACCTATGAAGACGCCGCAGTTGGTTCCCGTGTACCACTGCTGACACCCGCCGGGACACGACCCGTCAGTAGGTGAACAGTTGTAGGGGTCGTCGGTTCCACAACGTCCACTGCAGCTCTCGGCACAGTTCAGGCCGTACGTCCCGACGTCACACTCTGTAATGTGAACAAAATGTAGAGAAAGGCTACCACAAGGGAAGTTACGGTTATTTGACATACGGTCTGATCTTGCTAATACGAACTCTTGTAATGTACTCTTGTAAGATATATAAGCGGTATCATGGCAAACGGTTAATGTGGTAACTATGTCTGAGTTGTGATGATGCAGCACACTAGAACGCCACACTATCCCAGTGAAAGAATTGTTGCCGAGGGAATTTTGTGTTGGAGAGTAATATCACAATTAGTTAAGTCCCGACATGAGCCTTACCTTCCGCGCACTGCGGCCTCTTTAATCCAGTAGCAGAACACGAGCGACATCCTATGACCTGCGAACAGTCCTGACACTCACCGCAACCTGTGGAATATAAGATCAAGAGAACAGTCCTGGAGACACTCATAACAACCTGTGAAACACAAGGACAAGAGAACAGTCCTGAAGACACTCATTACAACCTGTGGAACACAAGGACAAGAGAACAGCCCTGACATTCGCCACAACCTGTGGAGCACAAGTACAAGGGAACAGTCTTGGAGACACACCATAACAAGTAGAACAAAAGAAAATGAGAATTACTGTGAAATACTTACTGTTGCTTTCATGTCCGGTGACAACAACTTCACACAGTGTCATAAAATGAGGTTGAAAGCCGCCAGTCCTCTCTATGATGACGTATCTGCCGACCGGATGTGCGTCACAGCTGATGTTGACAGTACCTCTCCAGGTGTTATTCGCAAAGGCCTGAGGTGGGCTTTCGGCGTAGTGACCACATGTGTGGGACCCGGATGGTCCCCCCATCACAACCACATCGAGGTCTGACAGCCGCATCCAGCCTGGTGGGTATTTGGAGTGGCATTAATAAATGCAATACAGTATGCAGTACAAGTATTAAATAGCTAAACGACCATCGCCTAATTCAATAACATATATAAATATTTAGGCAGCGATCCAAAGAGAAATCAACATGAAATTAGTGGGGAAGATATCAGGAAACGCAATGTAACAAGCAGCATGAGTAGCGTGAAGAAAAAGGCTAATATTGGAAGTAATGGCAACGATGGCATCGGTGGCAACAAAGCAAGGCTCACCGCTTATGACGATAACGGCTGAGAAGTTGAATCTCTTGACGAAAGATTGTAGGCTACAGGGAGACCCGTAATATAGAATTGAACCACAAAGGAGGGGTAACCGTTAAAAACGGAACACTTTGCATGTGAAAACTGGCGACGTGGTGAGTCAAGTAGAAATCAAGCGAAAAAACAATTCATTGATCTCAAGTGGAAAAATATGATCAATGATAAACTATTTCACAACGAACAGGAAGCTATAAATGATTACTCACGATTGTGAAAAGACAATGTGTAATAGATAAGGAATGAGTTCCTGATCTGGTTAATGTTTATTTTCATTGCTTCCTCTGAGGAGGAGGAGGAGGAGGAGGAGGAGGAGGAGGAGGAGGCGATGGCGCAGCTTATTTAAGCGACGGGTCTTTTTTGTGTTACATGTAGTTATCCTCCTTTCTCTCTGATAGCTTTGTGTTTGCACAGTCTTGCTTACATCCCACGCAATCGATAGTGAACTAATCTGCCTTTGGCTGTGTTCCGAGTATGTATGGATGTGTATGTATAAGTCACGGTTGCAGGTTTCTTCACAACGAAAAGGGCAATCGCTCAATGTCCTGCTATCTTGGTTTCTATTTAGCCTTTTCCGGCTTCGAATAAAGAAATGACACTGTATATAATTATTATAATAACCCTACTCAGTGTATCGAAGTAGTATCCCTGAGAGTTTGATATCCTTATTATTCAATTACCATCGTTCCTTGTTAACGTGGTGTCCAGATGAGTTATTATGTAATCCTGTTTAACTATTGTGCGAGCCTTCATGCTCTACCAACGAGGCATGACACACGTTCAGTATATAGACCCGGAATTAAATAATTATGTTCTAAATAAACATATAAACTCACACGACACAACAGACACACAATATTTTGTTTCAAGGCTTGGATGAAGGTTGTTAAACGACATTATTGATAATTGAGAAATAACATTTGTAATCGTATTTATAGCTGGTAAACCTTTTGTAGCATAACATTATTTTAGTGATAAAACAGTTGTTTTGTGTACGGCATTATAATTTTTTTTAAATCTTTCTATTAGGTTTTTGGTTTCTTGTTTTTTTCGTTTCTTGTCTGCGTGTTTTTTCTTGCATGAGCATATATAAGCACTGCTTCTGCTCTGGTGGCTCTAAAGGTGGTGATACATTTTGTCTGCTTAATTATCAATCTGAATGGCGGGGGGGGGGGTGCTTCCTTGCTCAAATGGTTACCCCAGAGATGCGCAAATCACTCTCGGGAGCTTCCGTGAGTGGGTCATTATTTGTGACGGAACTATAATGACACGCGCTGGGACAATAGTGACCCGCTGTAAGAAAATAATGACCTTCTGTTCATTGTTCGCTGGTCCTTACTGGCAAAACACTCCGAGGAAACAATAGAAACAGTATGCATTAAGGTCTTCATGAGTATACTTTGAGCTATTGGTGGCCAATATAACGCTCCAACTCAACCGTGAATGTATCGTTACTAGTTACAGAATTATACTAGTTCTGGAGTTCCATCTGGCTGATACTAATACCAAGTTTGATATGCCTCATTTTATACTCATGGGTGACTTTAATACACGTACAGGTCTTTTGGCATATTAATACTAGATGATACTGCTGCCCTTGTGCCTTGTGAGGACTGGTATTGTAGCGAAAATTTTCATGCCAGAGACAGAAAGTCACGTGACTCAATTGTTAATAATTTTAGGAGGGAACTTGTACAGCTCGGTAAGTAATTCAGCATTCATATTGTTAATGGTAGGGTGAATGGTGACCCAGCCGGAAATATGACATGTATAAGAAGGAATGGTGCCAGGCTTATCGACTATTGCATCACATCATCAGAACTTTTTAGGTATATAAGAAACTTTGAAGTTGTCGAGGACACAATTGTACATTTACCCATCAGTGTACACCAACCAATGGCATGTAAATTATCTTCTGATATGAGAATGAAAGATGTAGAGACTACAGAAAGTAAATTGGAACAACGTATACGCTTTAGGTGGCCTCAAGATGAAATGTTTACTGAGAATTTAGTCCATTGGCTTGATGAATCAGAACATTCCCCACCCATGCTAGATACTGATATAGATCTTGCTGCTCAAACAATAACTGTAGGAGAACACTTAAGTTTATGGCCGGTAAAGCCATAGGAAGGGTGATCAACTAGACTGGTGGGATAATGATCTTGCAAACTGAAAGGGGCAAGTGTTTGAATGCATTTAGAACATACAGATCTAATGAAACCAGGGAAGCCTTTTTACTGGCAAAAGAAGCATTTAAGCCTATGTATAGAAATAAACAGAGGCAGCATGAAGAAATGAGACTCGTGAGTTAGAAACTGACCTTAATTGATGGGCTTAGAAATGAGATGCTTAAATGCTCTGTAAATATAATCACACCTTATCTAACCAACATATTTAATGCCATTTTAGACCAGGGTAGGTTTCCATCACTAAGGAAGCAAGCGATCCTTACCCCTATTCATAAGAAAGGCAGTAAGTCTGATGTCGGCAACTATAGGGGTACTGCATTGCTGCCAGTAATAGGTAAAATATTTACTGGTATCTCAAATAATTGATTATATAAATGGGCGGAGGAGTCAAAGTTGTATGAGGAACTGGCTGGTTTCAGAAGACAGCGAAGTACTGTGGATTATACCTTCTCATTGCATGAATTAGCACAGAAATGCCATGGGTAGATGAGGGGAGAGGTATTATTGTCTATTCTTCGATTTTTCTAAGGCCTTCGACTTTGTACCTCATTTGCTTCTCTTTCACAGATTGATCAAATCGGGCGTTCAAGGTAATTTTCTTATTGTAAAACAGTCTATGTATGAAAATCTAGAATCTTGTGTTCAAACTCCGGAAGGGTTAACTGAATTTTTTAACTGCAAAACTGGTGCCCAGCAGGGTTGCATGATAAGCCCTTTGTTATTTATTTTATACCTTAACCAATTTATTGACTTGTGCAAGAGTAAAGGTTACCAGGTTTTTTTAGATGAAAATGTTCCTAATGTGTGTCTTATGTTGTATGCGGATGACCTGATACAGTGTTCGGATCTTGTAGGACGACTCCAGCGTCAGTTAGATGAACTTATAATAACTATTGTAAAATGACAGGAATGAATGTTAACTTTGACAGAACTAAATTAATTGTATTTAGGAATGGCGGTGTCATACGTAATGATGAACAGTGGTTCTTTAATGGTACAAGAATTGAAACAGTAACATATTACAAGTATTTGGGTCTGATTTCTAGCTCCAGACTGAAGTGGACGAAAGGAGTAGAAACCCTGTCCCTTCAAGCCCAAAGGTTTCTCCAAAGATGGCATTTGGCCTGTTTGACAAAATGGTACTGCCAATACTCATGTATGCAGCTGAAGTTTGGGGGTATAACATTTATGACAATATCGAAAGAGTACAAACAAAATACTGCAAATTTATCCTTAGTGTATCCAGCAATACATGTAATGTCGCTGTCTTATGAGAATGCGGACGTAAACCGCTGTATATTCACCATTTTGTAAAGTGTGTCAAATACTGGTTTAAACTCGTATGGACAACAGTAGACTTATAAAATCTGTTTATAATATGCTTCTTTGTCAAGAAGAACATGGAAAGCATAACTGGGTATCAGAAGTGAGACTGCTATTGCCTCGATATGGATTTGGTGAGGTACTTATATATCAGGGAGTTAATGATATAGATTTATTTATTAATGCCTTTTCACAACGCCTATCAGATTGTGCAAATCAAGAATGGGTCAGTAGTATGAATGAACATTTAAAGACATACTCTAAAGCTAAGGACATACTCTAAAGCTAAAGACATACTCTTCTTATAAGATACTGTTAGCACCTGCAATCTATCTATATGTTATTACTATTAGAACATATTTGGTTGCTTGAAGTAAATTTTGATGTTCAGATCATGACTTAGCAATTGAAGTTGGAATACGTACAGGAATCCCAGTATACCTAAGAATTTGTCATTTTTGTTCACTTTATGAAGAAGAAGTTGTAGAAGACGAATTTCATTTCATCTGTGAATGCCCAGAATACCAGGAACTTAGAAGTCGATACCTTCCTAATGTTAACGCGACGAAGTCATATTTCGTAAATCTAATGAAAACAAAAAATCAAGATACTCTCCATACATTAAGTTGTTATATATACCATGCTCTGCTTCTGCGACGAACAATGTTAACTTTGTGTGACTGATGTACATATTTAACTCGTTATGTTCTTTTTGTTTTGTACCTTGGGCCTGAGGCCATTTGGTTATAAATAAACTAAACCTAAAGTATATGTACTGACAGGATTAACGTAAGTGTATGTACTGATCGGAAAAAGAGATAAATAATACATATGGGCAACATATGTACCACCTGATATTGTAATAATCTACCCACATCAACTTGGCAATTAGGTGTCGGGTGGTACTGTATGAAATCGACCGTCCACTTTCCGATGCTCTTGGCCCCGCCTAATGCGGGCCGCTACGTGTCTTTCGCGGTAACATCATGGCGACGTCACTATTGGACCCATGACACCCACCTCCATACACACTGATCCGTATAAAGTCGACGGCGCTCTTCCGGTGATCTCGGCTCCGACGCGATACACCTAATATTTGAGGCGCTACCTGGCTGATACGGGTTTCGGGGTGGACGTTGACGGAGCAAAGGTCTTGCACAAAAAAGGTAATCACGCCATTCTAGACACTTATTGAACCGTTCTAAGGGGAAACACGGATGACGACATCGGGCGTACGCACGCGTTAGGGAATCCGAACACACTGTAGGTCGGTACGCGCTGTTGGCGCTATGTTGGTCAGAGTGTATTAAATGCATTTAATTGTACGCGCTATATAAGGATATTTGAAGGGTGTAGGCGCTTATGTAGGTCCAAGTGCGTAATGTAGGCGCTATGTAGGGCAACGTGGACGGTGTCGGCGCTATGTAAGGGACTGTAGGCGCCATGCAGGATAAATTGCGCACTTTAGGCGCTATGTGGTCAATGTGTGTACTGTCGACCCTGTGTAGGTCATTGACGGCGATACGTACGGCAATGTGCGCGCTGTAGAGTGTAGGCGCTATGTAGGCTTACATGCGTCTTGTAGGCGGTAAGTAAGTTATTGCAGGCTCTATTTAGTTCACTGTAGGAGCCAGTAGGGCAATGTGCGCAGAGTTGGAGCTTTATATGGCTATGTGCGCGCTGTAGGCGCGCTGTAGTCCAAATGCGTACTGTAGACGGTAAGTGGGTTACTGTAGGCGCTATTTAGGTCACTGTAGGCGCTATGAGGATAATCGATAATAATTTAGACCAACGTGCTCATTAAAGCCATATTACATGCCTACAGGCCTCATGACGGGCCCCGTTAACGCGTTGAAGATAGTTGATGGAACTGCAGGAACCGTGGTTTTGGCTCGTGACGTCACATAACTTAAATTAACATGCATTTTAAAGCCAAGAGCGATTGTCTCAATGTTAATGGTGCTATGAATTTTCTAGTTTTTATTTATTATGACAGGATATAACGCATAATAGCCGAGTAATAGACCCTTCTTCATATTATTTCATAAATAATTCAGATCGAGCTACAGTAGGAGCGGTAGTTTGAGCTTAGCGAAAACATGGCGACGGGAATTGTCCTCTCGCTTGTTCCTAATAATCCGTCCGCTGTACAGAGCAATCCCGACTGATTTATTGTTCCTCACTGTACGTTAAATGTCCATTTCGCCAAGAGCTACTAGTACGTCAGCAAATCTAATAGTAGTAATACTGTCAAAGCGTCAGGAGAAAGTCACATCAGCGAAGGGTACAGATACCTTCAACGAGGTGTATACATAACATGTTTGGAGTTTTGTTTCCATCTTAACTTCCCGAAATCAAATTTTAGTGAGATCTCAATACTGACGTCCTTAAGACTTTGGAGTTTGACAGCCGATCAAACAGCGAAAGTGGCAAACCCATATGCATCATCTTTTGACACCGTAGATTTTCCTCATTAACAAACATCTTCACTGAACCGACTGACGCAATGATTGTGATAGGTGAAATGAGTCAGTGCATCTTTCAAAACACGCAGGCCAAGAACATGAAATGTGTCGGGTAGGCCGTTGTAAGTACGCATTGTGGTGAAGGCTATAACATTAAACTGCCTTTGGTATCAAAATTTCCTTAATTGATTAAATAGTTTAAAGTAACTCACCGACGTAATCGTTGGTGTTGAAGACCGTGACGTTGTGGATGACGTAGTCGCCGCCGAGATCCACGGTCCACTTGGCGTGGTTTCCGTCCCCCGCGGCAGGGTGAGCGCAGATAGACCGCTGATCGTTGTGTGTACCGTCAATGACCTCCCCATCGACAGCCTGATAACTGTACAATATGTCGTACACCCCGGTCTGGTTGGTGGCCTTACCACGGGCCACGTTACCTGATGGAACAGTTTATAATTACTACACATGACGCTGTTTCCGCGTCAAGATGAAGGCAGACATACCGCTGAGCGATCAATGACTGTCAATGACCTTCCCATCGAAGGACTCATCACTGTTCTCTGTATTTAACAACCCGGTCTGGTGGGTGGGCTTACCAGGGACCAAGTTATCTAGATAGTTATCACTATAAATGTGTTATTTATGTGCATCACCGCTTATATAGGTCAGCCTGTTTACCAACAAAGTTACACTTACGGAGAGATCGTCTGTACTCTCATCTCGGCTTATAGTTAATTATAGTTTACATACACATGTATGGAGTAGACACCTAAAGTATACACACGAATATGGGTCCACCATGCCTCTTACCGTTGATCACTATGGTTCATTCGATATGATCTGTAAGTGGCAGTTAGATCTATAGTTACAGCGTCTCAGCGGCCTATGGTACTTCAGTACAGGGTCATCAAGCACTTCCATGGTGCATATTTGTCATATAATTTTGGAAACGTATGGACCTATGTACTATGTGCCTATAGTACATGTTCCGCGCTATGTTCCACGTTATGATAATTACTAGCGAATTTATTGTCTGCATGGCCGGCCATAGTGCTGTAGTACATGGAAACCTTACCAAAACAACTACACGTTTGACTGCCTACTTCAAGCGATATATATATATGTCATCCAATTGATACCATAGACAGGTGGTGTCGAGCACCCCTTACCTATCTGACAGGCCTCTCCGCTCCATGTGAACAGACCAGGACTGTCCTGAGCACACTCTCCCGGACAGACTCCCGTGTCCGGATCACAGATGGCGCCACCGGCACAGTGACACTGGAACTCACAGTCCGAGGGCGTCCCAAACAGACAGGCGGCTAATTGGGGAAAGTAAACTATAGTGAGAAACATCCTTAAATGAGAAGGTGTGAATGTCACAGGCATACTGATTTGCCTTGCGTTAAAAACAGAACATTTCGATTTCAAACTGCATAAATAATTAAGATCAACCAGACATACCGCGTTAGGCCGGTCGGGGGTGGGGCTGGTTCATGTACCTGACAGTTGTATTACAAAAGCTACATCAACGCTACTGCAAACATCAGGTTCGGGGTTGTTAATATGGATATTGTGACTGTGTCACACATACGACGGCGATGAAAGTGGTCGGGTGTGAGACTTTACTTAGGGCGTGTTTGATTTGCATGAAACCAAAACCGGTTTGTCCAATTGACAGTTCGACAGAGCTGGTTTGACGGTTTCCGTTCAGCGAAACGGTCAGTTTATTCGATACATACACCGTAGTTAATCATAATTGTAATGAATCGAGACTTCTGGACAAAAGTATGACAGTAATTTATTCAGGGACATCGCGATAGAAAATTAAACAGACGGTATATGTATGCTGGTACAACTTTATAAGCACATGGTTATTACCAAAATACATGCCGAAACTGTAAACAAATGAAACTATGCGTTCGCCTTTAGGCGGGCAAACCGTTGAAACCGGTTTTTAAAAACGGCTTCGGTTTCCCGTCGGTTTCAGGTAAATCGAACACGCCCTTAATATAGCCGTGCTAAACAATGGAAAATACTTGACTGGGAAGTCTCAGTCCACTTGACATGTATGTCGCACGCATGTGCGTTGGGAGCGGCAAGCCGGCGGAGGAAGTAGAATTTAAGCTAATAAACTAATCTAATCTAATTAAACATAATAAACCATGAGATTCGTGTGCACTGCAATATCGACATATCAAAGATTCTGAACAATCAATGGTGTCAAAAGGTATATATATATATATATATATATATATAACTCACAATTGATTCGTGCCCTAAAAATTAAATAAGTGACATAATGTACTTTAAGGTATGTTTACAGAGAATGTTTACAAGCCAAGGGACATGTGCTCGGCGTCAAAGGAAACCAGCTGACATCACAAAAGAAGAGTCAGCTTTGAGAGAGAGCTAAGTCATGTGACAATAATACCACCCCAGTAAACATACCAAGTGACAGACGAGAACGAATCTAGCATTGCTTGAAAAGGAAGACGAAAATCGGGGTTATGAATTTGCCCGTCGTAGGCCATATTTAGCGGTGAGCAAAATGCGAACGTTTTCTATGGTCAATAGCTAGGCGGTAGAGACACTAGTACTTCAATTATGGCTTGACGAAACCACCAACAAATTGCTATGCTTCACCATTATTGAAATTTGATCAGCAAAGAGAAGTAGAAAGGTCTACGTTGAACATTTTAAGACAGACCGCGATGGTCTTTATGCAATATCGACCAAGTTATAGGCCTAAGCCGAAACGTCACCGTGCTGTCAGTCAGCTTGCGTATCGAGGCTTTATAATGGTTTCGTCTTAATAACACTAACCATCAACTGGTCTTCTGGATGTCTGTATGATAACCATGACTAATAGAGAAAAGCGAAATGGTGAATATTGAACATTGAACATGCGCTTCGGGGAGTTCGCACCAGGAAGTTTTACCCTCGAGGCAAAAACAGTTCAAGAGCTGCTGAAGGGATGTACTAAGACTGTCAAGACAATGACGCTATATGCTTACTTATCATGTGGCCCGTCCCAGGCGGGGGGGGAGTACTTAATGCATTGCTGTGGGTGGGGTAGTTCCGCGGTAAAGCCCCCCCCCCCTTTTTCACCGCCAAAATCCGCTCGGTCGGGGCGATTTACCGCCAAAATCTGCACGCACCGGTTGGGGCTATTTCCCCTCCGGGCAAATATTTGTTGGCAATCCCTTGGGATTTTTTTAGCCACTGCGCAAGATAACAAATTGCTTTAACCAGTGCCATGGTAAGCTGTTGCAAAATGTATCACGTATTTTTGGAGGCCTGAGGGGCGGAGAAAATTAGTTCTTCTGTAAAAAAACTAGGCTCCCCCACCTCGATATCGGAGAGTAGACTTTGGTAGGTCCGCCCCGATAGCTCAGTGGATTAGAGTGGCCACATGAGAACCTAACGGCTCATTGGTGGGTGGTTCGAGCCCCACTGTGGCCATGTCTGTGTTTGTCGCAATATAAAGATCACATGTCCTTCTTCGCAAAGAGTAAGGGATTTTCCTGGGGAATCCATGAACGCGAAATTTTGACTTCCGAGTCCACGACGTTCGATGCATTCAGATAAAATTCCGAATTTTCCCTGTCTATTAAATATCGAATTGCCAAAATGTCGCAATGTAAGGAAGATGTTGATTAGCAAAACGTTTACGCGCATAAGTCGGGCATAGCTTACGCACGTTCAATATTGAACGCGGTTGGTAAGCTACGCGCGTAGCGTAGCGTGCGCGTTCGACTTTGAACGCGTTTAATATCGAACGCGTGAGTGGCTGGGCCGCACAAGTAACCCAGCCACTTAAACACGTTTGCCAGCCACTTACGCTCGTACGCTGGCTAGCATGCGTTCAACATTGAAAGCGACCCACAGCCCACTCACTCAGCACTTGTATGGGTATATCAGGACTTTTACTTGTTGCAATACTTACCCCTCAGCACCCCTCCCCCCGGGTAAAAATAGTCCAACCCTTACTGGCCTAATGGCATGGCAAAATCAGCAATGAAATGTATTGACCAACAAGGTTATCAAGACTGACTCAGATAACAAATCTACTGAACTTTATAAACTGCTGATATATACGAATCTACCGCAGATTCGAATCTTTTGATTTGTGGATGTGATGACGTCATAGCTGTGCATCTTTTTCAAACAATTTCAGTTTAAACATATCTGGGACATCTTACGATAGGTTTAATCTACATTGATAAGATATAGACAAGGTCTGATCAAACTTACCGAGAAAAAGTTGCTTAGGGTGTGGGGGGGGGGGGGTAGAGAGGATGGTGGAGAAGGTGGGGGGTCGCACTAATTCACTTTTTACAGTGGTGCGGATCTGCCGTCCATGCCATACAGACATAAGTGCAGTGATCGAGAGATTTATGGTTGCAAAGCATCCAAAGTAGACACTGACAGTCACGACAAAATATATATGGAGGAAAGTGCACGACACACTTGAGGCCAGCTGCTTGAAGTTGGAGGGAGGAAATCACGCGAACATGTGGGAAATAAAGCGAGCATTTTACTTCCTTTGATGATATTATATATGATTGATTTAAGCATCACGCTTTAACTTGTGTCATGGCGTGACAACGGGACCCTTCCAGTTCAATGAAGAGAGGAGCCATGTCCTCGGGAGTAGCACCTACTCTTTACGAAGACATAAATTGGAATGTTGTCCTGCACAATCATAGACATTGTGCACACTAGGATTCGGTCACTTTTGAGCTGGCGTAGCACATAGATAGATAAAACAGGCGTCTGCACCGGCGAAAGAGCAAAACAAGGCAGATAAAAACGCATTGTTTCAGCATTACTCGCGTATGATTCACGCCTACCATTTACTACAATAATCTATTTCGTGAGTTCGAACTGGAAGAAGCAGACCGTTGGCCGCAAATGATGTTCACTTCAGACATTGAATATCTGCAGACAGCATACAGAGACACGCTGCTGGGACCGCCATCGCAGTGGCGCCATCAAGCGAATGCAAAAAAGGCCCTTTCTCGAGTTCCCCATTATCACTACCGTCACCTAGCGAACATATACCATCATTCATAACGTCATACATACAAGCCACACATACATTGTTCATTGTCATAATGCAAACAATAAAGTCAACGTGATCATCTCAACGCTGATTGGCTGAAATTGTCGACGCTGATTGGTTAGTTTACAATGCATGGAAAACCGGCCCTGATTGTGAGCATTGGAACTTCTCAGTTTATATAACTTTCGCCATTCTGCATGGATACCAAGCCAATCGACGAAACAAACAATGATCGACGCCTTTGTTGCCAAGAAGCCAAGACGATTTGCATCCCTCTTCAATCCTGTTTTCATTTTATCTGCAGCAGGTGCGTAAACTTGCTCAAGTCCCTGCGCCCCGGATATCAGACCAGGAATGTCAGAAGCCTAGTCATTCTCTAGCACATATCTAAATAAACACAATGGTTTCTTTCGCATCGAGCTAGCTGACAGTCTGTCTGAAGTAATTGAAATGGAAGAGGCCCCTCTCAAAGTACGGGGTTAGTAGCTTAGACACGAACCGGATAGACACCACAACCCAGAACCATTCCAAATATGTCAATTACATATTTATATCGTTTCAGTTTAATGCAAAACATGCACAAGTTCATTTTGGTATACATTTGGCGGAAATTCACAAGCAGTTCTGGATTGTTGTCGACAGGACATGAAACAATAAAATAATAGTCCTGTAATAGACAGCCTCTTCCCAACCAATAATATTATACATATACGCATTCAATGAAAACAATATCTTCCACCTACAGTCAGTTGGAATGGCTTCACGCAACGATGCTATAGGACCAATAGGTGCACATACATACACTGTTCAAGTTACCACTTCGTGTTAACGAAACTAGTAATGATGTAACCGAGACACTTTCTGGTAGTAGCTAAGCTTGGTTCACAATCTATAAATATAATATATATAAATATATTGCTGTTTAATAATTTTGATGCAATTTGTATATAACATACGATACATGGGCAAATCTTTGGCGTGTTTGATTTGCATGAAACCAAAACCGGTTTGCCGAATTGACTGTTCGACAGGAGAAGAACCGAAGCCGTTTTGCTCGAAGCCGCAGTAGATCATAATTGGAATGAATCGAGACTTCTGGACAAAAGTTTGACAATAATTTATTCACGGACAGTCCAATCGCGGTAGCCAATTAAACAGACGGCATATGTATGCTGGTACAACTTCATAAGCAGATCGCTATTGTATATATACTAAATACATCCTGAAACTGTAAACAAATGAAACTATGCCTTCGCCTTTAGGTGGGCAAACCGTTGAAACAGGTTTTTTTAAGCGGGTTCGGTTTCATGTCGGTTTTAGTAAAATCGAACACGCCCTTAATATAGCCGTGCTAAACAATGGGAAACACTTGACTGGAAAGTCTCAGTCCACTTGACATGTATGTCGCAGGCGTGTGCATTGGGAGCGGCGAGCCGGCGGAGAGGCCGGGGCCGTCAGGTTGGAAGTATAATTTAATCTAATAAACTAATCTAATCTAATTGAACCTACTAAACCATGAAATTTGTTTGCACTGGAATATCACCGTGTCGAAGATTCTGACCAATCAATGGTATCAAAAGGTATGTATATATATAACTCATAATTGATTCATACCCCCAAAATAACATAAGTGACAACGTACTTTAAGGTCTGTGCACATGGTTACAGAGAATGTTTACAAGTCAAGGGGCATGTGCTCGGCGTCAAAGGAACCAGCTGACATCACAAAAGAAGAGTCAGCTTTGAGCGAGAGCCAAATCATGTTACAATCATATCGCCACAACTTACATACTAAGTAACAGACGAGACACAATCAAGCATAACTCGCGGTTATGGGATTGCTCGTTGTAGGCCATATTTAGCGGTGAGCAAAATGCGAACGTTTTCTAGGGTGAATAACTAGGGGGTAGATACACTAGTACTTCAATTATGGCTTGACGAAACCACCAACAATTTGCCATACTTCATCATTATTGAATGCTGATTAGCGAAGCGAAGTAGAAAGGTTTACGTTGAACATTTTAAGACCGCCCGCGATGGTCTTCATGCAATATCGACCAAGCTATACGCCGAAACGTTAACGCGCTGTCAGTCAGTTTTCATATCGAGGCTTTTTATCATCAGACGAAATTTCGTCTTAATAACACTAACCATCAACTGGTCTCCTGTATGATAACCATGACTACTAGAGAAAAGCGAAATGGTAAATACTGAACATTGAACATGCGCTTCGGTGAGTTCGCACCAGGAAGTTTTACCCTCGAGGTAGTCTCATATGAGACAGTTGTTGCTCCGCACAACAGTCTCATACCCTCATGCGGAAAATGAGGGTGTAAGATTTGTTTTGTGGGCGACTAAGTGTTGTTAACCGCACGATCCATCAAACCCTTGTCATTTTGTACTCTGATACCTTAACTTCATATTTACCACAAAACCTACATGCATATGAACTAACAAAGTATCGCATTACTATCGAGTCGGTTGAAGTGAAACTTTCTTGTTGTTTATGGCACCATTTGGTATTTTGTAATTCTTCACCAGCGGCTTTCGCCAGGTGGCGTTTCGCTTATTGCGTGTCAATGGCTGGGTGTATGAAGCGCCACCAAGCGAATCGTGTGGTTTTAACGACATGCACGCATGCGCAGTTTCTCCACTGGGTGGGCAAGGTGGCGGACAGAAATGCGTTGTCTGCTGCTTCGAAAAATCAACAGAGGATATCGTCGTAATCACGGAGACTTCAACCAAAATAACAAGATAAGTTGTAAGATGCATACTTTTAGAAACTAGTGCCATACCCCAAAAAGTTCTCGCCATCGGCATCGCTTCTCGCCACGCGTATTGGTAAAATGCCATACAGGATTTGATGGTCCGGACATGTGGCGTTGTTTCCCAACAACGTCACATGGGGCTACCCTCGAGGCAAAAACAGTTGAAGAGCTGCTGACAGAGTGGATGTACTAAGACTCTCAGCACATTGACGCGGTATGCTTACTGATCAGTTGGCCCGTCCCAGGGGGGTGGGGGTACTTAATACATTGCTGTGGGCAGAGTATTTCCGCGGTAAAGCCCCGTCAACCCGGCACTTCCAGCACGGGAAGGGGCTATTCCTCCCCCCCCCCCCCTCCCGACTAAACATTTTTTGTAGTCAATCCGTTAGGATTTTTTTAGCCACTGTAAAATATAACAAATTGCTTTATACAATTGCCATGGTAAGCTGTTGCAAAATGCTATCGAAGAGTAGACCTTGGCAGGTCTGCCCAGATGGCTCAGTGGGTTACAGTGGCCACAATAGAGCCTAACGGCCTATTGGTGAGTGGTTCGAGCCCCGCTGTGGCCATGTCTGTGTTTGTCGCAGGATAAAGGTCGCATATCCTTCTTCGCACAATTTAGGGGGTTATCTTGGGGAATTCATGAACGCGAAATCTCGACTTCATGAAATCTCGACTTCATGAACGCGACATTTTGACTTCCCGTCACGAAATGTTGACTTTCACTTTGGACTTCGGAAAGTGTGGTGCTATGGCTCTAATAGACTGCCGTAAAAATTAATAGCTGATATACATCAACCATAAAAAACAAAAAACACTGTGTTTGAGTGGGGTTGCTAGCGCTAGTGCTATTCAAAAATATGAATATCGTAGTATGGTCTTTTTGAAATATATAGATAAATATTATATATACCAAGTTGAAGAGGGTAGGTACTTAACTAGGCCAGGCCAACCCTCCCATCAGTCGAGTACCCGTGTACGCTGGTGGAGCTTCCGGTAAAGATGTGTCACACGCCATTTTGCTTCAAGCCAATTTCCACTTTAATTGGAAAACAGATTTATCCACTGCCGAATTTGGCATTTGCCGAATCCACGACGTTCGATGCATTGAGATAAATACTGAATTATCCCTGTCTATTTGGGTATTAAATATCGAATTGCCAAAATGTCGCGATATAAGGAATATGTTGATTAGCAAAACGTTTACGCGCATAAGTCGGGTATAGCTTACGCACGTTCAATATTGAACGCGGTTGGTTAGGCTACGCGCGTAGCGTAGCTTGCGCGTTCGACTTTGAACGCGTTTAATATCGAACGCCTAAGTGGCTGGGTCACACAAGTAACCCAGCCACTTATGTATGCCAGCCACTTACGCTCGTAAGCTGGCTCGTACACGTTCAACTTTGAAAGCGACCCACAACCCACTCACCCAGCACTTGCCAGACATGTATGGGGAAATCAGGACTTTTACGTATTGCACAATTGCCCCTCGGCACACCTACACAACTCCCCCCGGGTAATAAAATAGTCAAACCCTTACTGGCCTGATGGCAGGGCAAAATCAGGAATGAAATGTATTGACGAACAGGGTTCGCAAGACTGACTCACATAACGAATCTACTGGCACAGTAGGTCATTGTCATTGATGTTTAGGCCGCTTTTGTGCACACAAGGACTAAGCTGTGCCAAGGGACCTCCCGGGACGCTGAAGGACGAGTGGGTGAAACGTGTCTCAGACTTAGATGCCCCGGACCGGATTCGAACCCAGGACCTGCGGTCTGGTGTCCTGTCCATTACATTATGAGGAAGGCTCATAGATATGTTTATAACACTCACCGTCAACAGTTCCTGTGGACGCCTGTGCAATAGCAATGACCAGTAGAGAAGAATATCCTATCCAAGCCATGGTCGGTAATACCAGTGTGTAAGACTACGATCTCGTTGTCTTCGCGTCGGTTACTGCGTTACATATAGCACACCCAACCAACTAATAGGTGGGAGTTTGGGCAGAAGTGAAAAATCACCTGCGTGGGTGCGCGTCACGAAGTGCTTCTGCCCATTCAAGGTTTTGTTAATACATTACGTAAACCTTAAAATAACACATGTACTGGGGTCCGGGAGCGGGGGGGGGCGCTAGTGGGGTAGAGAGGATGGTGGAGAAGGTGGAGGGCCGCACTAAATGACTTGTTACAGTGGTGAAGGTCTGCCGCCCATGCCATACAGCCATAATTGCAGTGATCGAGAGATTTATGGTTGGAAAGCATCCAAATAGACACTGACAGTCACGACAAAATATATATGGAGGAAAGCCCACGACACACTTGAGGCCAGCTGATTGGAGGAAGGAAATCACGCAAATATGTGGGAAATAAAGGGAGCAATTTCCTTCAATATCCTCAATTTCGTTTCAGGATATTATATATGATTGATTTAAGCATCACCTGTGTCACTGCGTGACAACGGGACCCTTCCAGTTTAAGAAGACAGGAGTCATGTCCTCGGGAGTAACACCTACTCTTTACGAAGACAGAAATGGTAATGTTGTCCTACACAATCATTTTGCACACTGGGATTCGGCCACTTTTGAGCTAGCTTAGCACATAGATAGAGAATCCAGGCGTCTGATCCGGTGAGAGAGCTAAACAAGGCAGACAACAACGCATTGTTTCAGCATGACTCACGTATGACTCACGCCTACCATTTACTACAATAATCCATTTTGTGACTTCGAACTGGAAGAAGCAGACCGTTGGCCGTAAATGATGTCCACTTCAGACATTGAAGGGGATCGCGTCATCGCCCCGTGTCCCAGTTCATGCTGGTGTGTGGTTCAGGTGGGTATAAATAAAACAATGTCCCCATCAAACAGAAAATAACCAAAAACTATGCACTTCAATCAAGTGTCGGACTCAGGAAGAAGGTTATCAGTCTCAATCTGCGCCATTACAGGACACAGAGCACGAAATGGGGGGAGATACTGCCCTGGGCGCTGTTGGAGCGATGTCAGAATTGGATACTTGATAGACATGTTCTCGTTAGCTCGTTAGTCGTTCACTAATTGTCTCTCTCGATTCAGTTACAAAGTTTGTTTGTCCCAATGTTTGTACGTTTGTAATTTCCATTGGTTTATACCAATGTTTGTATGTTTGTAAGTTCCATATATTTCATCATAGCTACTGTTCAAACCTCTGCATATATATCGTGTAACATTGTGGAAGTTGCAGAGATTTTGGTTGGCTGAACCACTAGTCTTGCCGTTTGCTTAATATTTGTTGTGAGGGGGATTGCTGTCGTGTTCCACTCATTAGGGGACACAGCTTTATCATATAGCCTCTTTGTCACGTCTTCTAGCACAGTGGGGGCCGGCCCGGTAGCTCAGTGGGTTGGAACCCTCGCCTTGGTTGCTGGCCACCGAGAGCCTAACGGCACGTGGCTCGATGGTTAAAGCGTCCTAAATATACGACCATCTAGCTCAATGACGTCACAATTTCTTCTTGTCGGTGTGTTAAGGAACGCACATGGTTTCTTCCTTCCGCACTATCGATCGTATTCTAACTTCAAAGTATCAGAGATGTTACGGTTTCACATACGGTCATTACTTAGTTATGACACGTCATAGTGACTTCCGGTTTATTTGACGTGGTTATACGTTGTATAAAGGGATAATTTGACGTCAGTAAACACATTTTGGTGGTACCAGAAGGTTTGCATAAAAAATGACGTCACAACTAACGTGAAACGACTAAATCGTTGATCGTTTCGTTGTCGCCTACTAATAAGGCAATAGCTGTCCTCCGAGTTCATAAGTAGGTAAAATAAAAGCAAATCGTTCTTTTTCATAACCATCGATGACGTCATATAAAGTCACGTTGATGTCGTACCACATAAAACGAAAACAAATCATAGAGCCATTAATATTACATCTGGAGAATCGCTTCTTCCAAAATGTGTGCGTCAATATGACGTAATACTTAACGGGATCAGAGGAAATTGTGAATTTGCTTAATTTCGCCTTAGGCAAAAGCTGCCATCACCAGAGTCCATAAGTAGGTAAAATGTAAAACAAAGAGAAGCCACGTTGCTGTTTCGTAAAAAGAATCGTCAATGACGTCCTGTGACATCAAGGTGACGTCATAATAATTAAAAGATAAAAATAATAGCAACATTAATATTGCGTCTTAAGAATAGTTCTTGGCTTCAACATACAAATTAATTTCAGCTCTAATATTATGTTTAATTGACAAATGGAACCGAAAGACGCGCGATACTCAGAAACATGGGTAGAGGTCTCGGCCAAACAGGCGTGAGACCCGTAGTTACCGCACGTTTTTCACTTTGAATGGGCGCTTAATCTTTTAGCTATGAAGCCTACATTTTGAGTAAAATGCCATGTGGACTGGTCATGAAGGCCAGATTTAACGTGGGACCCTAGAGCTAGAGCGTTTGGAAGAGGGGATCTCCACTGCCAGTTTGCCAGGGAGTTGTGACCGGCGGCAAAGGACGGGGAAACTTTCGTAGGGAGCCCGTATTCCGTTTTAGCGGACGCGTATAGTTTCGACGCTACGTCTAGAGGGCGCCATAACCGACCATATTTTCGATGTCCCTATAGAAAAAACGGAGTAACCCGTCAACGGCCTGCGGCGAGTCGGGAATAGGACCAATCCGGTTGAAATGATGTCATATAACCGATAGTCTACATGCAAGCCACTCCTTCATGTTCTGCACGTGATACGCTGACGCTTTTTGATAGAGGCGAAATCGTCAGCTAATATTAGAGTAACGGTCACCATTTACTGTACAACAGACGACTTTGAAAATCATAGTTCAGATTGTTCCACCGTGAGGCGCCATTGCATATGAGATGCATTCTGGGTATTATTTGTTGGCATTATTGTAGCGCCATGAATGATTGTGTTACAACTAATATGTTATTGTATAATGCAAGCGCAGGATAACATATATTCCGTAGGTAATTGAATATTCTTTATCGATATCTATGTAAAGAAACATTTATTTCTTCTGACTGTAATTTAGAAAAGCTCTTTAATGTTAGATCTCACATGCCATTACCCCGGAAATGTTGTATTGACCTCAGTAGAGACTTTAAACATTACACCAAAATATTACCCCAAACTCTCAGCGCCAATCAGGCTTTGTCCAAAATGGCGTGTATGTCCCAGGGAGTTACTAGATACAAAAATGTATAAGGAGGTGCCGCTGGGAGCTCCAAAATCATACCCATCCAAGTACCAAAAACCATAAAAAGTTAGGGGCCATCCATGTACGCAGGCTACCAGCTGACAAAGTTGCACGACTTTGGCAAAATCTATTGTGACAAAATCTGTTGGATCGGCCCTACTCCAGTTCGAAAATTGAGGGGACCCATTTGCCCCCCAACTGCTCCCCAGAGTAGACCCATGCAGGTACCTAAAGTGCAGAAATTAGGACCCATTGGCGTACCAAAATGCACGAAAACGTGACCCTTTCCAGCGGCACGACCCCAGCAGTCCATTAACTTGAGATACCCCCCCCCCCTTTCTCACGGGGGTGTATACATATATGTGCGAAGTCGTGCATCGTTGGCGTTTAGAGCAAATCACTGTCCGTATGTCGTTTAAACGTACACTATCCGAAGAGGACTGTAGCCTACTTAGGCGACCAGGCGTGCGACCATAGATCAAGTTAGGTCATATGTCGTGATCTGACGACATCACTTCTTACTTCCTGGAAAGGTTTAGTTCGCTTGGCAGGATAGTTTAACTTGTATATTAGTTACATCGCGGAAATGACACGCGTCGCTCGGTGATGTGTCACATTGTAGGCATGGCAACGGTATCCTGCCATTATATGAATGTTGGATACATATATATGGCGTAAAGTGCATGATTCCTACTTCCTAGATCCCCGTCACCAAATCAGTGCACTTATTTTACATATGCTCTCGGGGTTGGTTGGTTGTTTATTCAATATTATATGTGAGTGAAGAAAGGGAAGAGCGAAGCCATGTCCCCGGGGTAACCCCCTACTCTTTGCGAAGAAGGACATGGGATCGTTATCCTGGGACCACACAGACATGACATATGCTGTAGAGAATCCCTACCAACCCACATTCCGTTTTACCACGGGCGTGTCGAGGTTAAGGGCGTATGTTAGGGTGCTGTGGGTTGGGGGTTGGAAGGAAGGTGGCGGAGGGGGGGGGGGGCAAGCATCAATTCATGGAGAAATCCTAATTCCTCACTCCGCTCGCGAGACGTCTAGCGTTCGTAGTAATAAGCGAAAGAAATAACAGTATGACAGTGTTTTGTTTTATGCGTCAAATAGTAGCAGGCAGAAGACATTGGGCAGAAATAACATCGATAATTATATTGACATAAATTGAGACCGGGAGCTACGGAATAACGGGACATAAATGTTAAGGATATTTAAACACTTTCAATCTGTGCAATTATTGTGCATCGAGTACAGAATACTCAAATTTCGGCTAAAGCACGCTAATAAACGAACATCAGTCCAGTAAAACTAAGGCCCAAGCTCATACATTGATTGATTAAAAAAAAGGGGTTGATTGAGTGTTTGCTTTGATGACGGTTCGGGCGATAAGGCGTTGGAAGAAATATTATTACTGTCGGCACCAAGCAAGGTAGCCCGGGATAATCACCCGAAAGCGATAGTATGCGCGGGATAAGGTGATAAGCACCCAGCGGTAGTGTTGACATATGCGATAGCGTTGACAATCTAAGAGCGACATGTTGATACACCCAAGGCGGACCCTGCAGTGCGTGCAAGCAGTGGTTCGGTTGGATATAGGTTCAAGGCGGCTGCTGGGGCCAATGTGCTCTTGCATGCAGCGGCATAGTGGGACAGACAGCTTCATTTTATTAGTATAGAAATCTGTTTCAGTGGTTCACATGTGAAGAGGCCTCGGCAATTCCCTACTTTTTGGAAGGAAGTCATAGCTTGGTGCCAAGGTTAAACACAAATCTGCGGTGGATTAGACCAATATGCACTTACATAAATTATACAATGGCATCCACCTTGCCAAAAACCATTTTAATGATTCAAACTAATTCTCGGTTTTTGGAGGTTGTATGAACTTCAGTGGGGTCTTAACATCGCCATATTTGTTGGCATGTTATAACCATTATTATATTGCAAATATGTTGACAGGGTGACGTATTCATCAATAAATGATATGTGATTGAAGTACTACAACTATAATTTGACATAGGCATTCTCAGCTCTACCGGGCTTACATGAACTTTTTTTGATACTGTCGCAGTTTGTTTTCACGTTTTACTGAATGCATGGCTGAGCTTGATGGTGCCAACTATGCATGCTATCAATGTGCTGTCATAACAATATTCGTCTTAAAAGGCACAACACAGCCATGGCGTCCGCAATGTGATGACGTAGTACACAAGTAATCCACACTTGAGATACACGGATCTGGTAAATTTGTGTCCTCAACAACATGTCCTTTCGTTTATTGAATCAGACAATCACCGGTGAGCAAGTTCTATTTAAATATTTATCAATGTTTTCTCGGGAAAACAGTGCTGCGGTGTATTGTGTCTTTTAGTACGCATTCATTCGCACTGGTCATTGCGATATATGCATCTATATGTCGTGGTCATCCACATCACCGCCAGGTGGCTTCCGAAATGACATCCAATGGCCATCTCATTCCCTCTCGTCTTTAGTATATTAGTTAGGGTCCAACCCCAACCCTCTTCCGCCGCCCCTCCGCCAACCCTCAGCCACCCCCTCCCCGCCTTTGCAACCCCTAGCTTCCCTGGCCCCACCGCCATATCCTGTCCGTGTACGCTCGAGGACCATGGTAGACTTCCATGCAGAGCCCAAATGAAAGATTTGGAGAGGGTGAGAAAGGAGGAGGGGGGGTGTATCTAGAGGACGGCACCCATCCAGCCGACCACTCCCCTGGACACCCGCACCCCTCACAAGCAGCTCAGAATATGGTCGCGTGTCATATACCACTCATTCACCGATGAGAGGTTGACCGCGTGGCTTCGATAAAGGTACATTAAAAAGATAGCAACGCTCTCTAGTGAGCATTTTTGTACCTAACTGATGATACGTGCTTCCATCTACCGAGCCAGATCGTAAAAACAAGATTTACGTCTAAGATTGTTCAACAAAGGTGAACGTAAACAGTAAACCTTCAACATGTTGAGACTAAACCCTGGGGGAGGGGTACTTAATCCTCTTTCATTCGCTCCCTCAGGCATCAAGTGGGGGGTGGGGGGCGGCGCGACAGCTCAGTGGGCTAGAGCCCTCGCATTGAGTGCTGGAGGCCACCTGAGAGCCTAACGGCACGTGGGTCGGTGGTTCGAGCCCTGCTGTGGCCATGTCTGTGTGGTCGCAGGATAAAGATCCCATGTCTTTCTTCGTAAAGAGTAGGGGGTTACCCCCGGGGACATGGCCCCACTCTCCCTTCCTTCTCTTATTGACGCGATATGACCAGAAGTGGTTAAAGAGTCGTGAATAACCAACCAAACAACCATCAGGCATCAAGGGCACCCGCGGAAACCCCCCCCCCCCCCCCCGGCGGAATCACCAAATGCGCTCAACGTAATATGACACGAGGCCGTCTGCGGTGCGTTACCACGGAACCCCGATAGCTCAGCCGGAATGTAGGCCTAAATGAAACACTGCGTACATGTAGGCTAAGTTGGACCAAGGTACTTCCTGGTACTATGGAATATGGTGTTGCATGACACATCATGTCCCATATATCTGTGTGTGTGCCAGGTCGTGACTATGGCTGGCCGTTCTTCCTTGTTCGGGTGAACCGTTGATTCCGCGGCGTCGCTCACGTAGGCCATTCCGTAGGCTCAACCATGGAAGATAGACCATATGGCATATAGATCTGCAATTCAACATGTTTACCTACTACGCTGCAGTGGTTCCCAATAGCTCAGTCGTTAGCACTCGGAGTTTGGGGTTCAGACCTCGGGCCTATAGGTTCCAATCAAAATAATGATTTTTTTGGGTATGAACTTCATTTGTTTTACGAGGTTTTCAACAACAAATACACATGTGAATGATCACTTCGAATACGATTCCAAAACACTCGTGACCTAAACGGATGAACAATTCAAATTATTAACTACATCATATGACACAAGTGAAAAGATAAACAAATTATTCTACAAACAAATGTTAAATAACGACTGCAGCATAAACCCAGAACGCAGGACAGGAATTATTGACCACAATATGGCGACAAACAACCCATACATAAACCTCTTATTGGTGTAATATAAGCAGTCTGTTATTTACCTTTTATTGTCTTAATAATGAAGTGAACAGCGCTAAATAATGTTTATGAATAGCTGGGTGGCATCAACAACTTACGAACTTTGTGAGCAATGAGTTAATTAGTGAAGCAAAAGACTTAACGCTACTTAGTGTATATCATCCACTGGTCTCAAACATGGCAGAATTCAAGTCAACATCAGCAATTTTAATAATAAGTAATACATTTATTTTTTCAAACATAAACGGAATATAATAAGCGGCAAAAAAACGCCGGCGTATTCGAGTTTGACGCCGTGACGTATGAGGGCTGCACACCTGACGTATCAGAAGCCTTGAGGCGTCACTGGGCGGGCTTCCGCACACGATCGGCCGCTTCCGTAGCGGGCCGCTGCACCTCCGAGGACCAGCGGACCAGTGTGGCCCCTTCATTTGCATAATCACGCCTCCTCAGATACGTCACGTGACAGATACAATTGCAAGGCGCAGTAAATAGACAAGTCCTCCATTTGTGTATATATATTTTACAGTTGTTGATCACCAGGCCGGGCGCTTGAATGTACTGCGAACGTCGGTGTCAATGCCTTAAACTTAATTTTTAATGACCAAAAAGCACAAGTTATATCAGGCGAAGAGACCTCCATGCACGACCCCCATCGCCATTCCCTCCCCGTGCAAGCGAGGCTGCGGCCGTAAGTCACGCTTCGCTGCCTTCAACTCAAGCGCATCGAGAATCAGTGACTCAACCCCCGGCACAGTGGAGAACGCCCAGCCACTACTCGAGTCTGGCCGTGCCCCCTCCCCCCCCCCCCCCCGCCCCCTCCACCGCCCATATGTCCGCAGCGACCACCAACAACCCCACTCATACTGATAGTCTTCACCACCAATTCTCCCCCACCCACCACCCGGGTTCATACTTCCTACACACACACACACACACACACACACACACATTGGCAATCACGGGCGACTGGCTCTGCACGTTCACTTCAACCAGTACTGCATTCTAACTCTCCGGTTTAGCACTTCACATGGTCGAGGTAAAGGTTCTGCGGAGAACACACTCAGATATATGTGGTCTTCTGGGAGAGGTAATTCACGGTGTACAAGGAACATGGCGTCCGGCGGAGGGAGGTTCTACTTCCTGGTAGCCGTCATCACCTGTATGGTCATAGCCAGCTATAACGTCTCAGGTGGGTGACAGAATCACAGACAGTCAACTCTTCCAATGCCAATATATATATGTACATATGTGTATATATCGTCAAGTGATGAATGATATATATATATATATATATATATTCGATATATATACCATAGGCTGACGCCAGGCTGTTTAAGTCCTATTGGTCAATCGGTCATGTGAAAGAGCAATATAACTATGTCAGGTATTGCTCACGTATTGCTCCAACCTCAAACCAAACACAAGCTCAATATGCTATCAATTGAGCTATGGTTGGTTGGTTTAAATAGCACGCTTTGACGGAGGTAGGGCATTTCGTGACGATGGGAAGGGTATAGGGGGCCCATGTCTCCGGGAGTCTTACCTACCACCTACGAAAGGTATGGGTTATGGTAAGGAGAATGCCCATGTAACAGTACATTCTTGAAAAAGAATGTACGAGGCCCAAGCCGAGTACATATCTTTTCAACAATGAACTGTTACACGGGTATTCTCTGACATAAAGTACGGTCGGTTAGCCTCACCTGGTGAATATAGCGTGGATAAGAGTTCTTTGAAGATGTACATTGCATCTCTCGCTTCCGAAACCAATAAAATAGCTCACTGGAGTCGGTCCATATTCTATCTGCAGGAGAACCCACGCAATGTATTGTTGTAGCAATGGTAAACTTGAGTCATACGTGAGCTAAGCTGAAAGAGTGGTTCGCCCTGACATTGAAGAACGTCGGACACTGCAGCCACAAGTCAGTTTAGTTCATCTTCAGATTGCAAGAATGAAGTCGTGTTTCGCATCAAGGCGCGTAGGCTACTTCGCATGGATTATGTGTCATTATACAGACGATAATGGACATTTGAATGTGGAATATGATACAATCGTTCAAGTTATTGGATACTGAAAGGATATGATACGCAGCGATGTTGCGATGGTGTTGGAAACAAGTAACACCCAGTGCGTTGTTGATGGATAGGATACGCATTACAAACTTGAGTTTCGTGGGATTCACGATAAAAAAAAGAAGATTTCTAGTGTGATTATAGGATATAAGGAAATGTCGGTTTGTATTTTGCATATGAATTTCATATGATCTCAAATTCAGTTTCTAAGAGTGGATTTTGTGATCTGCGCTTGTTTTGGAGAGAAATTTGTATCTGTTTTTGCTGGGGCTTTCCATCGGGCGTCAAGCTTCCAGTTCATCATCCATTGTGGTTGTGACCTGTTTCAGACAAGCTCACTTATTGCTCATGATTCGCATTGCTTGCGATTGTCGATTTCGTAACAGAAGGACGATTGTTCGACAACAACATCGGCTGGTCTCCTTGAGTCAATCGCAATTTTATCAGCTCGCTAAAACAGTACATTCGTGAAAGATAATGTACAGCTTAGACAATAGAATGACGTCATAGCAGTACTTTAATTAGCCTGCACAAACGTAAGTATCTGCATAGATGGGGTTGGAAATACGCACCAGCACTTAGGCTATTAGAACAAAAATAGTCGATAGCCAAAGATACACCACCAGTGACATGACACCACGTCGACAGCCAGTGACACGACACCACGTGGACAGCCAGTGACACGACACCACGTCGACAGCCAGTGACATGACACCACGTCGACAGCCAGTGACATGACACCACGTCGACAGCCAGTGACACGACACCACGTCTACAGCCAGTGACACGACACCACGTCGACAGCCAGTGACATGACACCACGTCGACAGCCAGTGACACGACACCACGTCTACAGCCAGTGACAGGACAGCACGTCGACAGCCAGTGACACGACACCACGTCGACAGCCAGTGACACGACACCACGTCGACTGCCAGTGACATGACACCACGTCGACAGCCAGTGACACGACAGCACGTCGACAGCCAGTGACATGACACCACGTCGACAGCCAGTGACACGACACCACGTCTACAGCCAGTGACACGACACCACGTCGACAGCCAGTGACACGACACCACGTCGACAGCCAGTGACATGACACCACGTCGACAGCCAGTGACACGACACCACGTCTACAGCCAGTGACACGACACCACGTCGACAGCCAGTGACATGACACCACGTCGACAGCCAGTGACACGACACCACGTCTACAGCCAGTGACAGGACAGCACGTCGACAGCCAGTGACACGACACCACGTCGACAGCCAGTGACACGACACCACGTCGACTGCCAGTGACACGACACCACGTCGACAGCCAGTGACATGACACCACGTCGACAGCCAGTGACACGACACCACGTCTACAGCCAGTGACAGGACAGCACGTCGACAGCCAGTGACACGACACCACGTCGACAGCCAGTGACACGACACCACGTCGACAGCCAGTGACATGACACCACGTCGACAGCCAGTGACACGACACCACGTCTACAGCCAGTGACAGGACAGCACGTCGACAGCCAGTGACACGACACCACGCCGACAGCCAGTGACACGACACCACGTCGACAGCCAGTGACATGACACCACGTCGACAGCCAGTGACACGACACCACGTCTACAGCCAGTGACACGACACCACGTCGACAGCCAGTGACATGACACCACGTCGACAGCCAGTGACATGACACCACGTCGACAGCCAGTGACACGACACCACGTCGACAGCCAGTGACATGACACCACGTCGACAGCCAGTGACACGACACCACGTCTACAGCCAGTGACAGGACAGCACGTCGACAGCCAGTGACACGACACCACGTCGACAGCCAGTGACACGACACCACGTCGACAGCCAGTGACATGACACCACGTCGACAGCCAGTGACACGACACCACGTCGACAGCCAGTGACATGACACCACGTCGACAGCCAGTGACATGACACCACGTCGACAGCCAGTGACACGACACCACGTCGACAGCCAGTGACATGACACCACGTCGACAGCCAGTGACACGACACCACGTCTACAGCCAGTGACAGGACAGCACGTCGACAGCCAGTGACACGACACCACGTCGACAGCCAGTGACACGACACCACGTCGACAGCCAGTGACATGACACCACGTCGACAGCCAGTGACACGACACCACGTCTACAGCCAGTGACAGGACAGCACGTCGACAGCCAGTGACACGACACCACGTCGACAGCCAGTGACACGACACCACGTCGACAGCCAGTGACATGACACCACGTCGACAGCCAGTGACACGACACCACGTCTACAGCCAGTGACACGACACCACGTCGACAGCCAGTGACATGACACCACGTCGACAGCCAGTGACACGACACCACGTCTACAGCCAGTGACAGGACAGCACGTCGACAGCCAGTGACACGACACCACGTCGACAGCCAGTGACACGACACCACGTCGACAGCCAGTGACATGACACCACGTCGACAGCCAGTGACACGACACCACGTCTACAGCCAGTGACACGACACCACGTCGACAGCCAGTGACACGACACCACGTCGACAGCCAGTGACAGGACAGCACGTCGACAGCCAGTGACACGACACCACGTCGACAGCCAGTGACACGACACCACGTCGACAGCCAGTGACATGACACCACGTCGACAGCCAGTGACACGACACCACGTCTACAGCCAGTGACACGACACCACGTCGACAGCCAGTGACATGACACCACGTCGACAGCCAGTGACACGACACCACGTCTACAGCCAGTGACAGGACAGCACGTCGACAGCCAGTGACACGACACCACGTCGACAGCCAGTGACACGACACCACGTCGACTGCCAGTGACATGACACCACGTCGACAGCCAGTGACACGACAGCACGTCGACAGCTAGTGACACGACACCACGTCGACAGCCAGTGGCACGACACCACGTCGACAGCCAGTGATATGACACCACGTCGACAGCCAGTGACACGACACCCACGTCGACAGCCAGTGACCTGACGCCATGTCGACAGCCAGTGACATGACGCCACGTCAACAGCCATTGACACGACAAAACGTCGTCAGCCAGTGACACGACACAACGTCGACAGCCAGTGACACGACATAACGTCGACAGCCAGTGATGTGACACCTCGTCGACGGCCAGTGACGTGACACCTCGTCGAACGCCAGTGACACCGACGCCACGTCGAACGCCAGTGACACCGACGCCACATCGACAGCCAGTGACACGACACCACGTCGACAGCCAGTGACACAACGTGTACAGCGTGAGAGGTACCAATGTGAAGTACAAGTATTTTGTATATATTCCCTTGTCCATATCCTCTATGGACCATTATATTATTTGTTCTATGAATGCAAAGACTGACAATCTAATTCAATATAAAGTTTCACCTTGTTAACTTGTAAACTTGATTCAGGAGTAGGTTTGAAAGGTTTCAACGCATGTATATTATACACCCTTTCCATACTTCGTAGGCGCCTGTCTGTTCGGGAAGACTTCGGACTGTGAGTTCCAGTGCCACTGTGCCGGTGGCGCCACCTGTGATCCGGACACGGGAGTCTGTCTGGAAGAGTGTGCTCAGGACAGTCCCGGTCTGTTCACCTGGAGCGGAGAAGCCTGTCAGATAGGTAACCATTTATGTATCGCTTATAATGTTTATATTCCGAAACGAAACTCACCAGGGCCCCAACCATTTCTTTTAAATAGCTCACGTAATTCCCGCGTGCCCTATATTGGCGATGAGGCGATAAACGAGAAATAGTAAATGCTCACTTGCACGGGCACTCGGTTCGTGAGATGGAAGTCCTATATCCTGTGTATACCCTATATATAACAAGAGGGTAAGCAAGCTCTGAGGCTCAAACCAAAACACGAAAATATTAAAGGCTTATTTTAGCCTTAATGATGCTGTCACAATGAAACCTGGGTTTCTTCAGATGCTACACAGTCAAGTATTTATAAATAAATACTTTTTATCCATATCCATATGCCATTAATCAAGAATGAAAGATCTTTTGGTCAAACTTTTGGACAAATCCACTTTCTTGCAAGTCTGTGCCACAAACTGGACAAAGGTTAAGGTCAAGAACAAGTCAATAACTTCCTGTTCAAGCTATCTAGATATCTTATTGGCTGTAGAAAAAATGCATGAGGTCAGCTGACTTGGACAGGTTGCAAAGAAGTCAAATGTCAGCTGACCATATGTATTTAGCCAATAGGTGTTAGAGGTTTTAAACAGGAAGTTATTGACTTGCTCTTGACCTTAACCTTTGTCCAGTTTGTGGCACAGACTTGCAAGAAAGTGGATTTGTCCAAAAGTTTGACCAAAAGATTTTTGATTCTTGATTAATGGCATATGGATATGGATAAAAAGTATTTATTTATAAATACTTCACTGTGTAGCATCTGAAGAAACCCAGGTTTTATTGTGACAGCATCATTTAAGGCTAAAATAAGCCTTTAATATTTTGGTGTTTTGGTTTGAGCCTCAGAGCTTGCTTACCCTCTTGTTATATATAGGGTATACACAGGCCGTAGGACTTCCATCTCACGAACCGAGTGCCCGTGCTCACTTGAACCTCTTTATACTTAGGGTTTGCGTAATGTATGTATACATAATTATTTCAAGGAAAATAATATCTTCTGCAAAATATATAATTGGACACTGTGTCATTCAGTCTCAGTGTACAAGTGTGTCCACGTACAGTAAATTGCACATAATTGAGAGTGATTAAAGCAAGCACCCACTGTCGTTTGTCAATAGGATTAGTCAGTATAAAATTGTGATGTGCACCTCCTAGATGTACGTATCTTAATAGTTCGATGAAATAAGAAATGAAGGGGCGGCCTACAGTTGTTATATTCCCTGTGGACGGGACGAGGGGCGGTCTACAGTTGTTATATTCCCTGTGGACGGGACGAGGGTTGGCCTACAGTTGTTATATTCCCTGTGGATGGGATAAGGGGCGGCCTACAGTTGTTATATTCCCTGTGGATGGGATGAGGGGCGATATACAGTTGTTATATTCCCTGTGGATGGGATGAGGGGCGGCCTACAGTTGTTATATTCCCTGTGGACGGGACGAGTCGCGGCCTACAGTTGTTATATTCACTGTGGACGGGACGAGGGGCGGCCTACAATTGTTATATTCCCTGTGGACGGGACGAGGGGCGGCCTACAGTTGTTATATTCCCTGTGGATGGGATGAGAAGCGATATACAGTTGGTAAATTTCCCTGTGGATAGGATGTGGGGCGGCCTACAGTTGTTATATTCCATGTGGACTGGATGAGGGGCGGCCTACAGTTGTTATATTCCCTGTGCACGGGACGAGGGGCGGCCAACAGTTGTTATATTCCCCGTGGACTGGATGAGGGGTGGCCTACAGTTGTTATATTCCATGTGGACGGGACGAGGGGCGGCCTACAGTTGTTCTATTTCCTGTGGACGGGATGTGGGGCGGCCTACAGTTGTTCTATTCCCTGTGGACGGGACGAGGGGCGGCCTACAGTTGTTATATTCCTTGCGGACGGGACGTGGGCGGCCTACAGTTGTTATATTCCGTGTGGACCGGACGTGGGGCGGCCTACAGGTGTTTTATTCCGTGTGAACGGGACGAGGGGCAGCCTACAGTTGTTATATTCCTTGCGGACGGGACGTGGGGCGGCCTACAGTTGTTATATTCCATGTGGACGGGACGTGGGGCGGCCTACAGTTGTTACATTCCTTGTGGACGGGACGTCGGGCGGCCTACAGTTGTTATATTCACTGTGGACGGGACGAGGGGCGGCCTACAGTTGTTATATTGCATGTGGACGGGACGAGGGGCGGCCTACAGTTGTTCCATTCCGTGTGGACGGGACGTGGGGCGGCCTACAGTTACTATATTCCCTGTGGACGGGACGAGGGGCGGCCTACAGTTGTTATATTCACTGTGGACGGGACGTGGGGCGGCCTACAGTTGTTATATTCCTTGTGGACGGGACGTGGGGCGGTCTACAGTAACTGTTGTTATATTCCTTCCGGACGGGACGTGGGGCGGCTGATAGGAAGGACATATTGCACTCCCAGTTATACATGTGATAGTATCCGTGCTCACGCTGACGCGGGACGAAAAAAAAAACAGCCCAGAATGTACCAATACCAATATATATAAACTGTTCCATCAGGTAACGTGGCCCGTGGTAAAAACACCAGCCAGACCGGACAGTGGGACATATTGTCCAGTAATAAGGCCGTCGATGGGGAGGTCATTGACGGTACACACAACGATCAGCGGGATGTCTGCGCTCACCCTGCCGCGGGGGACGGAAACCACGCCAAGTGGACCGTGGACCTCGGCGGCGACTACGTCATCCACAACGTCACGGTCTTCAACACCAACGCAGGCGGCGGTGAGTTATTTTGTGCCACAGGCACAGTAAATCAGTGGAGAGGGAGGACCAGTGGGGGGGGGGGGGGCCACAACGTATACTGTTCGTTGTGGGCCCCCCCCCCCCCCCATCCACCCCCCACCCCGGCCTCCCCCTCCACTAATTTACTGTGCCTGTGTTTTGTGCTGAAAGATTAGAGACGATATCATTAATTCAGTCAAATTTCTCTTCGTAACTTGCTATTGTTCAAGGCGTCCGTCACTTTGAAATCGCCCTTCTGCTCGAACAGGCACATTTTAGGACTGACATTCCGAAAATATCGACCCACCCGGAATGGTTTAACGCGATGATCTTCCAGACACGTAATTAGAACACAAATATTTGAACTATTGCCAAATGCTTGTTATCTGAACTGTTGTTGTATAATCCGCTCAGCAAAACAATCAAACAGAGGTGTGGATCCTCCCCACGATATCAGTTTCTTCGGAATGATATTTAAATTGTAAGCAGCTTTGTGTTAACATCCAAATAAAGAATTATTATTGACTAAATGTGTCTCGCAATTGGCTTCATATGCGTCGGGACGCCAAGAAGGCGTCAACATTAAGAAAATGACCACATTGATATAGCCTTGTAATATATGAATTAGGCGGTTGAAACTGAAATCAAAGACGGTACAAATGTGCGTTCAATACAGCTTTCATCTCTCACATATTTCCGCCAGATTTGCAAATGCAGTGACATGGCGTCTCACACCATAAATGCGCATGAAGTAAAAGGAAAAAGTATGGTCTAGTTCCCAAGGGTAAACATTACTCATGATCGTATTTCGTTCAGTTGGACTCGCATGTGTGACATTTTAAGTAAAGTAGAAATTTACGTCGAATCCGTGTTCGGTTACATCAACTGGGTCTAGTCGGACTTGTTGCCCCAGTGTTCGCTTCAGTCTGTAAATTAACAAGGCACACGGCAACCCTCAAACACAAGACGTGTACAAGACGGCCGCAAACAACAGTGTCATAGATTTATTTATGAAGCGGATAAACTATACAACTATATATACAACATATAGGCGATGACGATGAGGGACAGTAATGGACGCTAATCCGGTAGCCCCTAATTGGCTCCACAGGTCGATGAATTTTCTGATTTCGTCTCCAACTATTCCTTAACAAAAAATCTCTTCTCTTTCTCTCCCGCTTCCCCAACTCACATAGACACCAACCAAAACTCTATACGCCCGAAAACTCACCCGCATTTTATTTGTCTTACTGTCCAGTGATATTTAAATGATATATTGCCTCTGTATTGTCTCTGTTTGATTGTATGATGGCAATTCAAATTTTTTAAAGCCGCCCGGAAAAAACAGAAATTTTGGAAATCAAGTCAAAATATATACCACACATGTATATATTTGTGTGTGTAGAAAACCGTATGTTTTGTTTTTGTTTGTCACTAGTTGTCACTGTACAACTCACAAGCATTGTCCAGTAATATCCCAATCGGTTTCTAATAGAAAGCTCCGTGGGTTCCTCGTGTATTTTTATTATTATAAATAATCCTTGGTTGTACGTACTCATCGTCCAATTATAATATTGATACCAAATGACAACGTCCATGTTTGCATATGAACACAAGACTGGAGTTCAGTCAACTGGGTGATTGTCGAAACGTTATTGTAAATGACCTACCACATTTCGACCAGGTGGGCGGTGGTTGGCTGGCTTTGATGTACTTGTGGTGGACGGATCATCCGAGTCCCACACATGTGGTCACTACACAGGAACCGTACCTGATGCCTCCCCGAGTAACGCCTGGAGAGGTACAGCCAACATCAGATGTGACACACATCTGGTCGGCAGATACGTCATCATTGAGAAGACTGGCAGCGATAGACCTGATCTAATGACGCTGTGTGAAGTTGTAGTCACCGGACATGAGTACCACAGTAAGTATCCTACCTTTATACTTTCCCTTTAATCAGCCTGTTTAAGTCACGTCTTGATTTCTATTATGTGTATTTTCATTCAGTAAATATAAGGTTTTATAAACAATTGCCATATTACTGATGCACACGAAGCAGAAAGATGATCACACAAACTTACGCGTGCATTAGGATATTTTGTTTGTTGCAAAGTCAAAGTATTACCATAACATTGCACAGGGTGTGATGAGTGTCTCGAGGACTGTTCTCTTGTCCTTGTGTGCCACAGGTTGTGATCAGTGTCTCGAGGACTGTTCTCTTGTCCTTGTGTTCCACAGGTTGTGATCAGTGTCTCCAGGACTGTTCTCTTGTCGTTGTGTTTCACAGTTTGCAGTGAGTGTCATGACTGTTCGGCGGTCATTGGATGTCGCTCCTGTCTTGCTCCTGGAGTAAAGAGGCCGCAGTGCACGGCAGGTAAACTTCATTTCGCTACTACAAAATTTGCTCGCCAGCAATTCTTCCACTGAAATAGTTAACAGCTTTGGGAATGATATATTACGATATTGCTACGTAAATACAAGTACAATGTGTAAAAGTAAAATCCTGACATGTTCAAACACATTTTTGGTTCACGTTACAGCGTGTGACGTCGGGACGTACGGCCTGAACTGTAACGAGAGCTGCAGTGCACATTGTGGCGACCCCTCCAGCTGTTCACCCAGTGACGGGTCGTGTTCCGGCGGGTGTCAGCAATGGTACACGGGAACCAACTGCGGCGTCTTCATAGGTACGTATGGCTGCGGCGATCCTTCCACAGTACCACCACACTACTATGTTCATGGCTAACCTGGCAACCAACCAATCATTTAAAATCTTGTACACAAGTATTCTCTGACATATCCCTCCGGTAGGCTTCATGGAATGGTCATTAATACGATTAGGTACGATCTGCCCCCCACTCCCTCCATCCCCTCCACTTAACATGTACTAACGTTGACAGTAGTAAAATAATTGTGACCCATACAAAAGACCTTTTCAATAATTGCTCTGTGCTAATAATCCCTTATATTACAACCGGATATGGGTTAATACATACAGCCAGCGATGAAGGACTTTTGTAAATATATTCTTATTGCTCTCGATCTGGTTATGATTGTCTCACATGTTGCACACCTGATTCCCCAGGTGTGTATCTTGTAAGGGCCGGTCTACAAACCATAGTGCGGGATTGCGTCTCAATCGCAAACTTATTTTTTGGTGGCTCCTGTGCTAGCGACCTTCTTGGTCTTCATGGGACTCCCCAGAGTGAGAATTTATCTTGGTTTTCATTTCATGCTTGTATTGGTTCTTGCTCAAATAAATTATATTGAAACTGAATCTTTTGATGAAACTATCGCATTTGGACATGAAGATATCAACATGAATTTGCTTCTTTGCATGGTTAAGGCCAACTTAACCCCATCAGTGGTCGATATATTGAGCATTGAGTTAATATTAGCAGCTCTGTATCCGATACTCTACGGGGCTGTTCAATAACCTTGATGTGTGACATCGCAGATACCTTGCAAACTTTGGGCTGGAACGTTGACTTGGCGTGCATGTTTTGTTATTTTGAGAGGTAACTAAGCCGTATCGTTCATGCGTTTTAGGTTATCGTTCTTATGCGAAATGGATACGTAAATCCGCAGCGCTGTTTGACATATGCTAGTGTGATATCTCGGCCCAGGCCCGGTGGATGAAAGACACCAAGCGCCTCGGGCCAAATGGGAAGTTCCCTTTGGCCTAACGTGTAAGGTGTTCGCTCGGGATGCGAAGGGTCGCCGGTTCAAATCCCGCCACTGCGGGTAGAGCTTTTCGGCGTCCATTCGGGCCTGGGACCAGAAATACTACATTTGGTGCCGATGGAGACGAACCTGGGTTGTCGGAACCACCCGGAGCCACAGGATATGGCCAGCGTCCGGTTTGACGACGTGGCGCATGGTGGCGGTCACTGCGAGGTCGCAGGCGATTGGGGAAAGGGTGGAGTGTGATATCTCGGCCCAGGCCCAGTGGATGAAAGACACCAAGCGCCTCGGGCCAAATGAGAATTTCCCTTTGGCCTAACGTGTAAGGTGTTCGCTCGGGATGCGGAAGGTCGCCGGTTCGAAACCCGCCTCTGCGGGTAGAACTTTCGGCGTCCATTCGGGCCTGGGACCAGAAATACTACATTTGGTGCCGTGACCAGGATATGGCCAGCGTCTGGTTTGACGGCGTGGCGCATGGTGGCGGTCACTGCGAGGTCGCAGGCGATTGGGGAAGTTCCCTTTGGCCTAACGTGTAAGGTGTTCGCTCGGGATGCGGAAGGTCGCCGGTTCGAAACCCGCCTCTGCGGGTAGAACTTTCGGCGTCCATTCGGGCCTGGGACCAGAAATACTACATTTGGTGCCGATGGAGACGAGCCTGGGTTGTCGGAACCACCCGGAGCCACATGATAAGGCCAGCGTCCGGTTTGACGGCGTGGCGCATGGTGGCGGTTACTGCGAGGTCGCAGTCCATTGGGGAAAGGGTGGAGTGTGATATCTCGGCCCAGGCCCGGTGGATGAAAGACACCAAGCGCCTCGGGCCAAATGGGAAGTTCCCTTTGGCCTAACGTGTAAGGTGTTCGCTCGGGATGCGAAGGGTCGCCGGTTCAAATCCCGCCACTGCGGGTAGAACTTTCGGCGTCCATTCGGGCCTGGGACCAGAAATACTACACTTGCTCGCTTATCCCGTTACTCACGCGAGTCTGCAGCTCGTTTCACACCGATAATAATACAAGGAACACCGTAGGTGGAGATACTTGGCCGATTGATTTGACGTGCGGTCAAGGCTTAAACATTCGCCTTGACCGCCTAAAACTCCAACTTAACGTAAGGTGGGGCGGCTACCACCGCCCAACACAAAATACACAAAATGGATTAACAGAATACGATAAAAGCAGTTTGCAAACAAACAGACATTACAAGATACTTAACAAGTACAACTATCTTAAAAATGGAAGATGGGTGGGCTTCGCGTGAAAAAATCCGCTCTTCTTCTTACAGTTTACTGCCTGAATGACGCTATCCGCTATCCAAACAATTAACGCACGGGGCCTGTAGTATTTCTGTACCCAGGCCCGAATGGACGCCGAAAGTTCTACCCGCCTGGCGGGTTTCGAACCGGCGACCTTCCGCATCCCGAGCGAACACCTTACACGTTAGGCCAAAGGGAACTTCCCATTTGGCCCGAGGTGCTTGGTGTCTTTCATCCACCGGGCCTGGGCCGAGATATCACAGGCCTGCTGTATGCTTCGAAAAAGACGCCCCCCCCCCCCCCCCCTCCTCCACCGCTCAGACACAAATCTCACACATGCACATACCTTGCAGTACAAATCTGTATATTAATGACATAGAGAGGCAATATGGTTCTTCGTCGACAGCATAAATGTCCTTATGTGTTTAATCCGTAAGTATCGATTTAGACTAGCGAAGTACAGAAAAGTTGGATTCCATTCTCGCGAAAGTAAATAAATACAAATTTATTGGATACAATACCAGCAAAATGTGTAACAATAACAGTGGTCGGTAGTCAAGACTGAATAACGTACATCTGTGCCACTG